>JAJEKV010000121.1:712966-793139 GCA_021234155.1 Isoetes taiwanensis | reverse complement strand
TGCCGCCTCGCAAAGAATCGAAGTTGAGACGCACCGGCATGGAAGCCCCTCGACACCCGTGAGACCATGCGAGGTTAATTTCCTATTTGTTGGCAGGGGCAGCAGGTGCGGGAGATTCGGGGCATATGCCAGGAAGAGCGGTGGCGTAAGGGAAGTAGCCTCGAGATGTGCAGCAACGTGGCAGAGGCAACTTGAGCAAGGTACGCGTCGTAGCGCGTGCTTAAGCCGCACCGCCGTAGGTGGCCGGAGGGTTAGCAGATTCTCAGAGCGACCGGGCGGTTCCGGTAATTTGCATCTTGCCTCGGAATCAGTCCCCGCAGAAGCCTGCCCGCGAAGTAACTTTGGCCAACTCGCCTCATGTCTTCTTGTTGGCCGGGTCGTCTTCGACAACATACGGCGCCTTTAGTCATTTTACCCCGGCGCTAGATGGCCGCTTCACTTGCGCATTTCTCCGGCAGACAGAACGCGGACCACCCGTATGTTCGTGCCTGGCCATGGCGCTCGGCCTTGCCAATGTTTACCGCATGGGGAATGCCATCGAGCAAGAAATCAACATTTGAGTTGGTTAATGAGGTCCTCTCGCCTTCGCCGTGCCAATGCACCACCACATTGTGGTTTTCTCCGCCAGCCTCGGAGCTCCCATCGTTGGTCAATCCCACAATACCGTGGAGTTGTTCTGCTAGGATGTGGCCTACGCGAAGCGGGTGGTATTGAGCGGTTTGGGGTGCGTATAGTAGACTACCGGCCGACGCCAGCGGCACTCTTGGCGTGGACCGCCGCATGCGTATAGTGGTCTTCCTCCTTCAAGCCGGAGCTTAGCTCCTGAAATACGCTGCCTTGTCAATTCATCGCGATGCACCGCTGTAAATTGCCTTCGCGAGCATCCGCGATGAGTCTCTTGCTCGCCTTTCGCTGAATGGTCTTCCTCAGCCCCCGTGATCTACTTTATCTTGGCCGGGAGTTATGCTCCGCCGTAGTTTGTGAGTCACCATAGGGTTCATTGCATGAGGCCATCTTTGTGGGTTCTCGCACCTTTGAAGGGCCTCACCAGACCGCCTCTTCAAAAGCGACTGACTTTTGCATCACGTAGCAAAATTCTCTCGACATCGGTTAGCTGGAGATGGTTACCATTATTCTCAACATCGCGTTGTTTTGTCCCGTGTCATGGTTTCCATGATGTACAAATCGGCGCGGGTTCTCGTGATGTCGGCGTTATCCTTCGAGTGCACTAGAGAAGGATCCGAAGCCGGGAGCAAGGGTTCTTATGTCGAAACACGCCGCCACCGCTTCTTTGAGTACTTGCGCGGGAGGCTCGCATTTCCTCCGCCAAGCAAGCACCTGAGCTCGCTGCCTCCCTCTCTGGCCACTGTTGAACCCCAAGCCTGCCTCAACAACCTCGTTTGGTGGTGAAGCACCTGGGAGCATGATATGGCACCTCCGCGTCAGCCATTCCCCCGCCCCCCAAAAGTAGTCACAAGGTAGTCAGTGCTGCTTTAAAATATTGTTTGTTACCACTATTTTCTTTTGGCATTAATGGTTCACCGTTCACGCCTTTGTGATAGGAATTCAAAATTTTAATGGTACGTAATACACTTCGCTCTACCTTCAAAGAGCAATGTGAAAATGAGGAGAACCACATGAAATCGAATGTCTATCTCAGTCTCTAAGAAATGCGGATTATCTCTAAACAGGTATGCTAGCAACCTAATGCACTATATATGATTTCTATGTAAATTGATGGCTTTTAATGCAAATCAAAAGGCCAAATTTTATCTCTTATTTTTCCAAAGTTCTTTTCCGCTTTGTTTTCTTCATTTATTTTGTTTTCCTCTTTGTATCGTGATCCAATTTGTGATCACGCATGTATAGTTTGAGAAGAAGTTATGTATTCTATGGGCTGAGGAACTACACTTGATTTTTGAACTGTTTTAGGTCGCAGACGGTAAACCTCCATTGCTTCTATTCTTTGATAAATATAGTTGATGGAAGATACAAATACAATTCCGTAAGGAAAAGAAAGAGGACAACGGAGCAAGAAACTTTGAAAAAGAGAAGGCGTAGAACGTCAAAAGAGGAGAAGATAGCTATTATGCAAGAGGTTCTACTAGTATCAGCCGTGAGTAAAACTAAAAAAGAATAAAATTCAGCTGTTGTTTAGTGTTTTGTGAGCCTAGAGAAAATCCCCTTTAAATGGACAGCGAAAGCAAAAGAGGAATTCGAATGAGTCTGAAGCAAAGGAAGTTGAGAGTTTTGACCACCGATGAAGAATATAGTGAAGTTGTTTGATTGATAATATTAGAGAAAATATCCAGTCGAAAATCCCCTACTAGGACAGATTCGATGGTCGCAGAAGTGAGGTACTTATGATGTCTATTGGATTGGTTGCACCACGAAACTTTTAGTAAGAGAAGCTTCAGGTGCCATCCGCCCGCACGTTACCCGCGAGCGTAAACATGCGAAACCGCCCAGCGTTTGATGGTGTTTTTATGAAGGTCCTGCGGTTCCATCCACCCGTCTATTAAAACACCCGAAAGTCGTCCTGGCCGTCGCTCCAGGGTCTCAGCCAACGAAAGATGTGAGATAAAAGGTTGAGAAGAATGTTAAAGAGGGAGCATGTCCCATTATCCGGAAGACACCCGTGTTACATATTGCCTTATTGTGCTTTATACTTTGAAAGTTTTTGTAGCATATTTGATGTATTTTTATTTGGTTAGATTCAACCTCAAAATATGTGTTTGATGAATGGTGTTTGCTGAATTTCCCATGATAAAGACGCCAGTTGTGAAAGGGCGGCAGAGTACTTTATACCCAGCCGTTGGAGTCCCAATCATAGGTAGGTATGTTATAGTTCCATTTAACAGCTCCACTTGTGTTAGAAACTGTTATAGTGTGAATGTTATAATTTTAGCTTGTAATCCCAACTTAAAAACTTTTGCCAGATTTAGATATGTGTAAATCAAGTTGTAAGTGACAGCCAGGCCAAAGTTAGTTGCAGATGTGCTAGTGGCACGGCGCTGGTGTGTGGCTTTAGCTTGGTAACTCAACTAAAACTTAAGGATGAGATAGCGCAGTCCTGCTGGTAGTGATGTTTTGCATGTGCTAGCTGGGTGATGCTAGTGGCACTGCGCTTGGTGTGGCAGCTTGAGGTGTCAAATGGATTACGTGAGTAGCTGGCATTAGGTTCAAAGTTAGGTAACAGCTATGCAGCGCAATCAACAGTTGTAGTTAGATGCAAGAATCAACTAGGCGCTTTTGAAAATGTGTTCAGTTCTATTGTAGTTAGTCTTTAGTTGTGCTGCCCTCACATCATGCACATGTAAATCCATCACTATTGTTGTTATTATCCAATGAAATGTTTTTAAATTCAAAGAGTAATATCCAAGAAGAAAATCCCACCAAAGGGCATTTGAGAAATTAAACCGTATATGTATTGAAATTGAAGCAATTTAACTCTTGTTGTTACATCAACGCGCGGTTGCAGTAAATGCTTTTTAGATGGCTTTACAGATTGAGAAAGGCTTTTTTAATAGATTGTGAATCCTGTAGTTGTACACATGTGATGTATGCCATGATGTGGGAGAAGCTTGGCAGGGTTGCTGGACAAAGAAATATAAGACAACCACAGAAGCAGCAAAGTTTATTCTTTGTCCAAAGGAGGAGAGTGAGGGAATTCCACAAAAAAGATTGTATAGATGGGAGTTTGCACCAATTGTGGTATATCCCAGCCATCTATACGTCCGAGTTAGCAACTCAAGGATCTATTAGTTAGGAGTAATGATTATGAAGAAGGAAAAAGATAAGTGGGGAAAACCAAAGAAGACACTTAAGCGTTTGGAAAGAAACCGAGCCGCTGAGCTTTAGTACACAAGTTGATTGATAGGTTGGCTAAGTTTCCTTTGCATAGTTTCAGGCATAAGTGGCAGGCCAAGCACTTACGTAATTGTTGAAAAATCTTCCACTGTGCACTTTTTGTCGGGCTTGTAGACTTTGCCGGTATTTTAGTATCCAACTACAAAATCAAGTTCAATCGCATATTGACTAGCAAACAAGTTTCTATCTTTAGTGCATATTACATACTTTGTAGATCCCGTGTCAAATGATGTGATGAAGGATACCATTATTATATATATTTATGATACAAAAGCATGATACTTTGTTTGTTCAAGATGCATTTATGATGCATTATGAATTTATGCAACAACAAGGAATGGATCCAAATAAGCATCGGGTCTTTTCCCGACGGAAAGGCCCCCTTTAAGGCGCCAAAGACCTTTTACTTTGTCTGGCATGCAATAAGCCACACGATGCAAATGATGTGGAACTTTTTTGCTCTAAATCCATGGGAAAGGGGAGCATGATGGAAAAGCCGCAGAATTGAAGAGATGGTTGAGGGAATTATGAAGAGATTGCAGGATCCAAAATAGAACGTGCGCCAGAGCATCGTGAAGATAGCTAGGAGAGATTCTCATCCTCCACTCCATCATCTTGTGTGAATAAGAAGCCGGCACCGAAGATGGTTTTGGGAAGTGGGTGGATGAATAGAAACAACCTTTTGGGCAGCAGACAAAGGAGGACACACTAAACATCCATTCTCTCTTCATGCATTCAATCCACGTCCTACCCAACCGCAGTGTAAGACGCTTTATCGTGGCTTTTAAAAGCAAATTGCCTTGATGCTCAATGGGGTAAATGTATGAACAAAGAGTATGTAGATGATTGGAAGCTTGTAGTTATTGAACCGGAAACAACGTTTAGCCGATGAATTTGAGCAATGCAAACTAAAAGAACAATTTTCCTCTCCCGTCAGCCATGTTGAGTGATGCAAGCATAGTAGGTGATACGCTTGTCGTGGTAGCTCCAAAGGATAATGACGCAGGGTGCACTATTTTGATGGTACTCATGCACAAGGACTAAGTATAAGCTGGAGGAAGACTTTGAGGCTTAATGGACAAACATTTTATGCGTGAGAGAACTTCTTGAAGGTAATTTATTTTAAAAAGGCACCAAGATCAATGCATGCTATGTTTTATGCTCAAATGAGCCAAAGGCTTATAGTTTATGCAACCCAAATTTGTGCAATTAAAGTGGACATGCTACAAGCAAAACATCGAAAGTGAAGGGCAAGATTGTATACACACTTAGAGAAGCCGATAGTGAGAAGATTCTGTACAATCTTCCAGATGTATTATCGATGATGAAGAATAACATTCAAGGTATACTTTGTAATTGTTATTTGAATGTAACATTACCGCTTTTAGGAACGTAATTCCATTGATATCTTCGTTGTTGCGGTCACAAAACCAGCTTCACCGGGAATTTAAAGTATTGGGTCAGATAAATGATTGTTCAGATCATTGCATTTCTATAATTGTTTAAATTGCTCAAAATGATAAATACTCTTAATCCCTCATAGTTCCTCCTCGTAAATACTCTCATATTTGCTTTTACTTTTGCCATGGAACTATTTCTTCAGATCATGCAATGCTATATGCCATGTTGTCACATATGCCATTATTAATGCATGTAAATTTGTCAAGGCAAACGATTTTACAATTTCCTTTTTGAATGAGGCATTTGATTTTTTCGGATGTAGATTCCGCCTTGTAGACATGTATGCTAGATTTTGGAACGCCATGTCATGATGTAGAAGTCATGACTATAGCTTAGCCTTTACTTTTAGCTCAAAGATGTGTACGTAACAATAGAGACAAAGAAGCCATGGAACTATTTCTGTGATCATGCAATGCCAAGGCCATGCCGCACGCTATCACATATGCCATTATTCTTAATGCATGTAAATTTGCTGAAGGCAAACGATCTACATGACGTCATGACTTTGATTTTATTAAACTTTCATTGCAATATTGGTGGCTATTAATATACTTGTTGATTTACTAATGAATCGTATGTTGTGCTCACGTGATCTATGCACAACCCGTAATGTGAGCAATGCCGCCTTTGATGCAATGAAATGATATACCACGCTTGTTCTTTTAGAGACCCCGGATATAGAAGACAACGGTATTGGTAAATTATATAATGGCAAATGAAGTTCACAATGTGAATCGCGGATGGTGTTTGCTATCATGGAAACGCCACCGTCCATATCGCAAAGAACTCAACAACACGGATCTTTGCAACAAATTGAAGGATCTTTACTAAGTAAAGGAACATTGTGTTTCAAACCGCTAATTCCTTTTACATAGTTGCAGATGTTGAAAACAATGATATAGATGTATCAAATTGCTAGTTTCTTTTCCTTGGTTTCGTATGTTGAAAGACAATGAAATGGATCTAGCAAATTACTATTTTCTTTCCATAAGATGTTGAAATGGATATACCAAATTGCTAGTTTTTTTTCCATGGTTTCGGGACATGTTGAAAACAATGAAATGGATATTGCAAATTGCTAGTTTGTTTTCCATAGTTTCAGTTTGTTGTCAATAACAATGGAATGGATGTAGATATTGCTGGTTTCTTTTTCATGCCCAGCTTGTTGGAAAGACAAATGAAATGGATGTAGCAAAATGGTGAAGGAGCTGGGAAAGTGGATCCTCAACTCCCCGGGAGGTGCAAAAATATGCTCTTGAACTTCAAAAAATAACATCCAACCCAATTGAAAACATCCAAAGAATATCCATGAACATTCCGACCGCTAAAGTGGATGGTCAAGAAGCTCACAGAGCTTTATGCAGGGCCTCCGCCAACTTTTTTTTTTTCACCTCGTGATCACTTTTCTTTACACGCCAGCTTATTTATCCATACTAGGTTGCACATGTTTATCTCTATCAACATTTGCTCAACACATTGAAATACAACTTGATCGCCTTGTTAAGACACCGCAATGTTTGAATAATGAGGTCTATCAAAGGCAAATACTTGAATACCAAAAGCAGATATTTGAGTACCTGCCATTGTAAAGTATTGAAATGATATATTGTTCTATTTTGATGCAAACCTTCTTCAAAACATGATTAACATACAAATGGAAATGTTTTTTGCAGCATTCTCGTCTCTGCCTTAACCGCCATGCTTTCTCGATGTATTACTACCATCACTGATCATCTGTTGTGTACATAATGAACTAACATAAAATAATTAGTGTAATTAATGGCACAACATATAGAAGTACATCGGACTTTTATAGTCTTCTCGATTCAATCAATGTCAATGATACCGATATTTCTTGAGAATTCCAACGCGCCTTTTAGAAACCTTGTCTAGAAAGTTGGTCAATGGATTTGCTTTTGGTATAGACTTCCACATTTTCAACTTCTAAAAGTCCTTCTAGCCAAGGTTTCAAATGTTCATAGAGGAAGTCACCATCTATTCGAGATGGTTGATAAGTATTTGGACATACCATTGAATGCGGGTTGTTTTTTAAACCATGGTACAACATATCATCTATTAACAATGTATTCTTTCACCACACTCCCTTTGATTCGTGATAAACCTTGCTCAGCTCCTTCAACATAAGAGGTTTTCTCAATAATCTTGAATGATGTATTTGTGCACTTTCCTCAAGACCAAGTAAATTGTAATTTCGCTTTGATGTAAAATTGTTGAAACATTTGATTCATAATGAGATTGGTTGCGTTGCTGCTCAATCTTGTCCAAACAAAGAATCTCAAAATGCTCCATGCACCAATCTAGAAGATCCCTTGCCCTAGGACGAAAAAAATTTAAACTTTGTATGATTAAGGTGCTTTTAGTTCCGCGACCGCCCATGACACAAATACGGCAATGGGTTCCGTGTTCTCAAATAGCTTCAATAAGACACCATCAAGCTCAAAAAAAGAAGCTTTTTATGTGATTTGATCCTTTTTTAGTACATGGGGACATGGAAGGACTACTAAAATGCCTCACCTGCTTACTTTTCCCTCGCTGCTAAACTTATTGTATTTCCTATAATCAAATGTACCTCTCAAAGATATATTTAAACGTACAAATTTAAAATCAATCTAAAGGAAAAGAAATTACTGTGTGAAATGGATCCTTCAGATTATGACTTTATAAGATGTTCCATTTTTTTGCCTTCAAGATCTGCCGCATGATGGAGTACGGTCGCCACGCCTTCCCCAGATTGTCATTTTTGCTGCAAAGCAGCCTACCCCTCTCATCTCCTATAGATAACCGATATATCTTATTAATCATCATTTGTCATTACTATACAATGCCAAAGTTAAACAATACCTGGCCTAATGGAGTTAGCTAATTTTGATTGACATGCAAAAGTCTTTCCATTGTTAGATGGATCACAGACATCATGTTTCTTTCCAAAAGGGATGAGGCGTTGTCATAGCATGTTTCTTGCTTGAGTCTTCTCGTTGTGGGCCCTTAGACACTACATGGATTGCAAAAGCTTAGAAATGTGAGCAACTATTAAATCAATAGTGCTATTATCCGATGTGACAAATAACCAACATCCAACATAAACAAAACATGTAGTCAAACCACTTATGTCGGCAAGAAGTTGTATCCTCTAAATAGCTCTTGCAATAGGACCCTACGACTAGAGTTTAACCAAACAACTTATCAAACAACTTAACATTTTTGTCACGAATACGCCAAAGGAATACCCTAGCAAACTTACATATGCTTACCCTAGTGGAATCAAGACCGCAGTTGTTTCGCCTCATTCTCTTCAATGGATATCGTGTTTTTTGTACTTATCATGAAATTCCAAATCGGGCTTGCCGACATTGCCATTGACTATCTCAGTGTTGTCGATGTATAATAAAAATACAAATGGTCATGTTTTTCTCACAAGAATAAATCCAAAGATATTGAAAAAATATTAAGAACTTTTGTTACCATCATTGTCCTTCGCCGCTTGTAAGAAACATTGTCCATCACACCATTCCCAATTGTTAATGTTGTGCTCAATCGCTCTCGGCAAAAGTTTCGCTCCTTTGGGATATGATACGAGATGTCGGGTGGAGGTGACATCTTCATGGTCAATTTCTCTGCTCCCACAAGTAGCATCTATTAAGTACCTAGTGTGAGCTAAAAATAAATGAATACAAACCAACCATGCGAATCTAGTGTTTATGCTAATCTTGGACTTCTCGACCCCTTTAATCCAAGAAAAGACAGCCATGATTTTGACATGTTATGTCCACAATTTGTATAACAACATAATGTAGAGCAGTCGCAAACCAAACATTGTCGATACATTCATTTAGAAAATAATGGCGGGAAAGATGCTACCTGAAATGTGCTACACAACATGCCACATGATATGCATGCCCTCAGACTCACAATAATGATTGGCAAGAGCATCTCATCCAATGTCGCTGATCTCGTAACAAAATGGGCATGCTTCATTCAAACTAATGCTCAATCTTCCTTCGCATCATTGACAATGATCGGTGTTTGGGTCGGCAAACAAGGATCAAACTCAAAAAGGGTGGCACATGCCGATCGAGATGCCAAAGTCGCATAAGGTGGCCTCAATTTGTTTAGCTGCCTCCAACTCGAAGTCTCTAGAAATCTCTGCAGCTAATAAGGCATCGAGAGCTTGTTTCAAATCTAGTCCCAAGTCTTCAAGCTCCCTTTTTGTAGGTCAATTATCGCCCAACGCCTCCTTGGCTGCACTTGAGAGCTTTGTTATTAAATCTTGGTACTTTTAATTTCATTGGCCACAACGACCGCCTAGATTCTAGACCTTTAATATTTTCTTTCATGGCACTGCACTTATCATCACTCAGGTGCAGTTCGATAGTCAGTTTGTTGACATCATGTTCTGCAATAGAAATCCATTCCTCCAATATCCTAGACATTTCTGAAACACAACGAGATAATTAAAATTTTAAATTAGATCATCAATTGATAAAGTTCATACAAAATGATGCTCCATCATGCAAAGGCAAGAAGGTTGGATCTACAACAACGTTGTTGATAATGATAATCGTTCAGGTGTTGATGGTATGCATGAACAAGCTGAATTATGTGGGAGTATCAAATTTGAAGCGGGGAGATTTGGGCCAGGCATGGCACAGAGGAAGAACGCTGCAGCAGTTCTACATGCAGTCTAATTCTATAGGCACAGACGAGCCAGATGGCTGCAGGATCATCAGGGCCATGCATCAAACACATCAAAGCCGGGCACGTAGGGTTGGATCTGCGGGAGCGTAGACCCATCCACCTACAACCTTTTTTTTTCTTTGAAAGATACACGGCATCGCCTCACGATGCCAAAGAACACATGGTTCATGAGCAGCCATACGTAAAGAGCGTATACGATTCTCCGTAAGAGTTTGAATTTCCTTCAAATTCTTCCCATGGAAGAATATCGCGTTTCGCAGCCTGCACACCACGCGATGGTACTTCAAAATAGCTATGCATTTGCATGGCGAGATTATCTCCCCATAATGTAGTCTTTGTGCCCTGATTAACCTTTGTGGTGGATAATTACCGATTATGTTAATCCATGGCATAGCATGACCGCTTCATCAATTTAGTAGACCGGAGACTAAGGAACAACTTTTCTGCTCCGTGACGTGCATGGAATAAATCAAAGATTTTCATGCTGGTCAGATAGTCCAGATAGTCCTGCATATCACACAGTGTCCAATTCAAACTGATTTCCCTAAAACACCTGCAAAAACCTTTAACCATAATGAAATGGCCCCTCGAATTCTAAAGCAACTATAACACAAGCCGCAAGTCGAACTTGACCTATGAGACACAAGCTTTAAGTCAAAGTCGAAACTACAAGATACACTCTCTCACTATGACCGTGGACTGAACTCCGAACTACTAAGGCGTAGGCACACTATGGTTGAGACTACAAGATATGCTCTCTCACTATGCCTCGCGGGATCAAATCCTAACTACGGCGAAGGCGACTATGGTTGAGACCGAGACTATAACCGTAAGGCATAGTGGATCTGCAACAAGCAACTATAAGCTTTCACCCGCAATTTGCAACTATGGATCGAATGATAAAAAGGTTGTAAATATCAACTACAACATATGACTAAGCTTGTAGCCGCAACTCACAAAATCACATGCTTCTACCTATGAGCTTCAACTTTGGCTTAAGACGCAATTATACCTTACAACAATATGCTTCTAACTATGAATATAATAGCAAGTTCAACTCTATACCCTATAAAAAAATTTAATTTATGTAGCAAAAATATACACGAAAGCAATTGAATATAAGAGGTCGCTATGACCTCATGGTTAAGACATGATCTAAAAAAAACAAGAATCAAATAGTACCGCATCTTTTTGCATAATTGGCATCATTCATCTTGGTCTTGCATGTCACGCTAGAGCTAATAAACATCCGTGGAAGATGGCTTATCAACAAGCATTGGCGCAATTGAGACGATGCCACTTTGAGGAACAACATTTGTTGTACCGCTTTCCAGCCCATCATCATAATCATTGTTTGAAAGTGCTCTACTCTTTTGCAGCTGATTTTGCATGCTTGTAGAAGCTCATCCAAATTTTATTTCGCTGCCATTGCAATGTAAGAGAAATGCTACGCTAATGCTTGAGGCACCCCGCCTCCTAAAACCTTTCTTTCTATCATGTATTTTTCTATATAGCGATAGGAACTCTTCCTTCTTGTTTTCTTTCAATAACCCAACTCAGTAATAAGACTTACCATTTACCTTTTGGACCCCACATCCTTCGTGATATCATTGTCATCAACATTCCTTTCCTCCGATTTATATAACTCCTTAAAGGTCGACTGTTGCTCAACTGAATTGCATCGCTTGAACCGCCCATGACATGCAACTACCTACATGCCGTAATATACTATATTAGACATCATTAAGATTAAATTTGCATAAGCATTCACAAGCAAATACAAGTAATTGTACACAAGAAGAGCAAGTGTTTTTTATTTTTCGTAATTCTTTTCCTATAACCATAGAGTAACAAGATATGGACTTAATAAATTTGCATAATAGATCAAAACAGCTTTTACTATTAGATACCACTAGCTTGCAATACATCTAAGGATTTTGTGACATTTGGCTAGAGATTCTTTTGGTGCATAAGAGCTATTACAAATGATTTGCCCCTCGCCAGAGAAATGAACACATCATATAAAAACTTATGATCCAAAGATTGCCCAACAAGTCAGCTTAGAGAGATGACCACAAAGATGTAGAAAATTAAGACCCAACAAGAAAGAAATGCCGTTTAACAAGAAAAAAAAAAAAAGTGCATTTGCTTTTTCCCTTTGTTCCTCGCCGCAAATTCAACACCTTTAGGTCCCGGACGCTTGCAAAGAAGTATGATGTTTTCTTTTATATTCACCGGCTATTAGTTACGCTTTGAACCGCATTTCCCGCGCAGCCTTTATGTTAGGGTGAAAGCATGTTGTAGTGGAACACCTGGTGTCCCCCCGCCCCCTAAAAAATGTGGTGGGAGATATCAAATTTGTGGTGCGATTTTAAATGTTTGTTTGGCTTAGTGCATGTACCGCCTGATTCAATCATTTCTTGAACCGCAACAACCCAATTCCTACGCCACCCGCCCCATTCCACTTCCCTACGCCACCCGGCCCCATTCCAATCTCCACGGAACCCATTTCTAAACCCATCGACTCCACCCGCTTTCTCTTCCCCGAAGCACACGGCTATGGCGCTTAATCCCGTTGTGGATCAATCCGGCTCATACCTTCAATCATTTAATTTGAAGCAAATCTGCCTAAAATCTCAAACCGAGCACGTAAGAGAAAAGAGAACCCAGAACAAGAACGGGATCATAAAAGACGCCAAAGGAAAAGACAAAGGGAAGCTAAAGAAGAATTAGCAAAAATTGCATCGCCAGAGGGAGGATCCACCGTAACGGCCTCTACTAGGCGCCTGATGGTATTAAAATTGTTATCTTCATTTCATAGCACCACTAAAGGCTTGTCTAACAAATGATAAGAAAGAGGTTTTACTAGATTATCCGCAGCAGATGACACAATGGACAAATAAATATTTGGTGAAGAGCTGAAAGATTTGCAAGCCAAGAGCATTGTGGTCGCAACCCTCGTGGCTTCCATTCAACTTGTGAAGAAGTCTAACAAAGAATGACAAAGCTTTTAGTACCAAGAGTAGTTGCCTTGCTATGGCCGTAAGAGGAAGCATTAATACCGAAAAGTGCTAATCCCTCGGCCGCTGTTCTGGGTTTTGGTAAACCGGGTGTTCATCCTAGGAATCTTACCAAAGCAAAATTGAAGAGGGAAGAGATAGATTGCAAAGGGGGGAAATGGGTTTTGTACAAAAGAGTTAGAAGAGCAGATGCAATTCCCCAATTCTCACATAGAACTTGTGCAAAAGAATTTTGGACCGAAAACAAAGAGGGTCTCCAAATGCAAAGGATGTTAAGTTCGTAAGATTGGAACGAAATGTAAGAGAGGATCATGCCACTCACTATCCGAAGAATCACAAAGTTATTTCATTTCTTCATCTTCACCACATTTTTATTGTTAATGTGGTATGTGGTATGTGGTTAGTGATTGCTTGTGATATGTGGTTGCCGTGGTGAGGCACGCGGTGTGAAATAAATGTCACCAATATATGCTTTGTGGTGCCTAGTGTGGTGAATAACATGGTGTAAAATACATGCTGTAATATATGCTATGTGGTGCCTAGTGTGGTGAATAAGATGGTGTAAAATAAATGTCGAATATATGCTATGTGGTCCCTAGTGTGGTGAATAACATGGTGTGGTGCCTAGTGTGGTGCCTAGTGTGGTGCCGCTGGGTGCCTAGTGTGGTGCCTAGTGTGGTGAAAAAAATATGGTGTAAAATGAATGTCAGAATATATTCTATGTGGTGCCCAGTGTGGTGAATAACGAGGTGTAAGATGAATGTCCAGAATATATGCTATGTGGTGCCTAGTGTGGTGAAAAATATGGTGTAAAATAAATTATGTAATATATGCTTTGTGGTGCCTAGTGTGGTGAATAAGGAGGTGTAAGATGAATGTCCTGAATATATGCTATGTGGTGCCTAGTGTGGTGGAAAATGTAGTGTGCAATAAATATGTCGATCACCTTGTTATCTTCCTTGTAGTTGCAATTGTTCAGAAATTCAAGACGGAACATCCTAGTGTTATGATCAAACAGAGGATGTTTGAAAAGCCGAAACCATGGTTTGTTGTAAAATTAAAGGACTTCAATAGTTGCCGCCAGATATACCATGTTAGAATGCAGATGCTAATAGATGGCTTCAATAGTATGAGAACTAAGCACCCAAAAAGTCGCAAATGCACTTGTCGCCTTTGGTGTGCCCATATATATGGTGAATGCAGGCCCCAATACAAAATAAGTAGCACAAGAAGTCCTGTGGGCGTGGAATTTTATGTGAGAAAACTAGCTTCCAACCTTACCATAAGAGGGAATGCATTCGGGGTGAGTGTAAAGAGTGTGGATTAAGAAGTTCCCTATCCGCCCACATGAACAATCTAGTGATAGTGGCATGGTGAAGTGGGAATACCTAGACTATGAAAAAAAAAAACGATTCGAGATGGCAAAGAAGAAGTCTAAGCTCGCTCACCAACACAATGAAACCGCAAGTCTTCCATCGGTGAACAAAATGTTGGAGAAGCTTCCAAATTTTCCTTTACACAACTTCGTGATATATGGCGTGCAAAAGTGCCAAGACAAAGAACTCCTTGATAACTTGCCCGAGATGCTTACCTATCCGTGGTTGACTTCGCAGAGAATTATACTTTTAAGGAGCGTAATGAAGTTCAAATTATGCGCCGGGTCAACAAACGTGATAACTATATTTGTTCAAATAACCTATCGTTGATCCACGCATGCACACCATTGAGAAGGAAACACACTACTATGTGCCTGATGATAGGGAACATGACACTTTTTTGTTCAACATTGTTTTATGAAACATTTTGAGTACTTAAAGCGTAAAGGCAATGTCCCCAAACAAAGACTATGTATTTTCAGATGGTGTCGCATCACAATTCAAAGCAAAATGATCATTTTATTTTGTTGGAAGGTACAGCTTGGATACGAGGTCAACATGATGTGGAACTTTTTGGATCAAACCATGGAAAAGGTGAACATGATGGGAAGGCAGCAGAATTGAAAAGATGGATAATGAGGTTCACAAATTTTAAACATCCCCGACATTAAACTAGATAATGCCCATGATGTGGTGAAAATTGCAGAGAAAACAATTTCAATGTGGTACATCCGAAAGTGGACTGAAAATGGAAGAAAAGTTCTGAGATACTGGGAAATAAAACCCGAGGATATCAACAGAAAAAAAGGCTTGGGGTGCGTAGACAATTCCGTAAACCAGTGCAAATTCATTCAAATTCATGGATTCAAAGACAGAAATCCAACACGCCTACATACCGTAAAAGCTATCATGTTTTTGCAAAGAATTGTTTGATGGAAAATGGGACATGTGTGAGAACTAATTGTATGTAGATGAATGGGACCTTGTAGTCGCTGAACCATCCTCCAATGTTCATGCGATGTGGAAGAGACCCGCAAGTCTACCAGGCCACTATACTCAACCTTGGCAAATGTACTTTGTGTAGAAGCACTTAGAGAAGGAGACAAATTTGGCAGCTTGTCGCACCTAAAGGGAACGAGGAGGATTCTCAGATTTTGAGATGTTGCTATGCACCAAGCCAAAATTTGAAGTTGAAAATGACTTCAAGCAGAACGGAAACTTGTTTATGAGAGGTGAAACCGCTGTGGAGGGCATTTACTATAGAAAGAAGCCTCTACAAAGGTGATGTATGAGTTGTTGACAAACGAGCCAAAGTCACTTGTATTCTCTACTCAAATTTGTGCTATTCGAAGTTCCCATGCAGCAGATCAAGAAAGGTGCTCGAATCTGCATACGTGCTAGACCAAAGTGTGATGAGGAAAAGATTCTAGAAAACTTGCCCCAGGTTTTATCTCGATGAAGATAGCATGTCCGATGAAGAATAGTTGAACACATTCTTACAAAAGTTAGGAAATGATTCAGAAATTTTGAATATGTTGTTGTGTCTTGCCTTGTTTGGGAATAATATAAGAAACTCAATTCCATGCTCAATTGTATTTTGATGTCCCTTTGTTTCAATGTAATATGTTTGCTTCCCATGTAATATGTAATTGTATTTTGATGTCCCCGATGTAACATGCCCCAGTGTTCACCACACATGTTTCACCACATGTGTTTTCACTCACATGTGGTGACACATGTGTTTCACTACATGTTTCACCACGCGTTTCACTTTCTTTGCCTCTTCTCCGACAATGATAGATCCTTCTCAACAAAGCTTTTCTACTGAAATACTTTCCTTTTTCCTTAAATTCTTCGATCCCATCAATTCCTCTCATCATCCTTTATCGACAAACCGCATTCAAAAATCATTATGGGATGGCGAAAATTAATGACCCGCAACCCAAAAGGCCCGAGATGCCATTCTTCTTGCTCCCGACCGAAGTTTACAGCTTTATTACAGCAGCTCGAGCGCATAGCTTTACATCAAGAGGTCCTTGGGAAGCAGCTTTATAGTTTACAATTTACAAATTGGGGTGGGAAGCAGCTTACGCTTTACAAATTTTACAAACAGCCTACTACAAAGCAGACATGGCCAACTTCACCTCTTGATGCCGCAAAACGATGGAGTGCCTGAATGGGACAATGTGACCGTGAGAAGAAGAGCCCATAATACCTAGGTGTGTCGTGTCCCGATTTTCAGCCATGCGTAATGGATGGACATGCTCAGATACGTAAATTACTCTATTCACCTGATGAGAATATGACCACGTAAATGTCAAAAACTCTCACCAGAGGTTGAATTGTACACCACAGCCCTTTACTTCTCAACTTACTCGCCCCATCGGAATTTTTACACACCAAAGATCTTTGGCCCGCTCCTCATACTATTGACCAGATCCGCAGTTGTTGAGACCTTTTCTCGCTTAATGGCTACCAAGCCTTTACGCTAAACAGTTCCTCTTTTGTTATGATAGGTTGTTTACAGAGGACCAATTCCTTCACTTCGTGGATATGTACTATCATCACAAGGCCTTGCAGATGGACATGGAGAAGTCGCTATTCTGCTTTGGTAACACTCCACCATTATGGTTTTTGCTTTCCCTCCGCATGGGGAGCAAATAGGCCGAAGTCGACCCGGGGGCCACCGACCGTGATCATAGAAGATGACGAGGAAGAGCCGGACCCGTGATCTCTTTTGATAGACCCACGAATGAAAACAAGTGTATATAATCTGAAATGTAACCTTATGTAATCATTTTATATGTTTAATATAAATCTTCACTCTTCAATCTTTTACCGCTTAATTGACAGTGGTGAAAGTGACACACGTAAAAATTACATTAAGGATGAACTAAATGGGACAGAGAAACACATGATGAAACCCACCACCGAAATCATTCACATCAAATGCAAGTTCAATCATTCAAAAGTCGGGCAGGCAGAAAGATTGAGGGAAACCCTAAATCTAGTTTTGCATGCATTTGGTTTATCCCGATCCAAATATGGCGGAAGAAAATGTAAGGAGAACACGGCACAAACAATTTCGCCAGCTTCAAATGCAAATGCGATCCGGTAAGACCTATACCGGAGCAAATAAACCAGAACGAGGCGATATTAGAGGAGCGGAGGACCCATGAATTCCAAGGTATTCTAGGCTTAAAACATAGGTTAATTCCCGATGGGCTTAAAGAATTAGAAGCCAAGGCGCGATAGGCCGTTGCCTTTCTTATTACTAATGATGTTGTTTTACACGCATGCAAATGAGACTTAACGAGTAGCCGGTGCAGCCGGCATGGTTCCGGGGGCGGCGATGATTCGAGGATGAGTTCGCAGCCTCCCCATGCTTGAGGAAGAGGATATGTTCATCGAACTAAAGCAGAAAATGATCCATGCTTCAGCCATTAAAAAGTGCTCAACAAAGCCACCGCATAGAGACACAACAACCCCGAGACAATACTTTGTGAATCAGATTATCATAAGTGGGAGCGTAAACGAAGCTCATGTTTTAGTGTTGCTGATTTCACCAACTATTCAGCGTAAAAAACTTGATGAAATCTTGGACATACTTGAAGAAGAAGAGTTACGATCTCACAATGCAGATCCGATTGAGGCCCAAGAATCGTATGTCATGTCATCATTAACCTCTTCAAAACAAATATTATTATATCTCTATTGCATTTTGATAATACTAGAAGCTCGGGTTATAGTTTTCCCTCGATTTTTCTCATACTTCATTTCATAAGAAGTATGAACTATTCTACCGGTGTGGTAGATTTCCATATGTATTTTTCTCCCTTTGAAATATAAAAAACAACGCTTTGCATCACCACGCCTTCACCACGCTTTTCACCACATTTTTCACCACACAAATTTTCACCACGATTTCACCATAATCAGCCTGGCATTGACCATTTTTTTGACCCGTCAAAAATGGAATGGCTCTCGTGATTCCCTCGATAGTATCTTGACCGATTTTGGTGACAAAGAATATATGGATCCCAAATTAGGTCCCCTGAATTGATATGAGGCCAAAATTCATTGAGCTCGCTTTGTGCAAAGATTCTTGCAAGGCCACTAACTTTTGCTTCGTGGAATTCTTTTTTTTTTTTTGCTTCTATTTCTTTTTTTTTTGAACCCGAGCCACCCATCTCATATTTTCCTATTTGCTTATAAATGGTTACCATATTTTGTTAGTGTGCGCATCATAGATTCTCGCGACCTTCAAATTCCTTGTTTGCATTTTATAATTAATGACAAAAAGTTCAAATTAACCGAAAGAACAAGTGGAA
This sequence comes from Isoetes taiwanensis, assembly GCA_021234155.1. Classification (NCBI taxonomy): domain Eukaryota; kingdom Viridiplantae; phylum Streptophyta; class Lycopodiopsida; order Isoetales; family Isoetaceae; genus Isoetes; species Isoetes taiwanensis. The sequence goes on along the minus strand of JAJEKV010000121.1, from coordinate 774,365 downwards.
ACTCGTGAGAACGCTTAAAGCAAAACAAGTTCTATTGCAAAACAAGGACTATTGCAAAACAAGTTCTCGCCATTAATGAAAAGTTTTACAAAGAATAGTCACAAGGACTATTGCCAAAAAAATTGAAATCGTGGATTACAATACAAATCTAAACTAATCAAAGTGGGGCCATCTTGAGCTCTATATGGAGGTCGCCCTCGCAGGCATACATCTTCATTTCGAGGAGTCGCCCGCGTCATCATAACCCGATGCACCCACCGAGCACCCGCAACGACGCCATGCCTTGATGATCCATGATGAGCTTCTCCACCTCCGGGTGGAGGAACTTGGCCACCATCAACCCGGCGCCTCCTCCGGGTGGAGGAAGACACGGATCCTCCGCAGAAGCCACGGATTCTCGACCGCGGCCGGCCGCGGAAGGAGCAGCACAATGGCCGGGATAGTGTTCCCGCGAGTGTAGTCTTGAACTTGGCCATGGCGGAAGTGAAGGAGATGGACTAATGGGGAAGGAGTGAAGGAGATGGCGGAATAGACAATGGGGACTTAATGAAGTCAGCAGGCAGAAATTTTGGGAATAAAGGGATGCAAATCGTAGGCATCCATAACATTTTGGGAATGGGGAAAGGGACGCTTGCATGCATGCCACCTAGGCTCCAACATGCCACAAAGAAGGGTCAAGCATGCCACATAGACCTAAAGCATGCCACCTAGGTTCCAACATGCCAAGGTGGCTCAAACATGCCACCTAGGCTCCAACATGCCACGTAAGCCCCAACATGCCACCTATGATTCACCACATGATTCACCACATGATTCACCAAATGCACCACATGATCCACCACATGCACCATTTGAATCACCAAACATGTTGGTCAATGGAAGTCAAACATGTAACAAAGGTCATGTAAAGGTTCAGCATGCCAAGGTGGCTCAAATATGCCACCTAGGTTCCAACATGCCAAGGTGGCTCAAACATGCCACCTAGGCTCCAACATGCCACGTAGTCTCCAACATGCCACCTATGATTCACCACATGATTCACCAAATGCACCACATGATTCACCACATGCACCATTTGCATCACCAAACATGTTGGTCAATGAAAGTCAAACATGTAACAAAGGTCATGTAAAGGTTCAAGCATGCCAAGGTGGCTCAAATATGCCACCTAGGCTCAAACATGCCAAGGTGGCTCAAACATGCCACCTAGGCTCCAACATGCCACGAAAGCTCCAAAGATGCCACCTATGATTCACCACTTGATTCACCACATGGTTCACCAAACGCACCACATGATTCACCACATGCACCATTTGCATCACCACATCTATCACGACATGTAACACCACATTGTCATGAATCTTTGAATACATCAATTTCTTCTGGAGATTTGAACTCCACCAGAGTGTTGCTCGTCACCAGAAAAAGTCTATTGTATACAATAGTATACAACAATGTACATTAGAGTGTCAATGAAAGAATAGGTTACAAGAATAACCTCTTTGGTTACAATAATACAAACATGTGATTACAAGTAAAGATCTATTGATCTGTCAACCTCGCCATTACTACAAAGAACGTGGCTTCACAACATCAATCATCATTCTCTGGTCCAACAGCCACCAACTAGAAATTGGTACACCCTGCAACAAACATATCAGGCCCTCACATTGGATGAGTAATACCTTCAAATTTACGAACTCACCTTGCATTGGGATAGTATGTCCAAGCCCCTCAGATATCGAGCTACCACAACATGCTTTACAAAGACACATATAGCAAGACACATATATGCTTCCGAATGTCTTGAGGTGTCTTTTGCTTGAATTCCGCTTTTTGCTTTTTCTCCTCGAGACACTTCCAGCTGCAAAAATTTAACAGATTCGTAACTATATGGGTCAAATTAAAAGAAGACAGCACAAAAGGTTGGAAGTTACCTTGTGACTTACATTCACCAAACGATTTGTTCAGATCATAACCCGATGCATCCGCTGATTTGGCATGATTGGTGGAGCATGACTTAATGCATCCGGCCGATTCGCAGATTGTTGTCCAAACTTGGAGCACCCAATGAGCTTGACTTGACTTGGCACTTTAGATACACAAAGGAGAAGCAAAAGAGACTAAGCCACCAGATCTTGTTTTTTCGCGGGCTTACTCCCTTTTCGAAGTTTCTCGCTGATGTATCTAATTCACCACCGAAAGTGAGCGGCGTCATCCTAGGGGCAATTAGATACCGCGAAAAAAAACCGAAGGAGACTAAGCCGCTTACTCTTTTTCGAAGTTTCCCCGCTTGATGTATCCGCCCCTTACATCGCCCTTAGCATGTAAACTAAGCTACCTATAAGTGCTCACCGTAAGTGCCTCAAGAGGCTTGAAGTTGCTTTTTGATCCTCCCTACTCACACCTAAGGCTTGTACCCATGCTGTAGAAAAATTCATGACAACAATTCTCAATGCAATGCAGCATGATTGCAAATCCCGCAAAGAGAACGCGAAATTTGTCAATGAGAATACAATTATACTAAGCACTTCAGAATTTTGTTATGAAGTACCTCAAGAGGCCGAAAGTTTACATGGAAGATGGTATTGGTGATGAGTGATTCAGCAATCCGCATTCAAAGAATCCATTGTACTTTAGATACACAAAAGCAGGAGAAGCAAAAGAGACTAAACCAGCCAAGATCTTGTTTTATGTCGGCTTACTCCCCTTTTCGAGTTTCCTCGCTTTTGATGTATCTAATTCGCCACCGAAAGTGAGCGATGTCATCCTAGGGGCAAATTAGATACAAAAGAAACGTAAAACGAAGGAGACTAAGCCAGGCTTGCTCATTTTGAAGTTTCTTTGATGTATCTAATTCGCCACCTAAAATGAGTGAGCCGACCTCATCCTAGGGGGCAAATTAGACACATCAAACAGACAAACGAAAAGAGACTAAGCCAGTGGTGAAAGATTAGAAGTCCACTAATCCTAATTGGCATCCGTCCCCTTACATCAGGCCCTTAGCATGTAAACTAAGCTACCTATAAGTGCTCACCCTCGTAGTGCCTCGAGCTTGAAGTTGCTTTTGATCCTCCCTACTCATACCTAAGGCTTGTACCCATGCTTTGTAGAAAATTCATGACAATTCTTGCAAATGTGATTGCAAATCCCGCAAAGAGAACGCAAATTTGTCAATGAGAATACAATTATACTAAGCACTTCGTGAATTTTTGTTATGAAGTACCTCAAGAGGCCGAAAGCGAGACTTACACCGAATCACTTCCGATCTTGCCTTACACCGAACCACTCGATCTTGTAGAGTTGATCCATTCTCCCGGGTCTTTAGAATTCAACCGAAAGTAATCAAAGGTTAGTACCACATGACACAAAGCACCACTTTACACACCACAAATTCCATCATGACAAACTTTGCACCACAAATGGCGTCATATTCACCACATGTGGTGTGGCATGTGGCACCGGGTGGCGTCATATTCACCACATGTGGTGTGGCATGTGGCATCCAAACCGGGTGCCACATGACACACCACCTATGGCACCACAATGCACCCAAGGCACCACATATGGCAATCCATTGCACATCAAACCACAAATGGCGTCAAAGACACCACATGTGGTGCAAAATGTGGATCCATAGTGGTGCCACATTAGACACCCACATGTGGCATCACAATGCAAAGAAGGCACCACATCCCTCACAGCATCCACCACCCCATATGTGGCGGATAGCGTGGTGCAATATTTAAGGCATGTAGCTATTGGCACCACATATGGCAGACAATCCACCATTCACAAGTATCACCATATCTAACATCACATATGACACTAAGTATAGAAACATATGGAAGCCAATTCACTATTCAGATAAGGTACCATTGTTTGGTACTATATGTGACACTACATATGCTACAAACTACATTATTAACATACTAGAAATGGAGCCCAGCGTTGCTGGGCATAGCTAGGAACAATAAATAATACATTGGAGCAATTGTTAAATGAACTCACATTTTTAAGATTGCACAATTAAGAGCATTCAACAACTGCATTTCCCAGTTCCCCCAAGGTTCCCCAAGTTTTTTCCCTTTTCCCTTTGCCTTTTTCTGCTTTCTATTTTTTTCCCCCTCTTTCCTTCCTTTCTTTTTCTATTTTCTCGTTTACCTTTTTCCACTATCCCATTTCTTCCGTTCCCCTTTTCACGTTTTTGCCCCTTTCCTATTTTCCCTTTTCTATTTTTCCCTTTCTTTTTCTCCCATTTTTTTTTGCCCTTTACTTTTTCCTTTTTTCTTTTTCCCTTTTCCCTTTTCCCTTTTCCCCTTTTCCCTTTTTTGTTATTACATTAAAACAAGTTTTTTTCCCTTTTTCTTTTTTTTTCCCCTTCCATTTTTATTTTCCTGTTTTACTCCCTTTTTTTTTTCTCTTTTCCCTTTTTTCGTTTGCCCATTCTCATTTTCTTTTTCCCTTCTCAAATTTTCATTTTCTCGCTCCCCATTTCTCCCCATTTTTTTCCCCTTCTTTTCACCTTCCTTTTTTTTTTTCCTTTTTCCTCCTTCCCTTTCCCTTCCTTTGCTTCCCTTTTCCCTTTTCCTTTTCCCAATGGCCCTTTTCCTCCTCTCTCAATCCTTTCTCTCTTCCTTTTTCCCCTTCCATTTCCCCCTCCCTTGGCCCTTTCTTTTTCTCTTTCCCTTTCTCTTTTACTAAGCCCTTTTGCCCACCCCCTCTCCACTTTTTTTTCTCTTTTCTTTTTTTTCTTCCCTTTTCCCCTTCCCTTTTCCTTGACCCTTTTTGTCTTCCCTTTTTCTTGGCCCTTTTGTCTTCCTTTTTCCTTCCGCCATTTTGTAAATAATCCTTTTCTCCACTTTTTTCATTTCTCGTTTTTTCCTTCCCTTTTCCTTCGGCCCTTTTGTGTTCCGTTTTCCTTCGGCCCTTTTGCCTTCCCTTTATCATTTTCTCCTCCCCTTTCCCTTTCTACTCCGTTTTTTTGTTTTTTTCTCCTTTCCCCTTTCCCTTTTCTATTTTCGTCTTTTTCCTTTTTTTTTTTTTTTTATTTTCCTATTTCCCCTTTTTCCTTCCCTTTTCCCCTTCCCTTTTCCTTCGGCCCTTTTGTCTTCCCTTTTCCTTCGGCCCTTTTGTCTTCCTTTTTTCTTCGTCCCTTTTCTCCACTTTTTCTCATTTCTCCTTTTTTCCTTCCCTTTTCCTTCGGCCCTTTTGTCTTCCGTTTTCCTTCGGCCCTTTTGCCTTCCCTTTATCATTTTCTCCCCCCTTTCCCTTTCTACTCCATTTTTTTGTTCTTTTCTCCGTTTTCCCTTTCCTTTTTCTATTTTCGTCTTCTTTCTTTTTTTATTTTTATTTTCCTATTTCCCCTTTTTTCTTTTGTCCTTTTCCCCTCCCTTTTCCTTTTTTCTCCATTTTCCCTTTCTTTTCCCTTTTCCATTTCCCATTTCACCCCTTGACTGTCGGATTGAGTTAATCATATTGAAGCAACAGTCAAGATGAAATCTTGGTTGAAGTCGCGCACATGTCATCTTCACCGTTGGTCGATCAAATCCTCAACCGTTCGATTTAGGTCGCCATGGAAGACACACGCTATATTTTTATTATATAAGATAATTGGCACCATATGACTGTCCTGTAACACATTTGGAGCTACATACTACTGTGAACTGAAATTATCCACCACAACTCGAAACTAGCAGCACAAATTTCCTACACATAACTCACAACACACCCAAATGAAGAAGTAAGTGGTGTACCTGATTGTTCAAGCTTGCTAGACCTTGCTGGAAAATAACAGTTCCAATATTAAATTGCATCATATGGTGGTTCCAGAAGAAGAGGGTTGAAAAGTACCTATTTTTTCAGTGATTTTCCTCGAGATTCTTCTTACAGCTTGAGGAGGCTTGAATTGTGGCCTAGTCATTTCAAGAGAGGAAGCATCATCTGTGGCAGGTTGCTCTGCTTCCACACTATTTGAAATGCTTGCATGCTTCCTCTTACGCTGGCATGCCAGAAACTCAACCAGTTTATTTCTTTTCCTTTTGTGTGAAGGTAATACGCAACAGCCATAGTCTGTGAGGCCATGCCTCCCCAGGCACACTTCACACTTTGTGATTTTTTTTTGTAAAGGCACATATATTCATTATACCTCTCCTTGCTCGAGATTCTTCAATCTGCATGATGAAACAAAACAATATTCTAAACAACGAGAAATCATGGGCATCCCCCATCTAGAATGCAACCCACACGTAAGTGGATTTTCCTAATACTTTCGGTCCCCAAACGGACTTCGATTTCTTCTTGTGTGGCGTAATGCTTTTCTTGCCTCAGTACATTTCCTTGTAGGTGTATCCCGTGGCATTCAAGTCCGGTATGATCGAGCCATTTAAGTGATCGATCTTCTTGCCGAAATCGAAAATGGTCTTGGCGGATTAAGGGAGCGTGTCGAGTTTTGAGGGAAAATGAAAATTCAGAATCGAAAATGGTCTTGCCGGGATTAAGGGAGCGTGATCGAGTTTTTGAGGGAAAATGATGGGTAATGCGTTCTTTGAATAAGACTGAAAGGACAAAATTTTGAATAAGTAATCATGTGTATTTTTGAAAAAATAACTCCCTCTCCCACTACAAATTCGGTAATGTGGTGCTAAAATGCACGTTTTTGTTCCACTACAACATGCTTTCACCCGTTAGATATGCAGTTCGTAAACCAAATGGCGGTGCAAGGTCACTACGGTTCGAGATGCATGCAGCAGGCAATATCTGACAGCATCTCACGAGCTATTGGCGCTTTTGAAGCATCGGATATTGACCTTCACAGGTACCTTTGAGTTGCATCTTTTTTAAAATGATATGATCAAGCTGATGCAAAGTTCTCCCTTTGTACAACATATTGCCAGAGGATTGGTTTATCACAGTAGCTAAGGATGCATTGAGAACGTTATCAATATCGTCAAAGGAAACATCTACTCATTCCACGTTATCTATGTAAAATCCATGTTCTGCATGAGGAGGGATTTGATCAAGGGAAACAGGAAATGCCCTAATCACAATAATGGCACTATGGCTCCATTTTATAACTGCCAGATATCAGATGGAGCGAAACAAAAGTCCATTGGAACAGTTTGGAGAAAGCTCCTCCTTCCAAATCTCAAAGAAAATTATATGAAGACTTCCACTTGAAATTATTTTTCCAGAAATGAATTTGTATCTTTTCTATATTCTGGAAGCCTGTCCTTCAATAAACAAATATCGATTACACAAGAGGTTATAGCAGGAAAATACTTATATAAAGCATATTCATTAAATTGCATGAGGTATACAGGTATAATTATGTTCAGAAACTTGGGGAAGATCATGCAAAGTTAACCCATTTATCTGAGCACACAATTTCAAGAATAAGAATTAGGTCCAATCCTCTTCTCAGCAAATTTAACTAGAGAATTAGCAGCTTCAAATTTCATGTTTTTATGGTGATCAAAAGGAGGAGCATTAGTGTGAAGACTGGAGAAAATGAAGGTAATACAGTAGAACAAGATTAAAAACGAAACAAGATCATTCATATGCAAGAAGAAAAACCTGAGCGCAAAGATCCAGGAGAATACTTGAGGCCGATTGAGCTGTGCAACAGAAGTAGGATGAAGTAGGATGTTGAATGAGAATGGAGCCGGAAGGTTCCACAGCAAAAAATTCCCTCCCATCTCCCATTCTTGGTAGTTCGTCCCGATCCCTCCCTTTCCCCGTTAGTTTCGGAAAAATTCAAAATACGAACTTAATTTCCCACTATTATTCCCACTAATTTTCTAACTACTAAAATAGTTAGAAATTCAACTTTTTTGAAACACTATATTGTGCTTGCACCCGCACGGATACGGCTTGCCGCTAGGCTAGAGTATCTGTCATATGCCTGCCGAGCTATGCTTGTTGCACGAGACTTTGCCCGCGCTTCTCTTTTCAGTGTGCACCTGTCAATTTTGCCAGTGTCATCTGGCCTGCGATTGGGGATGGCATCTATGTACTCTCCCAATAGAAGTTTTGCTGCCATGTCTGCGCTAGGTAGAGGGGACTGCATATCAGCACCATCCACATGCATATATGTGGGGTTGGATGAAGGGACGCAGGGCTCGTCCGGCTCTTCTATCACTGGAGTTGCTATGAATAGGGTGTCACCTTCGGGCGGCTTGTCCGAAAGCCTCCAAGCACTTTGATGATGCACAACCTCGTCCCTTCTGAGGCCCGTCTGAAAGCTTCCACGTGTCAGAAGCAGGTGCAGGCTTCCAAGTGCAAGAAGCAAGCGCAGGCTCTTTCACCTTACAGACACCTGTCTGAAAGTGTTCAAGTGCATAAATCAAGCGCAGCCTCTAGTGCAAACCTCTGCCACCTTACAGACGCTTGTCTGAAATGAAAAGAAGCAATGGTTTTCCCCCTTACAGACGCCCGTCTGCAAGGCTCCAGCATGTAAATGCTTTAAGCCAAGGTGATTGGATGGTATCACACCCTCTGAATCCCGTCTTAAAATCGGGTTGCAAAAAACTTGTTGTTTTCTCCTCTCAGATCTTAAGCAAATACGTAGAAACCATATGTCTTTATAATCATCACAGAACAAGAATTCCAATGATATGCATTGCTCCCAAAACAGAGCTGCAAATCAATAGATATGAAGAAAAGTATATAGTGCTGAAAAATCGAACAATGGAAACCCTAAAGCCAGCACTGAAAATCTGTTCTTTTTGCTCTGAAATCCTGTCTAAACATTAGCAACATAAAATATCTTTGAAAGAACTCTGAGAGAGCTTTCCAAAGATATAAATTTCATGAGAAACCGAGTCACAGAGAAAGAGATATGAACAAAAATGTAATATGAACCACAAAGTGGTGGTGCAGGCTGTAAGTCTGCGTTTTTGCTATGGAAACACCATTCAAAGACATGCAAATCAATACCTTCAGAAAGATCACTGAGGGAGCTTTCCAACAAAACAAATTTCAGCTGAAACGGAGTTAAAGTCCGCCAAATATGATAAGAAATATGTGGACAATACCACGAACACTTCAGGGTTTTTTGCGCCCTCGATTTGCAGCCAGAAAATTCGAGTTTTTGTAGAGGAAAAATTATTGAAAACATATAAAAATTACATACCATTAGGAAGAAATCTGAGATGACTTTCCAACGCAATAAATTTCAGCAGAAACGGAGTTCTTGATCTCCAGATATGATCAAAAGTGTTTGGGCAGCACCACCAGCACTTCAGGGTTTGTTGGGACCCCAATTTGCAGCCCGAAAATCTGTGTTTCTGATGTAAAATAATCAGTGAAACATATCCAAATCACATACCGACAGAAAGAACTCTGAGATGGCTTTCCAACGCAACAGATTTTGGCTGAAACGGACTTCCAGATCTCCAGTTATGATTGAAAATGTGTGACCGGCTTTCAGAGCGCCTAGGATTTCAGAGCGCCTAGCATAATGCATAGTATCTTGTTAAACGTAATGCGCCTTAGTTGGTGTGGCACGGGAAAACCATCAAGGGGAAAGTACTCGGAGCTGCATGACGGGTGTTCTTCATCCCGTTCATATGGGCTGTGATGAGAAATCTCTTCTGGTGGGATGATATGTGGTTAAAAGTGAGGGTTTGATGGGGTGGACTGCCTTAAGCCACGTTGAAACTTTTTAAACTCGGCCACCATTCCTATGCCATTCTAAAGTTGAGCACCTCGTTAGGTCCTATGGATCATTAGGTCCTATTGGAGATGGTCTCATAGCTTCGAGAAGTAGCAATTGCTGGTGATATATCATGGAGGGCTCTTCAGATGTTTTATGTGGTTACAAGTGAGGGTTTGATGGGGTGGATTGCCTTAGGCACGTTGAAATTTTTTAAACTCAACCACCATGGATCTTCATTTGCCATCAGATGTTGTTATGCATGGCGAGTTCTTCCTATGCCATTTTTAGGTCCTATATAGATCTTCGTTTGCACATCATGCAAGTCATATCGAGTTCTTTATAGATCTTCCTTTGTCATCATGCAATTGGATAGTGCTCCTTGATGTGTCCCCAGGCATTATAGCTTCTAGAAGTAACAATTGTTGGTGACATATCATGAAGGGCAGATATTTTATTCCATCAAGAAAGTTGATGCATTATGCAATCCTCTCCATACCATGGGTAGGGCCAAGTATATCAATGTAGGTATTGCAATGATGCCAGGATGTGACCTCTACGGAGTTAAACATTATGAACATTTGAAAAAGGGTTGCCACTATAGACTTCCTATGTTTTATTTGAACATTGGTGAAATATTAGAGAAGTACATTTGACTAGGAAGTTTTCTTGTCATCACAAATTGGCATGTCGTTGATCACTAAACAGACGAAAAAACAACTAAAATGCTTCATTCCTTTGGGGTCACTGAACCACCGACTTATTAGAAAATTATATTCGTGGTTTTTTAACAGTTGTCATCATTGAATTCGGCCTCTAAGAAAATTGCTTACACTTTCTTCCTGGCTTAATTTCTTTCAGATCGGGCGGAAAGAAACTATTCTTGGTCCCCACCCTATTATGAAGCCCTTATTTTATATGGCAACTTTGTAAATCCACACAAGGCTCCACCTAGAATGCAAGGGACCCCAATAGTTAACATGTGATTTCTTGTGTGTAACAAACTCTTAAACAAATGCATTGACCTTATGCTACAAAGGTTCCACTCTCTAAGCCATTTAATCAGTCTTATAATGGTAATAAGTTTTCTATTATATAAAAGCATTGTTAAGAAGGAGTTCATCAAGCAGATTGATTAGTTGTGGAAATATATGGAGAAGATCCTATAGTACTCAATTTAGCAGAAGTGGGATTTTTCCTATAGTAAATTGACCCAAAGAAGATGTTGAACGATTCCATGATGAGTACTCAACTTGTTTCATGTATTCTGTTGTCTGATAGTGGTTTCTTATTTTTTCTCTGAATCTTCAGGGTCAGATGGAATTGGCTTGTGTTGTAATTTTATATGTAAGCTATTTCCAAGTCCTGCCTGAAGTACACATCCTGGGCCTTACTTTAAGGTCAGGCTCGTCCATTCCTATGGCAATATTTATGTCACATGTAATCATTTGCCCCTTCAATATTGTGGTTTCATCACAAGAATTATCAAGCCTCAAAATACTCACCACCCATTATGGAACCCTAGAAACCTATCCAAAATACATGGCCGTTTAATTTATTTGCTGGACATATATGGAAGAGGTTATCATTATGTTTATTCAATGCAATATGGGAATGTTAATTGGTTTCTCGCATTCGGACTAAAGAATCACAAATCAATTTGTAAAATTTAGAAGCATTTGGGCTTTAAAAAATCATATTTAAAGAGGCAGGGGTTTTTTAATCCTAGTAGTAATGATTGTACTAGCCCATTGTATGGGTCCCATGACCCTATTGGTCTCCGTGGACGTTAAAAAAACTATTCTATTCTATTGCTAAACGTAATGCGCCTTGTTTTTCTTTTCTTTTCTTTTTTTTCTTTTTTTTGTTTGTGTTAAATCCTTTAGCTATTGTTAACACATTGAATATGCATTTAGGAAACATTGTACCTCATTAGAGGAAGTAGAAGTATTGGTGATTGTACAATTAATGATGAATGTATACGTGATATTTATCCTTAGTTGAAATGGGTCAACATTGGTAAAACATGTTAATGGTAATCTAAAAGGGAAAAAGAATGGACGTGTAAAAAAATGTGTGAAGTCACCGGAATTGATGGCAGAGAAATGGTGGAAGACGGCTCTAAAAGACGGGTGCCTCCCCAAAAATTGTTGAAGGATTCGTGACCTGGAAGGCTACTACAATATGCAGGCGGCATTTATCAAGGTAAAATGGTCTTAAATAAACTCTAACCCTAAAACTATGAGCTACGATTTTGGTAGCCAGGAATCAGGGGAAGAAGAAGCACCAGAATATGAAACGAATATGGAATTAATCTGGTGTCTTAGATCAGTTCGATTGGAGAAACTATATATGGATAAAAGGGGCAGAGACAGGAGCTATGACACTAAGCGTAATTTTGGTGAAGGCAGCTCCGGATTTGCTACCAAAAGAGGAGCTTATTCTAATACAAAACCATCTGGATATTATAGAAGTGGAGCAAGCTAGAAGAACTTGGTTATAAACAAGGTGAGCCAACATTAATTTTTTTGTCGACAAAGATGAGTTGCATTGCAATTGTCAAAAACCCCAGCACAATATGAGAGAACTAAGCATATAGAACTTGATGTACACTTTATCAGAGATGTAGCAGAAAAGAGATATATATTCGAATGGGTTATATCAACACAGATCTGCAGATTGAAGATATATTCACAAAGGCATTGGTGGAGAACTAAGGGTGAATATGGAACTAAACCTATGGTAAATGGTGTTCAAATGTTGATAAGTTAAAAATGGCATGTATATTGAATTTGGAAAGAGGTCGTGGTGCAATAAAAAGGAGGCAACTATGCTTGGAAAAGTTAGCAACCTCCTAGGTCCATGGAGGCATGAGACACGATGTCCCAAGAGGTCGGGATCAGGCCGAAGCGGCCGGATCCGATCCTATAAACTTAAGATGTAACTAGTAAGTTGGCACTGGGTCCAAGAATTCATTAGTTCGATTGAAGATTTTCAAGACAACTTTAGTTGCATATTTCCAAAGCCATATGAATGCTACAGTTTTGTTCAAGATACATCAATGCAAGTTATAAAAACCATGGAGACATTATTGAAACAAGGTGCTGCGCACGGAGGGTTGCCCTCCATGGCCGGAGAGTGAAATGGCTTAAATCATAGTTCAAAGTCATGTTTAACTTAACTAAGCATGTGGAAATCCATAACCCTGAACATTTGGAAACAAAATTCTCTGTAGCCAGCCGAACTACCTTTATCTTCCTGTAAAGTAAAGAACACACGAATTTCAAAACTGAATACAATGATACAGAATAAAGCTTTGTTGTTAGGCAAGCAGAAAGTATCCAACATAAATTGAAGCCTGTGGAGCTGCAAACACATCGAATATCTTATTGTTTGGCTGGGTCTTCTGGAGCATCTTCACCTGTAAAATATTAAGCAGATCAGGCTAAAAAGCTTTAGGCACACACTTTTGCATTCTATTGTACAATTCAATGGATGCATCCCCTGTTTCAAATTGTTATTTGCCATAATGACGACAGTGCATGTATATACTGTAGGTCTTGTAATTTGCTTATATGCCTCTGGTTTGCTGCATCCAAGCACATCCCTGTTTAGATTTTGGTGGCCAAAACACATGAACTCGACCCATTTTTGAAGCTTTTCTCTTTGCAAGACTCGCCTCCAGTTTTAGGGTACCCAAAGTAATGTGCAGTCAGAGAAGATCAGTAATGTAAAAATCGAAGAAGGAAATGGGCTTAGCTGCTGCAAAAGCTGAAGAGCCCCATATTCTGGACCAAATCCGCTGCCCAATCCTCTGGTTTATTCCTTCCCCAATCCATTATTTCCGAAAGAATGGAAGAGAAGGGCATTGTAATCAGGGTTGCCCTTAAGGTCAAATCTGCATAGACATAATTTAGAAAGTCAGGCGAATCATAGGCTTTTGAATCATGACCGTTTAATTTATTTGCTGGACATATATGGAAGAGGTTATCATTATGTTTATTCAATGCAATATGGCAATGTTAATTGTTTTCTGCGTTTAGACTAAAGAACCACAGTCAATTTGTAAAATTTAGAAGCATTTGGACTTTAAAAATCATATTTAAAGAGGATCTTGTTAAACGTAAGGCGCCTTCTTTTTCTTTTTCTTTTTTTTTTTTTTTTTTTAGCACACCAGCCCTACCGGGCCTACAGCCTTTCCTCGATTTCTAGCCTATCCACGTGTAATTTCCATGTCATCAAAATTTGATGTGGGTTATTTTGCACCATCAGATCTCTACTTTTACAAATCTAAGGCCAGAAAAATTAGAAAATCGACAAAAAATGGGCACGGAGATGGAAAGGGTCAGGAAATAACTTATTCTTGCGTTATTGCATCATCGAGATTGTGCTATTGATTTCGTTTGTGCTATTGATTTGGTTTCCTGCTCTCCGGAAAGAAGCATAGAGGTCGACCATTCTGGTAAACGCCTCCTTTTTTCTTTTTTTTTTTGGCATGTGCTCGTGTTTTTTCTTTTCCTTTCTCTTTGCGGAGGTCTGGTGATAGCGCTCTGCAGCCATGGTGCTTGGCCGCCCCTGACGCTGGCTATATCAAGATTGCCTGATGTTTTGCTTTCTTTCATGTTTATTTCTTCTGTTTAACTAAATGCAGATTTGATGGCTTCAGAGTTGAATGGGATACTTGACGTTCATTGTTGCCGTAAGCATTTGAAGGCAAAGGTATAACATGGTAACAATCTGCTCTGCAATTTGTCCTGATTCTTCTTCTGTCTTCTTCTACTGCATCTGGGGAACCGCCTTTGAGGTTTCCCAAAAACAATCTATCGGATGCTAGATTCAATAAATAATGCAAAATTTAGATGTAATGTCATTAAATGGTATCTAAAGCGAATTGTAAAAGACTATGTAGCAAGGATGCTATCACTTTGTGGTTGAGCAGGGAAAATAGTTAAAAAAGATAGAATCTTGAATTCTGATCTTCTGAGCCATTCCATATTTTATTTTTCGATCCATCCATCGCCTCGATTTTCTGCTTATTTTCACTGGAGTCCATATCACTTTCCTTCTGAAGAAACTCCATTTTTTTTCTGGGAAGAGATACACTATGGGAGTGGATGTGAGCCGTAATAAAAGTGTGATTGCCTTCTTGGATAGTGTGTGGTTGTCGTAGATGGTTGGCATAGATTGATCAAGTAATGAAACCATCATCCACTGTTATTGTTTGCATATGAAGCGTGCTCTGTTAAGAAGCTTTTATAGAGGCTGATATGTTTTGCAGATATCTCACCGTATTATCAGGATGGAAAATACTGAATACCGTGTCAGGTGCTTTTCTTCATATAGGAGATCCTTATGGTTAATTTAATGGTTTGTAGTTCTGTTAGTTTGGCCAAGTTGTTTGAGACAATCTCACTGACACTTATGCTTGGTTTGATACTATAGCTTTCTCACAAGTTTGGCAAGGGATTTCCACGAAGATTATCTTGTGTAAGTATTCTGTACTTAGATGGTAGATAATAGAAGTAGATAATGAATTTAATTCCTTGAAGACGCATAAATCTAGTGGCGATAGAGAACTTGATGTTCTAAAACAGGTTGTGCTACTAAGGATGCTTACATTTGGAGCTTCTCGTTGTTAAACTGGGTGTTGTACATGTTTATAGGTGTTAACATCGATTTCATTGGTATTCAAGTGTCTACGAAAAATTCTTATTGAAGATATTGAGTTTGTGTTAAGGTATGCCATGCTGTTTTTTGGTTTTTTGGTTTGTCGGGATTTTGCTGCCCTTATTCTTAACTGAAACTGTACTTATTTCGGATTACAAGAAGATAGATTGTGGTGCTATGGTCAGCCTTATGTACAAGAATTCTCTGCAGAGGCACTATCCGTTCTGTTCCGTAACACATGCAAGAAACAGAGAAATATAGGTAGGTCTCATACTATTAGCAGTTTTATAAATCTGGAGCAAGACAGAATTAAAAACAGTTTTTTATGCTATAGGTTCTTGTAAACCTTACAATATCAAGACAAACACTACCAAATACCACACATAAATCCCACATTGGAACGAGGCCCGCAATGCTACCCGCGTACCCACTTGCCCATGAAAAGGCGCACTCATTGCCTCCATTCGCGCATTGGGGCACATCATCTTCGAATTGAGACGCGCGGATGGATTAATGAGCCACGCCAGATGTGCTCACAATGCCGCCAAATGGGAGTCATTGAGGATGAATCTCATACCCTTCAAAGTTGCCCAAAGATGTGATCAAATTCGGACGCTTATGCCGAGTTGGTCGCCCGCCAACCGTTACATGTGACATTGAGCACAAAGATCCGTGCAGTGCTAGGATCATACCTTCGAGAGGTTATGGACATGCGAGATCAGCTATGTCCCGGGGCACACACTTGACTTGTATATATACATTGATGTATACTTGTACGGTTTGATGAAAGATTCTTATTATTGCCACGGTTTTTCCCTCGAAAATCCTTCGGGGCGGGGTTTTTTTAACCCGGACAGTAATAAGTTTGTTGCGCTCCTTATGGGTCCCATAGGCCGATTAACCTCGATGGGACGATATAAAAAAATCATTCTCATTCTCATTCAATAACAACAATATCAAGATAATCGCCTTATAATAACGCCATCACCAAATGGTTAAGAGGTTCTCCCCTTCCCTTTGGAAGATTACTCGTGAAGGATCTAGACAAAAGTGTGATACACCAAATCCTCGATTCACCTAGTTTCAGATAGATCCCCTTTCAAGAAAGAAATTTAGCATGCGTGGCTAAAAATACTATTTTTTAAGGTGTTCTCCAAGCTGCAGCCCAAATCTCATTTAGTAGGATACCTTTTTTATTGGAATGACTAACCTCTCACGACTAACTGCTTGCAATTCATAGAGAGTTAAAGATTTTATGTTCTTCAAGAATTCTGTTTTGATTAATCCTGACTGGAACTGATCTATACTCAGGAGAAAACAACAATGAGGTTTGAAGCCCAAGACAACCTTTTTAAGGACACTACTAAGTCTTCTTGAAGAAAATACTTGCTCTTCCTAGCCATCACTTGCTGAACCCACTTTAACACAAATGATTTCTGCCGCATGTATAGTTTAACCGAGCTCAAGATTAAAATGAGAACTGTTTGATTTCACTGCTATTTTTCTTTCTGCTGTTTCAAATAGCCCTTAAGGCAAGATGCCAAAGCATATGTTATTCTACAGGATGATGACCTGTACTCTGCTCTTCTCTATCCTGTTCATTTGCTCAATCCACATTTGCTCATTGCCTTCTCCAAATTGTGACATTATTTATGCTCATCCAGACAGAAGATACTGCTATTATAATTCATCCTATTTCAAAACATAGTTAAATAAGCTTGACAAATGATTCCCGGATTACCTGGTCATCGTTGTCGGCTGCTTTGACAAGAACATAATAATATACTTTATGCAGCTTATCTTTTTCCCTTTCTTCCACTTCATCGATGTAGGCTACACGCAATGAAGGATACCTGCACCAGAAGCCAGATGATAAATAGATGCATGAGAGTAGGTTACTTTGTTTCACATGAGATGGTTACCTGTTCATGAGCATGAGAATGTGGCCTGCAAGAGGGTCCAGTGTTCGTCTTCGTTGTCCATAGATTTGGCAAGCTGCAACATATGAAAATTTAATGTCAACTATTACATTTAGCTTTGCCCAAAATGTGTCTTGAAGACTATTTGATTCAGCTTCTTAGCAGGAAGAGATTGTTGGAACTTGTTTTGAATCAGGTTCAACCCCCGTAATCATAAATCTGACTATTGACAATTAGATGGCCGCCTTGGAAACAAAAAATGGGTTTCTTTTCCCCATTTCCACCATCACGCAAAACAACATGCAAGATATAGTGGGAGATAACTAGAGTTATCTAGGTCCTGAAACCAAAACTTGCTATTTGCGCTTAAATATAAGATGCAGCAGATTATTTAATTTCATTAGCAAGATGTTCTTATAAGTTCAACCATTATGTAAGGGGAAATAAAAGGGTCTCAATAACAGGAAACTGAATTCCTAAGTATAGATTAATGTCTTCTTATAAAAAGCGTGTATCATGACCTGACCTGTATACTAATGATTTGCAATATTTGCTCACAACTGCTACATTATAATATTTTGCATTTGCAAAAGACTACATTATAATATCATGTTGTTGCAAAAGGTCAAGCACGCTTTAGGGAATATATAATGAATAGCTAGGTTTTTATATTTTACAGTTCTTTGCTTTCTAGATAGCTTATGACTTGGAGAGGATACACTTTTAATTGTTTGGGTGATCAGGCCTGAAGAGAGTTTTGTTGGAGATTGATATAGATAAGTCAGCATCACTAGTGGTAGTCTGCGTCTTTACCATTTTGTTAAAGGTTCACATTTCTAGGCATGTTAGAAGCATGTAAAAGGGATGAAGCCGTGATGGAGGGGAGGTACATCCATTGCCATGTCATGGAAAGCATGCTTTGATTTGACCAAGTTGTAGGAAATGCGGTTACTGATGTATATCATGTGCGAAAGTTTCAAGGTAGGATTTGGGCAGTTTTGGGCATTGCTAGATAGAGATGTAATGTCATGGAGTACGATAATTGTTCTGGACAACTTAAATTTATTTCCTAACTAGAAATGGAGCCCAGCATTGCTGGGCATAGCTAGGAACAATAAATAATACATTGACAGGAGCAATTGTTAAATGAACTCACATTTTTAAGATTGCACAATTAAGAGCATTCAACAACTGCATTTCCCAGTTCCCCCAAGGTTCCCCAAGTTTTTTCCCTTTTCCCTTTGCCTTTTTCTGCTTTCTATTTTTTTCTCCCTCTTTCCTTCCTTTCTTTTTCTATTTTCTCGTTTACCTTTTTCCACTATCCCATTTCTTCCGTTCCCCTTTTCACGTTTTTGCCCCTTTCCTGTTTTCCCTTTTCTATTTTTCCCTTTCTTTTTCTCCCATTTTTTTTTGCCCTTTACTTTTTCCTTTTTTCTTTTTCCCTTTTCCCTTTTCCCTTTTCCCCTTTTCCCCTTTTCCCTTTTTTGTTATTACATTCGTCGTGTTTTTTTCCCTTTTTCTTTTTTTTTCCCCTTCCATTTTTATTTTCCTGTTTTACTCCCTTTTTTTTCTCTTTTCCCTTTTTTCGTTTGCCCATTCTCATTTTCTTTTTCCCTTCTCAAATTTTCATTTTCTCGCCCCCCCATTCCCCAGTATTTTTTCCCCCCTTCTTTTCACCTTCCTTTTTTCCTTTTCCTCCTTCCCTTCCCTTTGCTTCCCTTTTCCCTTTTCCTTTTCCCAATGGCCCTTTTCCTCCTCTCCCAATCCTTTCTCTCTTCCTTTCTCTCACCTTGCATTGGGATAGTATGTCCAAGCCTCGTATTACTGCAGCCACAACATGCTTTACAAAGACACATATAGCAAGACACATATATGCTTCAGAATGTCTTGGAGGTGTCTTTTGCTTGGAATTCTGCTCTTGCTTTTTCTCTGAGACACTTCCAGCTGCAAAAATTTAACAGATTCGGTAACTATATGGGTCAAATTAAAAAGAAGACAGGCACAAAAGGTTGGAAGTTACCTTGTGACTTACATTCACCAAACGATTTGTTCAGATCATAACCTGATGCATCTGCTGATTTGGCAGATTGGTGTGGAGCATGACTTAATGCATCCGGCGATCCGGCGATTGTTGTCCGGGGCTGGAGCACCCCACCGGAGCTTGACTTGACTTGGCACTTTAGATACACAAAAACAGGGAGAAGCAAAAGAGACTAAGCCAGCCAGGATCTTGTTTTATGTCGGGCTTACTCCCTTTTCGAGTTTCCTGCTTGATGTATCTAATTCGCCACCTGAGTGAGCGATGTCATCCTAGGGGGCAAATTAGATACCGCAAACAGAAAACGAAGGAGACTAAGCCAGGCTTACTCTCTTTTCGAGTTTCCTGCTGATGTATCCGCCCTTACATCGCCCTTAGCATGTAAACTAAGCTACCTATAAGTGCTCACCCGTAAGTGCCTCGGTAGCTTGAAGTTGCTTTTGATCCCGCCTACTCACACCTAAGGCTTGTACCCATGTCAGAGAAAATTCATGACAACAATTCTCAATGCAACAAAGATTGCAAATCCCTCGCAAAGAGAACGCAAATTTGTCAATGAGAATACAATTATACTAAGCACTTCAGAATTTTGTTATGAAGTACCTCAAGAGGCCGAAAGGCATGGAAGATGGTATTGGTGATCGCATTCGAAGAATCCGCGATTCAAAAATCCCGGGGGCACTTTAGATACACAAAACAGAGAAGCAAAAGAGACTAAGCCAGCCAGATCTTGTTTTATGTCGGGCTTACTCCCTTTTCGAAGTTTCACGCTTGATGTATCTAATTAAGCCACCGAGTGAGCGATGTCATCCTAGGGGGCAAATTAGATACACAAGAAACGAAAAACTAAGGAGACTAAGCCGGCTTGCTCTCATTTTCGAAGTTTCTGCTTGATGTATCTAATTAACCACCTAAAATGAGTGAGCCGACCTCATCCTAGGGGCAAATTAGACACATCAAACAGGGACAAACGAAAGAGACTAAGCCGGGTGAAAGATTAGGAAGTCCACTAATCCTAATTGGCATCCGGCCCTTACATCAGGCCCTTAGCATGTAAACTAAGCTACCTATAAGTGCTCACCGTAAGTGCCTCAAGTAGCTTGAAGTTGCTTTTGATCCTCCCTACTCACACCTAAGGCTTGTACCCATCTTTGTAGAAAATTCATGACAAAGAATTCTCAATGCAACAGTGATTGCAAATCCCGCAAAGAGAACGAAATTTGTCAATGAGAATACAATTATACTAAGCACTTCAGAATTTTGTTATGAAGTACCTCAAGAGGCCGAGAAGCGCACTTACACCGAATCACTTCTGATCTTGCCTTTACACCAACCACTTCGATCTTGTAGAGTTGATCCATTCTCCCAAAGTGTCCTGTTGAATTCAACCGGAAAGTAATCCAAGGTTAGTACCACATGACACAACAGGGCACCACTTTACACACCACAAATTCCATCATGACAAACTTTGCACCACAAATGGCGTCATATTCACCACATGTGGTGTGGCATGTGGCACCCGGTGGCGTCATATTCACACCACATGTGGTGTGGCATGTGGCACCAAACTGGTGCCACATGACACACCACCTATGGCACCACAATGCACCCAAGGCACCACATATGGCAATCCATTACTTCGCACCACAGATGGCGTCAAAGACACCACATGTGGTGCAAAATGTGGATCCATAGTGGTGCCACATTAGACACCACATGTGGCATCACAATGCAAAGAAGGCACCACATCCGGCAGGCATCCACCACCCCATATGTGGCAGATAGCGTGGTGCAATATTTAGCGCAGCAGTTGGCACCACATATGGCAGACAATCCACCATTCACAAGTATCACCATATCTAACATCACATATGACACTAAGTATAGAAACATATGGAAGCCAATTCACTATTCAGATAAGGTACCATTGTTTGGTACTATATGTGACACTACATATGCTACAAACTACATTATTAACATACTAGAAATGGAGCCCAGCGTTGCTGGGCATAGCTAGGAACAATAAATAATACATTGGAGCAATTGTTAAATGAACTCACATTTTTAAGATTGCACAATTAAGAGCATTCAACAACTGCATTTCCCAGTTCCCCCAAGGTTCCCCAAGTTTTTTCCCTTTTCCCTTTGCCTTTTTCTGCTTTCTATTTTTTTCCCCTCTTTCCTTCCTTTCTTTTTCTATTTTCTCGTTTACCTTTTTCCACTATCCCATTTCTTCCGTTCCCCCTTTTTTCAATGTTTTTGCCCCTTTCCCCTTTTTTCCCTTTTCTATTTTTCCCTTTCTTTTTTTCTCCCATTTTTTTTTTTGCTTTATTTTTCCTTTTTTCTTTTTCCCTTTTCCCTTTTCCCTTTTCCCCTTTTCCCTTTTTTGTTATTACATTCGTCGTGTTTTTTTCCCTTTTTCTTTTTTTTTCCCCTTCCATTTTTATTTTCCTGTTTTACTCCCTTTTTTTTTCTCTTTTCCCTTTTTTCGTTTGCCCATTCTCATTTTCTTTTTCCCTTCTCAAATTTTCATTTTCTAAAGCTCCCCATTTCCCAAATATTTTTTTTCCCCCTTCTTTTCACCTTCCTTTTTTCCTTTTC
The DNA here is from genome assembly GCA_021234155.1 of Isoetes taiwanensis. Taxonomy (NCBI): domain Eukaryota; kingdom Viridiplantae; phylum Streptophyta; class Lycopodiopsida; order Isoetales; family Isoetaceae; genus Isoetes; species Isoetes taiwanensis. Next base: position 752,485 of record JAJEKV010000121.1, on the reverse strand, counting down.
CTCCTTCCCTTCCCTTTGCTTCCCTTTTCCCTTTTCCTTTTCCCAATGGCCCTTTTCCTCCTCTCCCAATCCTTTCTCTCTTCCTTTTTTCCCTTCCATTTCCCCTCCCTTGGCCCTTTCTTTTTCTCTTTCCCTTTCTCTTTTCCTAAGCCCTTTTCCCCACCCCCTTCTCCACTTTTTTTTTCTCTTCTCTTTTTTTCCTTCCCTTTTCCCCTTCCCTTTTCCTTCGGCCCTTTTGTCTTCCCTTTTTCTTCGGCCCTTTTGTCTTCCTTTTTTCCTTCGGCCATTTTGTCGTCCCTTTTCTCCACTTTTTCTCATTTCTCGTTTTTTCCTTCCGTTTTCCTTCGGCCCTTTTGTGTTCCGTTTTCCTTCGGCCCTTTTGCCTTCCCTTTATCATTTTCTCCTCCCCTTTCCCTTTCTACTCCGTTTTTTTGTTTTTTTCTCCTTTCCCCTTTCCTTTTTCTATTTTCGTATTTTTCCTTTTTTTTTTTATTTTTATTTTCCTATTTCCCCTTTTTCCTTCCCTTTTCCCCTTCCTTTTTCCTTCGGCCCTTTTGTCTTCCCTTTTCCTTCGGCCCTTTTGTCTTCCTTTTTTCTTCGTCCCTTTTCTCCACTTTTTCTCATTTCTCCTTTTTTCCTTCCCTTTTCCTTCGGCCCTTTTGTCTTCCGTTTTCCTTCGGCCCTTTTGCCTTCCCTTTATCATTTTCTCCCCCCTTTCCCTTTCTACTCCATTTTTTTGTTCTTTTCTCCTTTTTCCCTTTCCTTTTTCTATTTTCGTCTTCTTCCTTTTTTATTTTTATTTTCCTATTTCCCCTTTTTCCTTTTGTCATTTTCCCCTCCCTTTTCCTTTTTTCTCCATTTTCCCTTTCTTTTCCCTTTTCCATTTCCCATTTCACCCCTTGACTGTCGGATTGAGTTAATCATATTGAAGCAACAGTCAAGATGAAATCTTGGTTGAAGTCGCGCACATGTCATCTTCACCGTTGGTCGATCAAATCCTCAACCGTTCGATTTAGGTCTCCATGGAAGACACACGCTATATTTTTATTATATAAAGATCATTGTTATTTTTCAATGCTTCCCAGGAATGTTGCGCTAAATAATGTGAAGGGCCTATTTCAGAATCACTTATATGACATTAATGTTCTTGGTAATGTTTTGCAGGATGCTAGCAATTTTGAGTAGACATTCATGAGCTTGTAAATTTGGCCTTGTGGAACATTGAAGAAGCCCTAAAAAAAGCAACAAAAGACTAAAAGAAATTAAATTAGGAAAAAATCTAAACATACCTCTCAAGTTTGAAAATACTCTAAATTATCCAAAAAAACATAGTATTTAGCTCAAATGGCAATATTAATTAAATGAACAACTTCAATAAACGTAAGTTGTGAATCTTGATTGCAAAGAAAAAATAAATAAAAAAAGCCATGAACTTAGATTTAGATGAATTTGAGGTTGTTAGGAAAATTTTACCTAATCTACAATGTTTCTAAAGGACAACTTTCGAACTTGAGGAGCCTCAAAAACTATATCACCATTCTACATTTGAAGCGTATTTGCAAACTTCAAGGGTATTATAGATGGAACTTGGCCATTAGATGTCTGTAATGTGTCATCTCATAGAGCGAGCAATATAAATGACTTAAATATCATTTAGAAGTGTTCCACATCTACAAATGGTAATAAGACTTGTTGAATCAACCTTATCGATCATTAACAATGCTCTTATATAGTGCAATGTCATTGTAAGTCTAATCACACTAATCGTAAAAGCCTAACAAAATTCGGTCTTGCCTACACCACAGTCTTCTGGTGTGCCTTTTGCTAGTTTCCTTTTTTTTGGTTTGTGTTAAATCCTTTAGCTATTGTTAACACATTGAATAGAATAGAATAGAATAGAGGAAACATTGTACCTCATTAGAGGAAGTAGAAGTATTGGTGATGGTACAATTAATGATGAATGTATATGTGATATTTATCCTTAGTTGAAATGGGTCAACATTGGTAAAACATGTTAATGGTAATCTAAAAGGGAAAAAGAATGGACGGGTAAAAAAATGTGTGAAGTCACCGGAATTGATGGCAGAGAAATGGTGGAAGACGGCTCTAAAAGACGGGTGCCTCCCCAAAAATTGTTGACGGATTCGTGACTTGGAAGGCTACTGCAATATGCAAGCAGCATTTATCAAGGTAAAATGGTCTTAAATAAACTCTAATTCTAAAAATATGAGCTACGATTTTGGTAGCCAGGAATCAGAGGAAGAAGAAGCGCCAGAATATGAAAGGAACAGGGAATTAATCTGGTGTCTTAGACCAGTTCAGTTGGAGAAACTATATAGGGATAAAAGGGGCAGAGACAGGAGCTATGACACTAAGCGTAATTTTGGTGAAGGCAGCTCCAGATTTGCTACCAAAACAGGAGCTTATTCTAATACGAAACCATCTGGGTATTATAGAAGTGGAGCAAAAGAAATACTCTGGTTGAGAAGATTGCTAGAAGAACTTGGTTATAAACAAGGTGAGCCAACATTAATTTATACTGACAGCATGAGTTGCATTAGAATTGTTAAAAACCCCATACAACATGAGAGAACTAAGCATATAGAACTTGATGCACACTTTATCGAGAGATGTAGCGTAAAAGAGATATATTCGAATGGGTTATATCAACACGTGATCTGCGCAGATTGCGCACATATTCACAAATGCATTGGTGGAGAACTAAGGGTGACTATGGAAAGCTAAACCTATGGTTAATGGTGTTCAAATGTTGATAAGTTAAAAATGGCCTATATATTGAATTTGGAAAGAGGTCGTGGTGCAATAAAAAGGAGGCAACTATGCTGGGAAAAGTTAGCAACCTTTAGGTCCATGGAGGCATGAGACACGATGTCCCAATAGGTCGAGATCAGGCCAAAGCGGTCGGATCCGATCCTATAAACTTAAGATGTAATTAGTAAGTTGGCACTGGGTCCAGGAATTCATTTGCCACTATAGACTTCCTATGTTTTATTTGAACATTGGTGAAAAATTAGAGAAGTGCATTTGACTAGGAAGTTTTCTTGTCATCACAAATTGGCATGTCGTTGATCAGTAAACATACGGAAAAACAACTAAAATGCTTCTTTCCTTTGGGGTCACTGAACCACCGACTTATTAGAAAATTATATTCGTAGTTTTTTAACAGTAGTCATCATTGAATTCGGCCTCTAAGAAGATTGCTTACATTTTCTTCCTGGCTTAATTTCTTTCAGATCAGGCGGAAACAAACTATTCTTGGTCCCCACCCTATTATGAAGCTCTTATTTTATATGGCAACTCTGTAAATCCACAGAAGGGTCCACCTACAATGCAAGAGACCCCAATAGTTAACATGTGGTTTCTTGTGTGTAACAAACTCTTAAACAAATGCATTGACCTTATGCTACAAATGTTCCACTCTCTAAGTCATTTAATCAGTCTTATAATGCTAATAAGTTCCTTGAGTTTTCTATTATATAAAAGCATTGTCAAGTAGGAGTTCGTCAAGCAGATTGAGTAGTTGTGGAAATATATGGAGAAGATTCTACAGTACTCAGTTTAGCAGAAGTGGGATTTTCCCTATAGTAAGTGATCCGAAGAAAATGTTGAACGATTCCGTGATGAGTACTCAACTTGTTTCATTTATTCTGTTGTCTGATAGTGGTTTCTTATTTTTTCTCTGAATCTTTAGGGTCAGATGGAATTACGTTGTGTTGTAATTTCATATGTAAGCTATTTCCAAGTCTTGGCTGAAGTACACATCCTGGGTCTTACTTTAAGGTCGGGCTCGTCCATTCCTATGGCAATATTTATGTCACATGTAATCATTTGCCCTTCAATATTGTGGTTTCATCACAAGAATTATCAAGCCTCAAAATAATCACCACCCATTATGGAACCCTAGAGACCTATCCGAAATACATGGCTATTTAATTTATTTGCTGGACATATATGGAAGAGGTTATCATTATGTTTATTCAATGCAATATGGCAATCTTAATTGGTTTCTGCGTTCAGACTAAAGAACCACAGTCAATTTGTAAAATTTAGAAGCATATTAAACGTAATGCGCCTTGTTATTGAATATGCATTTAGGAAACATTGTACCTCATTAGAGGAAGTAGAAGTATTGATGATGGTACAATTAATGATGAATGTATACCTGATATTTATCCTTAGTTGAAATGGGTCAACATTGGTAAAACATGTTAATGGTAATCTAAAAGAAAAAAAGAATGGATGGGTAAAAAAATGTATGGAAGTCACCGGAATTGATGGCAGAGAAATGGTGGAAGACGGCTCTAAAAGACGGGTGCCTCCCCAAAAATTGTTGAAGGATTCGTGACCTAGAAGACTACTGCATTATGCAGGCGGCATTTAGGTCTTAAATAAACTCTAACCCTAAAACGATGAGCTACGATTTTGGTAGCCGGAATCACGTGAAGAAGAAGCCCGAGAATATGAAACGAACAGGGAATGAATCGGTGTCTTAGATCGGTTTAGTTGGAGAAACTAGATATGGATAGAAGGGGCGAGACATGAGCTATGATACTAAAGCGTAATTTTGCTGAAGGCAAACCTCGGATTTGCTACCAAAAGAGAAGCTTATTCTCATATGAAACCATCTGGATATTATGGAAGTGGAGCAAAAGAAATAGTCTGGTTGAGAAGATTGCTAGAAGAACTTGGTTATAAACAAGGTGAGACAACATTAATTTGCAATTGTTAAAAACCCTGTACAGCATGAGAGAACTAAGCATGTAGAACTTGATGTACACTTTATCAGAGATGTAGCAGAAAAGAGATATATTCGAATGGGTTATATCAACACAGATCTGCAGATTGCAGACATATTCACAAAGGCATTGGTGGAGAACTAAGGGTGACTATGGAAAGCTAAACCTATGGTTGTCATGAGATGAATCTAATATAATGTGACAAAGCAAAAACTCTTGTAAAAGAGAATTGAACCAAAGGCACACATTCTTAAATCATGTAGCCAAATGCTATTGTATGTCCTCTAAATGCAGTCAATGGAGGAGAAATGCAGCAAGCTTCTTTGCAAGATAAACATATCTTGTTGCCACAGTCCAGTGCATCAAATGGTTCTGAAGGCATATACACTATGGCTTTCTTGCTCCCAATTGTGCTTCCACATGGCTTTGTGGTTCCCGGTCATGCTTCCACGGAGCGGGCATATTCCAGATATGCGCGGATTATAACGATGTTGGAAGGCATTAATAGGCAGACACCTGTGGATAACCTGCCACCATAGTACAGAGACTTTAGGGTGGAGCAACTTATCCCAAAGCCATCGCCATGTATGACACAAAGTGGCTGGCACTTGAAGGGGCCGTGGTGCTAAAGGAAGACGATATACTGATTTGACAAAGTATCGTTCAAGTATACTTTTGCATACCTCTGTTGCTTCTGTATTGGAGTCTTGCAAAAATTAAGTATGTATTTATTAGGGTCAACATAATGCCTAGTTTTAATGTTCTATCCTCTTAGCAAATGCTCTTCCTAAAGGAAGGAAATCCCCATCTTGGAAATTGGCAATTTGAGACCCCATTTGAAACTACATTACAGATGCAGAACCCAAATCACTAAACGGATGATCAGCAAAGGGCTCACTATAAATATGACAAACAATTTATATTTAGTTGGTCCCAGATTTTCTAGATTTTCTGAGAAAACGTGCCCAGCAAAACGGTGTCGTGGATGCCCCAGTGCTCTCCAAAAATGTGAGGTCAAAAGATGAAGCAAGTTTCTAAGATAGTCAGACAACCTAACAGAAGAACTAATAAAGTCATGCTGAACATAAAGACTTAAAATGCAAACTGCATAGAGAGGAAATTCAAGATCAAGGGGACATTGAAAAACTGAGTTAATAAAAAAGAGTAGAAAGATACCCATAATCTAGTGTTTCTGCTATGATAAAACACCTCTTGCTAAATTCTATTCCAGAGATGAATCACTATGTTTTAGCATATCGAACTATTTTTCTATTCAGACGTCGAACCACAAAAAACTTCAGACCTTCAATTATTCTATTCAGACCTATTTCTATTTTTCTATTCAGACCTTCAATTATCCCACAAAAACTTGCTATCAAACCTATGTATCAGCCTGGGAATCATATCTGGCAGATATGCTTCCCAGCAAAAGGTATGGATCGGTCCCCAGCAGATCAAAATAAAATTAATGATCTAAGAACAATATAAAGTCTCCTGAGACAACTTGAAACCACATTTCTCACCTGCATATTAAGACACTGTTGAAAGAAAAGAACAAGATGTTTGAGATTGCATACCTTCATTTGCATTCAGGGCGTCTTGATGATTGATGTTTTATTTAGAGATTTCCTTCAATAATCACATTATGGAGTTTAGGGAGCCAATAGAGTGGGCTGAATAGATATGCAAAGAAAAATCTTGTCCTTAAGGCATAGCAATTCATTCGCATTGGATGGTTGCTACGTTGCACAATTTTCTTGCTCTTAAAATTCTACGTATTTATCTTAAAATTCTTGAATATTGACCATGCACCGTTTTCATGTCTAGATTTCTTGAATCCTTGGTTTATCTTGTCATGATCATTGATTCATATGGTCATTGCTTCCCACAAGATCATCCAGAGATACGAGAACGAGCAAGATAAGCATTGTAGAAAGATTTTGAATGCCCCATCACTTGCCAGGGATTGGAAAGAGTAGAGTGGACAGAAAATTATAAGCAGTCTCGTCTCATGGAAGGACAGAGAAGGCAGGATTTAAGGTAATGCCATTAGATCCAGAAGTGTTCAGCAAATTTTAAGAATATTTAACATCTTATCACAAGGAATCCAAATTGAAAATGGATGGAGGATGGATGCAGTGCATATTCTGCCTGGTGCCCACAATGTAAATATTACATTGCATGCTTTTATATAACTACTATACCACCATTATATAAGTTGTATATGTGGGTGATTATGATGTAAAGGCTTGATCAACCATTTTGATAGATGCACAACCCTCCATCTGCCTACGGGCAGTAATTCAGTAGCGTACATATGCTTGCTTTACTAACATCCATGCGTCTTTTTACAGGGTCATGCTGTATCAAAAATAGTTCCTTTACCATAATAATCATTGGCGAGTATGAGACAACAAATTATCTTCTTCTCATTTACTCACATCTCCTCTCCTAGGTGGTAAACACAATGAGTCATCTGGTGAGCAATCTGGTGTTGCTGGTGTGCTGCAAAACTTGAAATTGAACCCACATTTTCAGATCCAATTTATAATAACCCAAAATGGTTTACAGAGAGCTTGCATACGAAGTTGCAGAGCTGCTTGTATTTCTAAGGAGTCATGTCGCTGCATGAATAACCAAGCTGTAACCCTCCAAGCATCATAGAACTTGTTTTCAGTTTCTTTTCCATAAATATCACAACTTGATCTTTCCGCCATAGCCGAAACCATCTATAATACTTTCTCATCTTTGCGCCAGTTTTCTTTAACTCTCACATATATCTGCATATAAGAAATGCAATAATTATAGAAAGTCTCTTATACTATAGTACACAACACTGTCTCTTATACTATGTGCACGAGCTGCAGGTCTTCAATGCACGTCCAGCCTACAGCCCAGCATAAATTTATCAAGCTTTGTAGGAGTAATTGTTTTGTTATAAGAAAGCGAACTTTGAAATCTTTTGCAGACTTGTAGTATTATCTCATATTAGTAGAGGTACCAATCGATTGGAAGCGAAATTCATGTGTCTTCAGAAAAGCCTCGATCCCATAGATGCAAGGTATGATCCAGCTCTAGCTTCATTGCATCATAGGCCTAAGCTGTCTAGGGAAGAAAGGCAATAATAACAGATCCTATTTCGCACCAATGTTTGAATCTTCAACAATCAATTCTTTGTGTTATAGTCTAGTTGCCTCTGCCATCCAAGCAGGCATAGACACCGTAATGTCTGAGGCCTCTTGGAGGATGCAGGACCTCAACACGAAGATCCAGATAATGGTCCTCTCCAAGCTGAGATTCCCTTCTCCTATGCACATTACCAAGACATCCTATCTTCGAATTCAGTGCATCAACCACAGCCATGTATTGTGAAATTCACAGTGGTAGATGCAGTGATAAGAGGTGCCATACTCCATCAATGAGTAACGTTGAAAGGCACCTCATTGTATGTGGACTATATGGACTATGACCTCACTCACTACAGCAGGACTCTCATCGATTAGAGCTTACTCACATGAGGAACTTTTAGAAACACTGGTGGTGCTGCTACGTTTGTCCAAGAAAATGTACGAACTCTCCGTCCACCTAACTATATTGTAGCAGACGTGTAAAAAGAGCAGTTAGACCTTCTGCTGCTGCAGCAAATGCCAACACAACAGCTCCTTAGGCAAGTGTTGCTACCGTTCCTGATGCAATTACTATTGTTACTACTGTTGCAATCCCTCAAGGTGCTATTGTCGCTCTCATGCAACCCATCAGGATGCTATTGCTGCTCCTACAACCACTTGGAGGTCCTGCTACCACTGCTATAAACCATTAGAATGCTACTATTGCAACTGCAACTGCACATGCTACCACCTCCAAATAGAGAATGCGCCTGCATATAGTTTTCAAGAATTGTAGAGGCTTTCATAATATAAGGATAGCTTGAACTCCATAGTGTGAAGTCCCATGGAGTCACTGCTCGGGCAAGAGAGAATATGGAGGAATAGCTTGGTACTATAGGACCTAATTGACACCTTCAGTTTTTCGTCACAGACAAATATAATTGTTACATGTGGATACGTGCAGAAGGATTGATGAACTTAACAAAGGAGCTTTTATTAATGCACGCAAATATATAGAATGGCATGGATATTTGGACTCCTGTGATTGCTGGGAACACCGAGAACGGACATTGCAATGTGGCTAAAGTCACATTTTTGAGCATTTTGAAAGCATATACAAGCATTGGGACATAGAACTGAACAAAAACTTCTCAATAAAATGTATTCCTTGAAAATGAAGAAGATACAATAGCTTCTAGAATACTAGTTAGAATCAACTAATTGAATGAAGTGTTGTGGACTGTGGCTTAGAATGACATGCGTTAGCAAAAGGTGACTCATCATGCGAGTCACGTAGCCATGTGGAGAATCCTCTAATATCTCCTCCCGGTGACTAGCGAGGCTGAGAAAATAACAATAAAACAACAAAAACAAAGGGATGCCACGCCCCTCAAATGATTACGACAATGAGCACAACTTAGCCAAGTAGCAAATCAACTTATCGTTGACAATCAACCAAATAGCAAATCAACTTATCTTCACATAGGTAACTATAAAACTACTAGATCTCTTGACTGTCTCCTTGCCAAGAAAATTTCTTTATCCTGTTTTCCAAGCACGAGCCACCATAACTTATTAAATTGCAAAACAGAAATTCCATGTCCGAAATTTCCACTCAAGAAATATCTCTCCCCTTAAGATACCCAAATCTGCTCTTTAAATCAACATGATATTGGCTCACCTTCCTTCCGCCATCTCTCTCAATTGCCCTTGCACTTCCCAAATATGGTGGCATGTCGAAAAATGAGATGGAAATGATGCGTTTTTTGTTCGTCACATTTCAAAGTGGAGTTTCCTCTGCTATCAAAATGCAAATCTTTACGAGGAAAGTTCTTTGAGGCAAGCTTGAGATAATGAAATGAAGCAAACAAATCCCATAGAGACAAAACCGCAAAGCCGACAAAACCGGATGTTCGCTAACAATATCCCCGCCACATATTCCAACTTCATCACGGTGAGAGGTAATATTATATTCTATTAAATAAATATCCCACGGGTAGATCTAATAAAAAATTTGTCGATATAAATGGCAATAAACTTGAAAATATTATTAGTTGGTGTGGCACGGGAAAACCATCAAGGGGAAAGTACTCGGAGCTGCATGACGGGTGTTCGTCATCCCGTTCATATGGGCTGTCCGCCACCTCCCACCATGAATTAGAGACGGGGAAGCCGATGGGGGCGGGAAATGCTTACGTTAAGGCGGCACAGATGAGAAATCTCTTCCGGTGGGATGATATGTGGTTAAAAGTGAGGGTTTGATGGGGTGGACCGCCTTTAAGCCACGTTGAAACTTTTAAACTTCGGCACCATGGATTTTCCTATGCCATTCTAAACTTGAGCACCTCGTTAGTACCTATGGATCATTAGGTCCTATTGGAGATGGTCTCATGGCTTCGAGAAGTAGCAATTGCTGGTGGTATATCATGGAGGGCTCTTCAGATGTTTTATGTGGTTACAACTGAGGGTTTGATGGGGTGGATTGCCTTAGGCACATTGAAATTTTTTAAACTCAACCACCATGGATCTTCATTTGCCATCAGATGATATCGAGTTCTTTATAGATCTACCTTTGCCATCATGCAATTGGGCGGTGCTCCTTGATCATGCAATTGGACGGTGCTCCTTGACCCTGGCATTATAGCTTCTAGAAGTAACAATTGTTGGTGACATATCATGAAGGGCAGATATTTTATTCCATCAAGAAAGTTGATGCATTATGCAATCCTCTCCATACCATGGGTAGGGCCAAGTATATCAATGCAGGTATTGCAATGATGCCAGGATGTGACCTCTACGGAGTTAAACATTATGAACATTTGAAAAAGGGTTGCCACTATAGACTTCCTATATTTTATTTGAACATTGGTGAAATATTAGAGAAGTACATTTGACTAGGAAGTTTTCTTGTCATCACAAATTGGCATGTCGTTGATCACTAAACATATGGAAAAACAACTAAAATGCTTCATTCCTTTGGGGTCACTGAACCACCGACTTATTAGAAAATTATATTCGTGGTTTTTTAACAGTTGTCATCATTGAATTCGCCCTCTAAGAAGATTGCTTACACTTTCTTCCTGGCTTAATTTCTTTCAGATCAGGCGGAAACAAACTATTCTTGGTCCCCACCCTATTATGAAGCCCTTATTTTATATGGCAACTTTGTAAATCCACACAAGGCTCCACCTAGAATGCAAGGGACCCCAATAGTTAACATGTGATTTCTTGTGTGTAACAAACTCTTAAACAAATGCATTGACCTTATGCTACAAAGGTTCCGCTCTCTAAGTCATTTAATCAGTCTTATAATGCTAATAAGTTTTCTATTATATAAAAGCATTGTCAAGTAGGAGTTCATCAAGCAGATTGATTAGTTGTGGAAATATATGGAGAAGATCCTATAGTACTCAATTTAGCAGAAATGGGATTTTCCCTATAGTAAACTGACCCGAAGAAGATGATGAGTACTCAACTTGTTTCATTTATTCTGTTGTCTGATAGTGGTTTCTTATTTTTTCTCTGAATCTTCAGGGTTTGATGGAATTGCCATGTGTTGTAATTTCTTATGTAAGCTATTTCCAAGTCCTGCCTGAAGTACACATCCTGGGTCTTACTTTAAGGTCAGGCTCGTCCATTCCTATGGCAATATTTATGTCACATGTAATCATTTTCCCCTTCAATATTGTGGTTTCATCACAAGAATTATCAAGCCTCAAAATACTCACCACCCATTATGGAACCCTAGAAACCTATCCAAAATACATGGCCGTTTAATTTATTTGCTGGACATATATGGAAGAGGTTATCATTATATTTATTCAATGCAATATGGCAATGTTAATTGGTTTCTCGCTCGAGACTAAAGAATCACAAATAATTTGTAAAATTTAGAAGCATTTGGGCTTTAAAAATCATATTTAAAGAGGATCTTGGTAAACGTAATGCGCCTTAGTTGGTGTGCCACGGGAAAACCATCAAGGGGAAAGTACTCGGAGCTGCATGACGGGTGTTCGTCATCCCGTTCATATGGGCTGTCCGCCACCTCCCACCATGAATTAGAGACGAGAAGCCAGGATGGGACGGGAAATCTGTTCTGTTCTGGCGGCACAGGATGAGAAATCTCTTCTGGTGGGATGATATGTGGTTAAAAGTGAGGGTTTGATGGGGTGGACTGCCTTAAGCCACGTTGAAACTTTTTAAACTCGGCACCATGGATTTTCCTATGCCATTCTAAACTTGAGCACCAGATATGATCAAAAGTGTTTGGGCAGCACCACCAGCACTTCAGGGTTTGTTGGGACCCCAATTTGCAGCCCGAAAATCTGTGTTTCTGATGTAAAATAATCAGTGAAACATATCCAAATCACATACCGACAGAAAGAACTCTGAGATGGCTTTCCAACGCAACAGATTTTGGCTGAAACGGACTTCCAGATCTCCAGTTATGATTGAAAATGTGTGACCGGCTTTCAGAGCGCCTAGGGTTTCAGAGCGCCTAGCATAATGCATAGTATCTTGTTAAACGTAATGCGCCTTAGTTGGTGTGGCACGGGAAAACCATCAAGGGGAAAGTACTTTCGAGTACGCATGACGGGTGTTCTTCATCCCGCTTCATATGGGTTTTGTGATGAGAAATCTCTTCTGGTGGGATGATATGTGGTTAAAAGTGAGGGTTTGATGGGGTGGATTTGCCTTTAAGCCACGTTGAAACTTTTAAACTTCGGCCACCATGGATTTTCCTATGCCATTCTAAACTTGAGCACCTCGTTAGGTCCTATGGATCATTAGGTCCTATTGGAGATGGTCTCATAGCTTCGAAAGTAGCAATTCTTTGTGATATATCATGGAGGGCTCTTTAGATGTTTTATGTGGTTACAAGTGAGGGTTTGATGGGGTGGATTGCCTTAGGCACGTTGAAATTTTTTAAACTCAACCACCATGGATCTTCATTTGCCATCAGATGATATCGAGTTCTTTATAGATCTTCCTTTGCCATCATGCAATTGGACAGTGCTCCTTGATGTGCCTATCCCCAGGTATTATAGCTTCTAGAAGTAACAATTGTTGGTGACATATCATGAAGGGCAGATATTTTATTCCATCAAGAAAGTTGATGCATTATGCAATCCTCTCCATACCATGGGTAGGGCCAAGTATATCAATGCAGGTATTGCAATGATGCCAGGATGTGACCTCTACGGAGTTAAACATTATGAACATTTGAAAAAGGGTTGCCACTATAGACTTCCTATATTTTATTTGAACATTGGTGAAATATTAGAGAAGTACATTTGACTAGGAAGTTTTCTTGTCATCACAAATTGGCATGTCGTTGATCACTAAACATATGGAAAAACAACTAAAATGCTTCATTCCTTTGGGGTCACTGAACCACCGACTTATTAGAAAATTATATTCGTGGTTTTTTAACAGTTGTCATCATTGAATTCGCCCTCTAAGAAGATTGCTTACACTTTCTTCCTGGCTTAATTTCTTTCAGATCAGGCGGAAACAAACTATTCTTGGTCCCCACCCTATTATGAAGCCCTTATTTTATATGGCAACTTTGTAAATCCACACAAGGCTCCACCTAGAATGCAAGGGACCCCAATAGTTAACATGTGATTTCTTGTGTGTAACAAACTCTTAAACAAATGCATTGACCTTATGCTACAAAGGTTCCGCTCTCTAAGTCATTTAATCAGTCTTATAATGCTAATAAGTTTTCTATTATATAAAAGCATTGTCAAGTAGGAGTTCATCAAGCAGATTGATTAGTTGTGGAAATATATGGAGAAGATCCTATAGTACTCAATTTAGCAGAAATGGGATTTTCCCTATAGTAAACTGACCCGAAGAAGATGATGAGTACTCAACTTGTTTCATTTATTCTGTTGTCTGATAGTGGTTTCTTATTTTTTCTCTGAATCTTCAGGGTCAGATGGAATTGCCATGTGTTGTAATTTCTTATGTAAGCTATTTCCAAGTCCTGCCTGAAGTACACATCCTGGGTCTTACTTTAAGGTCAGGCTCGTCCATTCCTATGGCAATATTTATGTCACATGTAATCATTTTTCCCTTCAATATTGTGGTTTCATCACAAGAATTATCAAGCCTCAAAATACTCACCACCCATTATGGAACCCTAGAAACCTATCCAAAATATCACAACAAGAGAATGGACTTTTAGCGGCGGGGCTTGCGGCGTGCAGGCGGCGACGGCGCCGCAAATAACGCCACCATGCGACGTCCAATGCGGCGTCATCGTCGCAGCACGCCGCATCGGCATGACGATGGTGCGACGTCCCGACACGTATGGTGCGACGTCGACACGTGGCGTCGCCGCCAGCGACGACAGTGTCACGCCAGCGACGACAGTGTCACGCCCGGTCGCGTCGCATGCGACGTATGGTGCGGCGTCCGACACCGTGGACGTAGCGGATCCGCATCACGCCAGGTGGACGCTTGCGCCAGGTGGACGACAGGTGTGATGTTTACGACGTGACGTCGCATGCGACGTCGTATATGTGACGTATGTGACGTATGTGTCGTATATGACACGTCAGTACGTATATGTGACGTATATGACACGTCCATACGTATATGTGACGTATATGACACGTCAGTATGTATATGTGACGTATATGACACGTTAGTACGTATATGTGACGTAGGTGGTCGCATGTGACGTATATTTTTTATACACGAAGTTTTGGTTTTTTAGGATTACAAATTCAATACCTGTCTGATTGATACCTGTCTGAAAAAGACTCTGACGACCAACCTGCAGCTTCATTTAAGCGTGTTGCCTGCACATGCATCATCACAGTAGATGTGCTACCGCATGAATTACCTCCTTCATCTAGACTTTGAGAAAAATGGTTTTTTTTGGGGCTTTGAGAGATTGCAAGAGCTGGAAAAATATTGTCTCGAACTATATCAGCAAACCAAAGAAGCACATATGGATACGTCAATACAGGGGGAAGAAGGTTATGATTTAAAATCTCATGCTGGGTATACAAGTAATTCTAATGGCACTATGGAAGTTGAAAGATCAACATCAAGGTTGGAATCAGCAGCAATGCTTGAACTTGCAACTTTACCCTTAAACGCCGGGATGATTTTGTGATATATGATGGTGGAGGAATTTATGTTTCAATTGCACAAGTTCCATATGAAGCCGACCCCATTGATGAGGATTTTGAAAAGCCGAGATACTATGTGGCTACACCTCGCTGATGGCCTTGTTTCGGAGATCCATACATGGAAAGTGGAATTGGAACATAGCTCTGGCTGCTATGCCAGTAAGAGTATCTAAACTGCCAGCTGTTACCTTGGAAGTCTTCAAAGTAGAGCATGTCATGGTGCAAAGGAAAATGGGCTTCAGCCTGGAGCTTAGGGATCACAAGGCGGTTGAGCTTGCCGACATTGCTGGGGTCCTTTGGTGCAGTTTTTTAACGCCATGCTCAGATTGTTTTCGCTTCATGACTCATGAACTTGTTCCGTTTGAGCCAAGATTTTTATGGGTTCTTCTTTGATCGATTGTATGATCCGGAGCAAACAACATACATCTGACCAAAAAATCATGCGCTTTTTCGAAATCTCTTAAACTGCCTTTTTTAATTTCTTCATTATGGCCATTCTCGAGGTTGTGGAGGTTCTTGCCTTCTTGGACAAGTTTGTTCATCGAAAATCAAGAGAATTGTGGAGTTGGTTGAACTAAAATATTTTAATTGGTCATCTAGCAAAATGCTTTGGGAAGAAAAATCGATTATATTCTCTCGCAACATTCATTCTAGAACTTTCTACAACATTCTGGAATTTTCTAGAAGGATTCCTTAGGCTCACCCAAGATTCTCTTATATTTTAAAACTTTTTAAAACTTTCTAGAACATTCTAGAACTTTCGTATATGTGACATATGTGACATATGTGTCGTAGAAGGTCGCATGTTCCAGAAAGGCACCATCTTCATTGTGCCCTTAAGCCCCAGCAAGCATGTGAACTTTTAGTGTGAGCTTTTCTAATGGATTGAGCTTCATCCAGAATAATTCTAAACCACCTAATGTTCGACAGTGTGCCCCTTAGCCTGGGGGGCTGCTTCTTTTCATCCTCTTCAGATGGCTTCTGTAATTCAGAACAAATGGTTCCATATGTAGTAAGCACAATGTCGTGCTTACAAAGTTCAACACAATTTATTCTTCTCTGATCTTCATGGTATATGTACACAGATAGCTTGACAGATGGTGCTACTTTTTCCTTCAATTCATGTTCCCATTGTTTTAAAAGCAATTTAGGGCAAACAATCAAGGTGCTCCTGCATTCTTCTACATTGTATCTTTGACGTTTTGGCGGTCTAGCCTTCAAAATCAAAGCAATTCGTAGATTGTCTTTCCAAATCCCTGATAATTTGATAATTATAAACATATGAGTTCCCAGAGCAAATGCACTCGAGTTCAGATTTCTCCATCCAAGCAAGGGCAATACGCTTATATTACATCCCAACCATGTCAATTGCGCCTATAAAATATGAAATAATAATATATCTAGTCATACACAATTGCTTGAAGTTCTATTGTTATCGGGTCATTGTCTAGATTTGCTTCTTCATCTCCTGCAATTGTATTCTAATATTCTAACCAATTTATCGGTCCGGTTTGTAATGGCTAATATGGGATTTGTGCACAAATGAGTCTCGGCTTGTAGGCTGCGGCATGCATTCTTATCAAGTTCGACCACTGCAAATAATCTCGGTGTGACCCGAAGATATTCGTAGTTTTCGATGGGGGTTGGCAAGGAGTATAGAAAATGATGCGCATCATCTTTTAGAGAGCTTGGATTCACGTTTGATCTTGAGCCATCGTGCCACAAAAAAGTTCAGCCTAGAGGATATTATGCTAGACACTCCACGGATATTTCGTGGTGGATCTAGTTGGCTCTCAAGATAGTGTAGATTGGTTAGATAAGAAAGTCCTTGAGACCGGCATTTCATTTCGTGCTTGTGCAACCAAGTGGGCGGCTTTGATTTGATAACCCCGCTGGTTGGATTTTTTGTTTTCAGCTCGTCATTCCAAAAATCAACGCGAAGCACATTTGCCTTACGATGGAATTGTGGAGAAAAAAAAAAGGTAAGATGCTTACGTTTATAGATTAAAATCAATGCATGTGGAAATTTAGATCTTGTTATTGGGATAGTTCGCAAAGTTATGTCTTACAAAAGGTTTGGAGCGAGTTTGTCAAGGCAAAGAATTTGCGGGTGAATGATGTGGTTTCGTTTGAGAGAGATATCCAAGGTAAAAAATTTTACATCACCGGGC
Source organism: Isoetes taiwanensis (assembly GCA_021234155.1). Classification (NCBI taxonomy): domain Eukaryota; kingdom Viridiplantae; phylum Streptophyta; class Lycopodiopsida; order Isoetales; family Isoetaceae; genus Isoetes; species Isoetes taiwanensis. Next base: position 735,302 of record JAJEKV010000121.1, on the reverse strand, counting down.
GAAAGGATCCTTCTATTTGGTCTTTGAAATTACTGATGTTGATGCGAGGATGCAACCTTTCTTTGCGAAAAGTTTTCGTTTTTTGGAGTCGATATTTGGTATTGAAGCAACTTAAATTCTATCTTTTGATATAACTATAATATGGTAGTTTTGAGCTCGATTAGCTCTGGTTGATCCGAAATTTTTGAGCTCGAAAATTTAGCTTATGGTTGATCCGAATTTTTGAGGCACCGTACCTTATGTATATAAGCATGATGTAGAATACAAAAAACTGGATATATGATATGATATAGATTTACGAAATCGGTTTTCAAAATGGAATTTGAAGATAAAAAATATGAAGAAGATGAATATGATCGGGATGGATATCAAGAAGATGAATGCCAATGATGAATAAGGATATGACAATAATATTGCTTGTTTTAATTTGTATAGGCCTATTTGTGCTATGGGTATTTTTGAAAAGCGGATGAATTTAGTGATGGACATGGAGTTGGAGATGGTTGATCCGAATTTTTGAGCTCATAATTTAGCTTAACCGGTTGATCGAGAAAAGAGAAAAAGAAGGAATTAGAAATGACATATGGATTTACCCCCTAAATTTCTACAACGAATATTGGGTAGTCAAAAGTGGGACTCCCATATCCTCGAGTCCAACATCTTTAGAGAAGCAACAAAATGCAATCGAATGAGGAACTTGGTGTCCAAAGATAGTGGGAGAACCCTTTACGGCGACTCCTTGCAAATCCAAGGCATTAATGTCCCATGTGTCAAAGCGTCTGATCAAAATTTGCCTAAAAAATGCCATCGCCCACCTGGCATCGTCACGACAAATGTCACGGCAAATGTCAGACCTGTCACGCAATTTGCTCTGTGATGCAGCTAATCAAGCTATGTTCAAGTGTTTTGAGGTATGCAGATTTTAGGTTGTTACACAAAACTTGCTCCGATTTTAGGTTGCTCAGAACAGCATAGGTATACATAAATTTCATAACCGACAAATGTCACGACAAATGTCACGACAAATGTCAGACGTCGCATGCGGCGTCATGTGACATTGCTGAACATAAGACACGCCAAGATGCATTTCTGCCATGTCTTGCCGGTCGCGATGTGACCGGATTTTGACCGTTGACTATACATCGCATGCGGCGTGGTCTCACGTGAGCGTCACGACACGCTGCATTATTGCGGTGTGTCTTGCCAAGTCGTAGGTGACTTGGCATGTGACCGTTGACACTCACGTCGCCCCGCGACGTCCACGCCGCATCTTTGGCGTTAAAGATTTCTATATAAAACAACTTTTTTCTCGGCCTTCATTGTTATTTTCTTTCGCTCCTCTTCCAGTTTGGTGTTCTTCTTTTAACCATATCTTATACTTGTTCTTTGCCCTACATGGATCACCATGGTCATCGGCATGATCGGCCGAGATGGCGGTGAGACGATTGATGCCGTCTTACCACCGGGAGGTCGGATATGCGGAACCGTCACATGTAAGTTACTGATTCTTGTATTTAGTAGCCTAGACATATATAAACTAGGAGAGGACGCGTGTCTGCGTAGTAAAAAAAAAACGCAGTGTTTTTGGTCAAGGATTACCTGGTCGCCTCCACCTTGAGTGGAGAGGACCAGGTGTGCCAGGCCCAAACTCACCTTCATACCTTACTAAGTACAATGTAGATTACAAAATTGAGGTGTCGTAGTCAAGGTCATATGTCGACTTCACCTTGAGTGGAGGGGACTCTATGTATCGGGGCTAGCGCGTCTCCAAAAGATCTTTATTGAAATTGAAACTTATATAAGGGTCGTACTCGGGAAAGGGCATGGTCGGCTTCACCTTGAGTGGAGAGGACTACGTGTCCGGGCCCAATTCTGTCCATTTAGGATTTAGGGTTTAGGGTTTAGGGTTTATACTACCATATATTGTATCTATCACAGCCGTTCAAACTATTGTGCAGTATATAGTACTTACCTTTTGTAATTGGCAGAGGGACAAAATAGTTTGCGATTGTAAAAGATGTATGGGGCTGAAGAGACGACTTAGAACGGTTGTTGAAGACCATCTGATAAGATTTGGTACATTTGAACAACCCACCAGATCTGATGCTCGTCATGGATATCAGGTTGGTATACAATTATTATTTGTTTTTTTTTTTTAAGAGTATCTCTCCCAGTTTAAGTATATATTCAAGATGTTTATGATATCTAAATATGTAGGTAGATGATGCTGATGTCTCCTCCAAACTAGATGTGGATTTTGGTTTAATGTTGTCCATAGAGGCATATGAAAACCGGCGGAAACCCGATTCATCAATAATGTGGATGGGTGCCGCTCAACGCCGAGTGTTCCCCAAGTGAAAGAACACGGAAGGGCTACAATCATGAGAACATTGCATGTGTCGCACATTTCCCAAGAACGCTTTGGCCTTGCCCGAAGCGAAATTCTGAAGAATTGCAAAGATTAGTCCGACCTTTGTTAGGCACCGCAAGACATTTGGCTTGTGGCGATGACTTACCTATCCCTATGGATCAAGAATTTGCTTATTGGGAAGAAGATACATCATTATGCGGAGCCGCATTTTGTCCGAAGTGGATTCGCCTTATCTCCGCACGCAGCGTATAGAAGTGGAGCGAGATACCCACATTCCATTAAATGCCATATGCAGGTCCCGAGTACGATTGGAAAACTTGGCAAACTTTGACTAAATATGCTTGGCGTGTGAGGATTTATGGAATGAATTCCAATCTTTGCGTCGATAGTCGTGGGGGCATGTGATGAGGAGTTGAAGTTTATTGATGGTCGGCCAGGGGTTCATGGCAATATTGCGGGGTTCATCAACGCTCTATTGACAACCGTGGAGATGCAATTGTGAATTTTAGAGTGTCAAGGAGGGGAGGAAGATTTTTTACAAGATCCGTAAAAGCGATATATCATGGTGTGTGCTATTAAAAGCATAAACATTGGAGATGAGTTATTCATCAACTATCGCTATGATAGACCTCTCCCATTTGAGATGGAACAATAGTATTGTTGTACTAAAAAAAAAGGAATAAAGAGGTTTTTTTTTTTAATATGTTTTTTGTCATTCGTGAGTCTATACAAATGGTTGTATGTATTTTATACTTATTACATTATTTGACATGATGGTTAATACGTTACTCTGGTTAATGAACTCATTCAGAGCGGTCTCCATCCCATCCATTAGTTCTAAGTTACAGTAAAGGAAACCTATCGCCGTGAATTTCAAGCCGGAAAGCACCAATATGAAGATATTGCATAATGCATCAATATGAAGAGGATGAAACTATTGACGAACCCGAGAACGAAGTCTTTAGTGACGAGCCGATGCTCGATATGTTGCACGCTCTTCAAGAATTACCCGATATTGATTTAGATGATGTCGAGGGATGGTGGTGGAGAGGATATGGTAGAAGATGTGGGATACCCTTCTGAGGATTGGTCGCATCGACGATGACCCTATTGTTATCGGGCGTAAACGCAGCTTATTTCTGCCTCGAACCTCTCGCTTTGTCGGGCGCTTCGCTAATTCTCAATCTCCAAACCAAGTTCAAGTGGAGCAATGCAAGTGTCTCGCTCTATTGAGGTGACATACTTATCAAGTCTTTCTATCTTACCACCATCTCCATCTTTTTATCTTACCACTCTTAGATCGCGCAGTTATTGCACGAGAAGATCCTTCCAAAGAAGAACAATATGCCTACCGACGGATCTCAAGTTAAGAAAATGATTCAAGCGACGGCCTTGGTTATAAAGTCATACATGCATGTCCAAATGATTGTATGATCTTCTATCCCCCTCGGCCGAGCATGAGAAGTCCACTCATTGTCTCGTATGTAATGAACCGAGATACGTGAATGACCTAAAGGGAAAACGGTACCTCGTAGAAGGTTATTCGACACTTTCCAATAATCCCAAGGTATATGCATCACCACTTCTTACAAATAGTTGTAAATTCACTTATTTTCTGTGACTTATATGTTGCCTATAATTTATTCTATAGGTTAAAGTTGATGTTCCTGCAAGACATTGGCTAGCCTAATGGACTTCACGGCTACACATGCATCTAGTGATGATGATGATCCCGGAGTCGACGGCAGTCAAGTTTGAAGCATGTCGATGCGACATGGCCCCGACTTTGGAAAAGAACCACGTAACGGCGCTTGGGCCTCCGCCACCGATGGCGTAAAACCCATATGGTACACAATCGAATCGCATGGTCTACATGGCCAGTGATGATAGTGAACTACAACATACCCCCATGGTTGTTGATGAAGAGGGGCACATTATGATGACTTTATTGATACCGGGAAGAAAAACCAAGTAATTTAGATGTGTACCTAAGAATAATTGTGGATGAGTTACTCCCTTTGTGGAACACATTCAGGTCTAATGATGCCCATAAAATGGCGCTTTTAATCTTAGAGGTATACTATTGTGGACTATGCATGACTTTCCCCCGGGTTTGCCGAAAGTGTTCTCGGTTTAAGACATCGGGCACTTCCTTGCATGATATGTGGGGAAAAGTTGCAGCAACCGGGCTCTAAGCATCCGAAGAAAGTAGTAGTATCTGAGGGTTTTAGGAAGTATTTGCCGCCACGCACCCTTCGGCGTGCAATTCCGATGTACCGTAGGGACTATCTGACAACCACCGCGTAATTACCATCACGAAATGGGGTGAGCGCGTTGGGATAAGAAGGAAGAGGGGAAAAATCGCAAGGGAATCCGTTAGGGGGCACCTGAATTTGCGAGGAGGTCGTAATGACCCTAGACAAGGAGGATGAGGGAATTATACAAAGGTGGCGCAGGGAAGCCGCCGGAGGAGGAAGTCTTTACCGCCAATATGAAAAGGAAGTCTTTTTTATAGACTACCATATTGGACCGACCTATTGATTCAACACCTTTTAGACCCGATGCATATCTTCAAGAACGGGAAACTCTTTATGGAAGCATGTATTTGGTCAAAAAAAAAAAAAGACAACAAATGCCGTGGATGGACCTTAAGGTAAGTAATACAAAGAAAGAGGCATGGATCCGGGGTGAAGGGCAACCACTTCCTCCGGCAAAATGGGTTATTGCTAGGTCTGACCATCGAGCTATTTATGATGATTTAAGGGCCCTTAGAACACCAACCGTTTTATGCAATCATTAAGAACCGCATTCACAAGTAGTGGGGAGCCGACCGGTTTAAAGTCCCATGATTGGCATAAGTTCTTGCATGTAAGCAATTGAAGTCCACATATATATGCACTACTATAAAATGTAACCCATAACTTATATTTGGTGTTTGATCATGCAGTTCTTCATGCCCCTAACCTTTAGGGAGTTTTAGATAAGGGACCATTGAGTAATAAGTGCCCTATCAAAGGTCATAAGGTTGTTACCCATGTTGATTTAGTGGTCCCCCGCCTATTTTATTTGTGGCTAAGTTTTTTGTTTTGGACCTCATAGGTGGATGTAAAAAACTATACCGAAAGATCTAAATTGAAGAGATGAAAGTGAAAATGGCAGAGGCATGTTGTTTGTTGGAGAAGGAGTTTCCTACGAAGCTTTTTGGACAGTCAAACCCATCTTTTGGTACATCTTATTGAGGAAGTGGAGCTCGCTGAACCGTATATGCCGATGGATGTTTTTCTTTGGAAAGGTTTATGAAGGTATTGAAGGATATGGTGCGCCAAAGAGCACGTCCCCGGGTAGTATGGCGAGGGATGGCTTGGCGAAAAGAGTCACTTTTCTATATGACGTAATATATTTCCGGCGCATACATCCGATGCACCTCGCTATGGAGGATGAAGGGGACGAAAGATTGTGGGGGTAGTGGCGTAAGGCAATGGTATGCGTAAGTCATTCACCGATATGATCATTAAGTTAATCAATTTCTTCTTTACAATTCGCACCAATGGCAAAATGGATTGCTCGTTATGAGAACGCAAAGGAAGAAAATGGAAGAGAAGAGGCATGAATGGAGACGACATAATAGACGGAAGCCCCCTCACTCGATGGATATGAACCCCTGGCTCTGACAAGATGGAAAGAGAATGGGTACTGTGCTTTGACCCATGCATATCACAAGGGGAGTATATTACAAATACGAATGGGCATAATGCCAAGGTGTCATGAAAAGGTAGTTGCAACAAATTATGTTGATGTCGAAATCGAAAGCATTTTCTTTTGATGTTATTGTATCTATTGACATTAATGGTGCTTTTGATGAAAGATATATCTTACTCCCTGATATGGTGGCATTGGACCCACTATCGTGGTGAGTTCTCTTTGACATACTGTGAAGACTTGTGATCATGAGTCATGGCATCATTCACGCATGGAGTTTCAATCGCGTTGCCGATCGTAATCGCGTGAAGCCACCCGTGGATTGGGCCTGAGGTTAAAGACTATAATGGAGGTGGATGTTGGTGGCAATTTTAAGACCTTCATATTCATGTCGCCATTGGTTTGACCTTCAATTAAGGGGCCGTGCCTACAAAGAAAGTATGATGAACAAGTGGCTTTTCGTCAGTCAACTCTAGCAAGATGTACCCTCGGTAGTGAGACGCTTTGTCCTTCCGCATAACCGTGAACAAAAGTACAATACATACACATATCCACTTCAAAATTTAGACCATCAATATCAATCTCACGCCCAGCCTTCTTTGACCAGATTTTTTCTTTACCGACGACAAGACCCAACATGGTGGTTTATCATACAAACTACACCGAGGGGACTTCAATATTCCAAGGTGTTGTGCTAGAGGAGTCAATAACGCCCCAAGAGCCCCTCCTCGCGCATCAAGGCATTCAAACTCACCGGAAAAACGAGCATCAAGAGGTTGGACCACCAGCCTCATGCAAAGATCTACACCAGACAATTCCACCTAAATACGATGTACTTCGTGCATTTTAATACAAATGTTGGCAATGCTAACAATGATGACTTTAGTTAGCACCCAGAGGAGACGATCATTAAATTCTATATGTCAAATATTATGCACATCCTCAGCAATCCTTCATAGGCTATGTCTATTGGTTCGTGGTGCAATAAAACCCATTCAATTAATTTTTTTTCTTTTTGGTATACATTATATCTGGAGGAATAAAAGAACGGGCTGGAACATGGGCTCAAAGAAGCCACATAGGCTCAAGCATTGCCTCTAGACTAGAACATGCAAAGAGTCTTCAATGGTATCTTAGTTACTTCCGATTTCTAAACCTTAAACCAAGCCACCACCAAGTTAACCTGATCATTGCTTAATTTGATGCTATCCACTAGCTTTCTGTTGTGGATCACTGCTCTACCTTTCAAACAGATAATAATAATGGTATTTTGTAGGGTGAACAAGTCCAAATACATAGAGTGAAGCATGAGGAGCCTATAGATGTTGAACGTAGGCGCTTGCATTCTCTTTAGGGTCGAACATGCTACCTAGGTTCAAACAAGCCTCTTAGGCTCAAGCATTGTCTAGGCTCAAACATGCCCCAGTATCAAACATGTACACAACAAAAATAAAAATAGTTAAACCACGTCGCTAAAACCAAATACGTCGCATGCGACGTATTGACGTCGCATGCGACGTACACAGCGACGTTTAAAACACATTTCTTAGTTGGGTGAACATGAGTGGTCTTCTGGTCACAGAACTTGGTCCCTAGGGCAAGCCGACGCTCGAGTCCATTGGGCGTAGCCAAATCGCACCCCAGAGGGAGGGCTCAACCGGCCCCTCGTGGCCTTGGGAGAGGAAATTCGGGGCAAAAGCCCCGGGATTTTAGGGTCCGGCGTCTCAAGGCCAACACCCCCACTCCACGCCAAGTCACGCTAAAGGTCCCGCCCCCGACAGGAGAGGGCCTCCAAAACGAAACCCCGCGGGCTGCCGTGTTCTAGAAGGGTTTGGCGCTTTGGGGGTCGGTGACTTGGTCTGCTGCACTTTGGGACCCGGCCGAGAAGCCGCAGCCGGTAATACGGAGCAAGGGGAACCGACGAATCCGGAAGTTTGGGCCCGCCCTCCTCCGATGTGGCAAGTAGAAGTCCTGGGCTTTGCAAAGGGCAAGACATTCATAAATTCGCAATTAATGCATTGTAATGAAAATAAATTCTGATTTTTTGCCAGCTGGAATCCTAATCCATTTCCAAAGACACGTTCTAATTTTCTAAATTTTCTGAGAAGGTCTAGGTCAAAGGGTTAGTGATAGAACGGCCGGCAGCCCGCTGGTATAAACCGAGCCGGCACCCTTCCCCAAGTCAAACGAGGCCGACCTCGCGGTGGATCCCTCACAAGAGGGGAGAGTCCAGACCCCAAGAGGCGGATCCAAAAGTTCCCCGAGGCAGCCTTTCCCTCGGCAAGCCAGCCCCCTGGGCCCACGCCAATGACCACCCTCCTGAGCCCTTCCCCTATCCGGACCGTTGATCCTCCGCTCAGGGGCCCTCTTCGAAGGCCCAAAAGATTCCAGATCGGGTCCGAGAACTTGTCAAACCGCTGGGCCCCGAGGTCTACCTTGTAGAAACCGCAGGTCTTGTCGTCGGGCACCGGGAGGTCCTAATGGAATCGACCCCCCGCCAAATCGTCCTAATGGCTAAATTACCCTAGGGAGCAAGTTACAAGGTCGGCTTGCAAAAGAAAGAAACACTCACGCCTCCACGACAAGATCCCGCATCCACATCCTAGGCCAATCGACTACGAGTGTGATGGAAGTGAGCTACTTTGGCGCTTTTGGAGGTCGGGGTGGTCTTCCGCCACCTTTAACTTGGTCCCCGTGGCAACGCCGACGCTCGAGTCCATTGGCGAGTCAAATCGCATTCCCCGAGAGGGAGGTCGCCTGGCCCCGCCCCTGTGGCCTTGGGAGAGGGAAATTCGGGCAAGCAGCCTCCTGGGATTTTAGGGTCCGGTGGCTCAAGGGCCAACACCCCCACTCCACGCCAAGTCACCCGCCAAGGTCCCAAATCTCCACCGACAAGGAGAGGGCCTCCAAAACGAAACCCCGTGGGCTGCCGTGTTCTAGAAGGGTTTGGCGCTTTGGGGGTCGGTGACTTGGTCTGCTGCACTTGGGACCTCGGGCCGAAGCCGCAGCCGGTGAATACGGGAGCAAGGGGAACCGACGAGCGGAGTTTGGGCCTGTCCTCCCTCCCCGATGTGGCAAGTAGAAGTCTGGGGCTTTTGCAGCAAAGACATTCATAAATTCCCGCACTAATGCATTGTACTAAAATAAATTTGATTTTTTGCCGCCTGAATCCTAATCCATTTCCAAAGACACAGCCCAATTTTCAAATTTTCTGAGAAGGTCTAGGTCAAAGGGTTAGCTAAGATAGAACGGTTCGGCAGCCCGCTGGGGGGCAACCGAAGCCGGCACCCTTCCCCAAGTCAAACGAGGCCGACCTTGTGGGATCCCTCACAAGAGGGAGAGTCCCACCCCAAGAGGCGGATCCAAAAAATTCCCCGAGGCAGCTCCTTTCCCCGGGGCAAAGCCCCCTGGGGTCGCGACGCTAATGACCACCCTCCCGGAGCCCTGCCCCCCTATCCCAATCGCTGGATCCTCCGCTCAGTGGCCCCTCTTCTGAAGGCCCAAAAGATTCCAGATCGGGTCCGAGAACTTTGTCAAACCGGCGGGGAGCCCCGAAGCTCCCCCTTGTAGAAACCGGACAGCGGTCTTTGTCGCCGCACCGGGAGGTTCTAATGGCAAATCGACCCCCGCCAAATCGTCCTAATGGCTTAAATTACCCTAGGGAGCAAGTTACAAGGTCGGTTTTGCAAAAGAAAGAAAACACTCACGCCTCCCACGACAAGATCCCCATCCACATCCCAGGCCAATTGACTACGAAAGTGTGATGGAAGTGAGCTACTTTGGCGCTTTTGAGGTCGGGTGGTTTCCGCCACCTAACTTGGTCCCCGTGGCAACGCCGACGCTTCGAGTCCATTGGCAGAGCCAAATCGCTGACCGGAGAGGGAGGTCGCCTCATCCGGCCCCCGTGGCCTTGGGGAGAGGAAATTCGGGCAAGCCCGGGATTTTAGGGTCCGTGCTCAAGGCCAACACCCCCCACTCCACGCCAAGTCACGCAAAGGTCCCTCCTCGACCGACAAGGAGAGGGCCTCCAAAACGTAAAACCCCGTGGGCTGCCGTGCCTAGAAGGGTTTGGCGCTTTGGGGGCCGAGACTTGGTCCGCTGCACTTGGGACCCGGCCGAGAAGCCGCAAAATGGTGAATACCTAGCAAGGGGAACCGACGGAGCCGAAAGTTTGGGCCTGTCCTCCTCCCGATGTGGCAAGTAGAAGTCGGGGCGGTTTGCAGCTGGCAAGACATTCATAAATTCGCAATTAATGCATTGTACCTAAAATAAATTCTGATTTTTGCCACCTGGATTCCTAATCCATCTCCAAAGACACGTTCCCTTAATTCAAATTTTCTGAGAAGGTCTAGGTCAAAGGGTTAGCAAGGTAGAAGGAATGGAGCAGCCCGGGATCGGCAACCGAGGGTTGACCCTTCCCCAAGTCAAACGAGGCCAAGACCCAGCATGGATCCCTCACAATAGGGGAGAGTCCGGAACCCAAGAGAATGGGATCCAAAAAGTTCCCCAGGCAGCATCATAACTACTAGAATGAAGATAAATGACGCTAATGACCACCCTCCCGAGCCCTTGGGGTTATCCCATTTGATCCTCCGTGATGATGGTTGGCCCAAAAGATTCCATATGGATCCGAGAATTGTCAAACCAACCTGGGCGCCCCAAAGTCCCTTGTAGAAACCGGGCAGTTGTCTTGTCGATGGCATAAGGCTCCTTGGCAAATGAACCAACCGCCAAAAATCGTCCGAATGGCGAAATTACCCTAGGTCCCAAGTTACAAGGTCGGTTTTGCAAAATGAAAGAAACACTCACGCCTCCACGACAAGATCCCCGCATCCACATCCTAAACCAATTGACTACGAAAGTGTGATGGAAGTGAGCTTTTGGCGCTTGGAGGTCGAAGTGGTCTTCTTCGCCACGAACTTGGTCCCTGTGGCAACGCCGACGCTCGAGTCCATTGGCGAGTCAAATCGCGATTCCGGAGAGGGGAGGTCGCCTCGGCCCGGCCCCTGTGGCCTTGGGGAGAGGGAAATTCGGGGCAAGCAGCCCGGGATTTTAGGGTCCGCGGGCAAGGCCAACACCCCCACTCCACGCCAAGTCACAGCGCAAGGTCCCGCCCGACCGACAAGGAGAGGGCCTCCAAAACGAAACCCCGTGGGCTGCCGTGTTCTAGAAGGGTTTGGCGCTTTTGGGGCCGGTGACTTGGTCTCAAGCTGCACTTGGGACCTCGGCCGAGAAGCCGCAGCCGGTGAATAATGAGCAAGGGGAACCGACGGAGCGAAGTTTGGGCCTGTCCTCCTCCGATGTGGCAAGTAGAAGCCGGGGGCTTTTGCAGCTGGCAAGACATTCATAAATTCGCAATTAATGCATTGTACCTAAAATAAATTCTGATTTTTTTGCCACTGAATCCTAATCCATTTCCAAAGACACAGCCCCAATTTTCGAAATTTTCTGAGAAGGTCTAGGTCAAAGGGTTAAGATAGGAACGGGTCGGGCAGCCCGCTGGTGGCAACCGAAAGCTGGCACCCTTCCCCAAGTCAAACGAGGCCGTGACCTTGCGGGATCCCTCACAAGAGGGGAGAGTCCTAACCCCAAGAGGCGGATCCAAAAAGTTCCCCGAGGCAGCTCTTCCCCGGCAGCCCCCCTGGGGTTACGCTTAATGACCACCTCCCCCTAGTTCTGCCCCTATCCCACCGCTGATCCTCCGCTCAGGGCCCCCTTCGAAAGGCCCAAAAGATTCCAGATCGGGTCCGGGAGAACTTGTCAAACCGCTGGGCCCCCGAGGTCGGCCTTTGTAGAAACCGCGCAGCAGTCTTGTCGCTCGCACCGGGAGGTTCCCGAATGGCAAATCGACCCCGCCAAATCGTCCCGAATGGCTTAAATTACCCCAGGGAGCAAGTTACAAGGTCGGTTTTGCAAAAGAAAGAAACACTCACGCCTCCACGACAAGATCCCCGCATCCACATCCTAGGCCAATTGACTACGAAAGTGTGATGGAAGTGAGCTACTTTGGCGCTTCTTGGAGGTCGGGTGGTCTTCCTGCCACGGAACTTGGTCCCTGTGGCAACGCCGACGCTCTGAGTCCATTGGCGTAGCCAAATCGCATTCCTGAGAGGGGAGGTCGCCCGTCCGGCCCCAGGCCTTGGGGAGAGGAAATTCGGGCAAGCAGCCCGGGGATTTTAGGGTCCGTGGCTCAAGGCCAACACCCCCACTCCACGCCAAGTCACCTACAAGCAAGGTCCCTACCGACAAGGAGAGGGCTCCAAAACGTAAAACCCCGTGGGCTGCCGTGTCTAGAAGGGTTTGGCGCTTTGGGGGCCGACTTGGTCTGCTGCACTTGGGACCCGGCCGAAAGCCGCAGCCGGTGAATACGGAGCAAGGGGAACCGACGGAGCGAGTTTGGGCCTGTCCTCCTCCGGCGTGGCAAGTAGAAGTCGGGGCGCTTTTGCAAAGGGCAAGACATTCATAAATTCGCAATTAATGCATTGTACGAAAATAAATTCTGATTTTTTGCCACCTGGATTCCTAATCCATCTCCAAAGACACAGCCCACTTTTCAAATTTTCTGAGAAGGTCTAGGTCAAAGGGTTAGCATTAGAACGGGTCGGGCAGCCCGCTGTGGCAACCGAGCCGGCACCCTTCCCCAAGTCAAACGAGGCCGACCTTGCAGGGATCCCTCACAAGAGGGGAGAGTCCCGACCCCAAGAGGCGGATCCAAAAAAGTTCCCGAGGCAGCCCTTCCTCGGCAGCCCCCTGGCCGTGACGCTAATGACCACCCTCCCCGAGCCCTGCCTCTATCCCACCGCTGATCCTCCGCTCAGGGGCCCCTCTTCTGAAGGCCCAAAAGATTCCGATCGGGTCCGAGAACTTGTCAAACCGCTGGGCGCCCCGAGGTCGGCCTTGTAGAAACCGGGCAGTTGTCTTGTCGTCGGCACCGGGAGGTCCTAATGGCAAATCGACCCCGCCAAATCGTCCCCAAATGGCTAAATTACCCTAGGGAGCAAGTTACAAGGTCGGTTTTGCAAAAGAAAGAAACACTCACGCCTTTCCACGACAAGATCCCCGCATCCACATCCTAGGCCAATTGACTACGAAAGTGTGATGGAAGTGAGCTACTTTGGCGCTTCTTGGAGGTCGGGTGGTCTTCGCCACGGAACTTGGTCCCTGTGGCAACGTCGACGCTCTCGAGTCCATTGGCAGAGCCAAATCGCGATTCCCGAGAGGGAGGTCGCCCGGCCCGGCCCCTGTGGCCTTGGGAGAGGAAATTCGGGCAAGCAGCCTTCCGGGGATTTTAGGGTCCGCGGTCAAGGCGCCAACACCCCCACTCCACGCCAAGTCACGCTGGCAAGGTCCCGCCGACCGACAAGGAGAGGGCCTCCAAAACGAAAACCCCGGTGGGTTGCCGTGTTCTAGAAGGGTTTGGCGCTTTTGGGGCCGAGACTTGGTCTGCTGCAACTTGGGACCCGGCCGAAGCCGCAGCCGAGAATACGGAGCAAGGGGAACCGACGGAGCGAGTTTGGGCCTGTCCTCCTCCGATGTGGCAAGTAGAAGTCGGGGCTTTTGCAAAGGCAAGACATTCATAAATTCGCAATTAATGCATTGTACGAAAATAAATTCTGATTTTTGCCACCGGATTCCTAATCCATCTCCAAAGACACAGCCCAATTTTTCAAATTTTCTGAGAAGGTCTAGGTCAAAGGGTTAGATTAGAACGGGTTCGGGCAGCCCGCTGTGGGCAACCGAAATGGCACCCTTCCCCAAGTCAAACGAGGCCGACCTTGCAGGATCCCTCACAAGAGGGGAGAGTCCCACCCCAAGAGGCGGGATCCAAAAAGTTCCCCGAGGCAGCCCTTCCTCGGCAGCCACCCCCTGGGCCGTGACGCTAATGACCACCCTCCCGAGCCCTGCTCCCCCTATCCCACCGCTGATCCTCCGCTCAGGGGGCCCCTCTTCTGAAGGCCCAAAAGATTCCGATCGGGTCCGAGAACTTGTCAAACCGCTGGGCGCCCCGGGAGGTCGGCCTTGTAGAAACCGCAGTGTCTTGTCGCTCGGGCACCGGGAGGTTCCTAATGGCAAATCGACCCGCCAAATCGTCCGAATGGCTAAAATTACCCTAGGGAGCAAGTTACAAGGTCGGTTTTGCAAAAGAAAGAAACACTCACGCCTCCACGACAAGATCCCGCATCCACATCCTAGGCCAATTGACTACGAAAGTGTGATGGAAGTGAGCTACTTTGGCGCTTCTTGAGGTCGGGTGGTCTTCCGCCACGGAACTTGGTCCCTGTGGCAACGCCGACGCTCGAGTCCATTGGCAGAGTCAAATCGCATTCCGAGAGGGGGAGGTCGCCCGGCCCCGGCCCCTGTGGCCTTGGGGAGAGGAAATTCGGGCAAGCAGCTTCGGGGATTTTAGGGTCCGTGCTCAAGCGCCAACACCCCCACTCCATCGCCAAGTCACGGGCAAAGGTCCCACCGACCGACAAGGAGAGGGCCTCCAAAACGTAAAACCCCGTGGGCTGCCGTGTTCTAGAAGGGTTTGGCGCTTTGGGGGCCGAGACTTGGTCTCGTTGCACTTGGGACCGGCCGAAGCCGCAGCCGGTGAATACGGAGCAAGGGGAACCGACGGAGCGGAGTTTGGGCCTGTCCTCCTCCGATGTGGCAAGTAGAAGTCGGGGGCTTTTGCAAAGGGCAAGACATTCATAAATTCCGCAATTAATGCATTGTACCTAAAATAAATTCTGATTTTTTGCCACCTGGATTCCTAATCCATTTCCAAAGACACAGCCCAATTTTTCAAAATTTCTGAGAAGGTCTAGGTCAAAGGGTTAGCATTAGAACGGGTCGGGCAGCCCGCTGTGGCAAAACCGAAGCCGGCACCCTTCCCCAAGTCAAACGAGGCCGACCTTTGCATCCCTCACAAGAGGGGAGAGTCCTGACCCCCAAGAGGCGGGATCCAAAAGTTCCCGAGGCAGCCTCTTCCCGGGCAGCCCTTCCCCCTGGGGCTGCACGCTAATGACCACCCTCCCGGAGCCCGGCTCCCCTATCCCACCGCTGATCCTCCGCTCGTGGCCCCTTTCGGAAGGCCCAAAAGATTCCAGATCGGTCCGAGAGAACTTGTCAAACCGCTGGGCCCCCGGAGGTCTGGCTTTGTAGAAACCGGGCAGTTGTCTTGTCGCTCGGGCACCGGGAGGCTCCTGAATGGCAAATCGACCCTCGCCAAATCGTCCCCCATGGCGAAATTACCCTAGGGAGCAAGTTACAAGGTCGGTTTTGCAAAAGAAAGAAACACTCACGCCTCCACGACAAGATCCCGCATCCACATCCTAGGCCAATTGACTACGAAAGTGTGATGGAAGTGAGCTACTTTGGCGCTTGAGGTCGGGTGGTCTTCGCCACGGAACTTGGTCCCCGTGGCAACGCCGACGCTCGAGTCCATTGGCGAGTCAAATCGCGATTCCGGGAGAGGGGAGGTCGCCCGTCCGGCCCCCGTGGCCTTGGGGAGGGAAATTCGGGCAAGCAGCCTTCCGGGATTTTAGGGTCCGCGGTTTCGGCCAACACCCCCACTCCACGCCAAGTCACGGGCGCAAGGTCCCGCCCGGACCGACAAGGAGAGGGCCTCCAAAACGTAAACCCCGTGGGCTGCCGTGTTCTAGAAGGGTTTGGCGCTTTGGGGGCCGAGACTGGGTCTGCTGCACTTGGGACCCGGCCGAAGCCGCAGCCGGTGAATACGGAGCAAGGGGAACCGGACGGAGCGGAGTTTGGGCCCCGCCCTCCTCCCCGATGTGGCAAGTAGAAGTCGGGGGCTTTTGCAAAGGGCAAGACATTCATAAATTCGCAATTAATGCATTGTACCTAAAATAAATTCTGATTTTTTGCCACCGATTCCTAACCCATCTCCAAAGACAATAATGCCCAATTTTCAAATTTTCTGAGAAGGTCTAGGTCAAAGGGTTAGCTAAGGTCAAAGGAATGGAGTTTGTGGGAACCGCTGCACCCTTTGACCTTGGCAAGTCAAACGAGGCCGTGACCTTGCAGGATCCCTGCATTGAGAATAGAGTCCTCATAACAAGAGAATGAAGATAAATGATTACGAAAAGCATCATAACTACTAGGGTCAGAAGATAAATGACCACCCTCCCGAAGCAAAAAGACTAGTGCTGGGTTGGGGGCCCCTTCGATTTGTCCGCTGATTGTGATGATGGTTGAACTTGTCAAATCAAGGCATATGGATAGGCCTTTGAAAACCCTTGTTCAACGCTCGGCACCGGCCCCTAAAGGCATTTGACAAATGGCATAATTAATGGCTAAATTAACCCTAGGGAGCAAGTTACAAGGGAGTTTTGGGTCCCAGGGCAAAGAAACACCCCCCACTCCATGTCAAGATACCCGCATCCACATCCCACCAAATTGACTACGAGAGGGTGATGGAAGTGAGCCCCGGTGGACTCTGCCGCTTCTAGAAGGGTTTTGTTTTGGGAGCCGAAGTTTGGTCTTCTCGCCACGTAACTTGGTCCCTAGGGCAACGCCGACGCTCGGAGTCCATTGGCGAGCCAAATCGCAGCCCGAGAGGGGAGGTCGCCTGGCCCGGCCCCTTTTTTTCGTGGCCTTGGGGAGAGGAAATTCGGGCAAGCAGCCGGGGATTTTAGGGTCCGCGGTCAAGGCCAACACCCCCACTCCACGCCAAGTCACGCCGCAAGGTCCCGCCCCGACCGACAAGGAGAGGGCCTCCAAAACGTAAAACCCCGTGGGCTGCCGTGTTCTAGAAGGGTTTGGCGCTTTTGGGGCCGAGACTTGGTCCGTTGCACTTGGGACCCGGCCGAGAAGCCGCAGCCGGTGAATACGGAGCAAGGGGAACCGACGGAACGGAGTTTGGGCCTGTCCTCCTCCGATGTGGCAAGTAGAAGTCGGGGGCTTTTGGTAAAGGGGCAAGACATTCATAAATTCGCACTAATGCATTGTACCTAAAAATAAATTCTGATTTTTTGCCACCGGAATCCTAATCCATTTCCAAAGACACAGCCCAATTTTCAAATTTTCTGAGAAGGTCTAGGTCAAAGGGTTAGATTAGGAACGGTCGGGCAGCCCGCTGTGGGCAACCGAAAGCCGCACCCTTCCCCAAGTCAAACGAGGCCAGACCTTGCAGGATCCCTCACAAGAGGGGAGAGTCCCACCCCAAGAGGCGGGATCCAAAAGTTCCCCGAGGTGCTCTTCCCCGGCAGCCACCCCTGGGTCGCGACGCTTAATGACCACCCCTCCCGAGCCCCTGCCTCCTATCCCACCGCTGATCCTCCGCTCGTTGGGCCCCTTCTTCGAAGGCCCAAAAGATTCCAGATCGGGTCCGAGAACTTGTCAAACCGCTGGGCGCCCCGAGGTCGGCCTTTGTAGAAACCGGGCAGTTGTCTTGTCGCTCGCACCGGGAGGTTCCTAATGGCAAATCGACCGCCAAATCGTCCGAATGGCGAAATTACCCTAGGGAGCAAGTTACAAGGTCGGTTTTGCAAAAGAAAGAAACACTCACGCCTCCACGACAAGATCCCGCATCCACATCCTAGGCCAATTGACTACGAAAGTGTGATGGAAGTGAGCTACTTTGGCGCTTTGGAGGTCGGGTGGTCTTCGCCACGGAACTTGGTCCCCAAGGCAACGCCGACGCTCTGAGTCCATTGGCAGAGTCAAATCTACATTCCCGAGAGGGGAGGTCGCCTCACCCGGCCCCCGTGGCCTTGGGGAGAGGAAATTCGGGCAAGCAGCTTCCTGGGATTTTAGGGTCCGGTGCTCGGCCAACACCCCCACTCCACGCCAAGTCACGCGCAAGGTCCCTACCCGACCGACAAGGAGAGGGCCTCCAAAACGTAAAACCCCGGTGGGCTGCCGTGTTCTAGAAGGGTTTGGCGCTTTGGGGGCCGACTTGGTCTGCTGCACTTGGGACCTGGCCGGTGGAGCCGCAAATGGAATACGAGCAAGGGGAACTCGACGGAGCGGAGTTTGGGCCTGTCCTCCTCCCCGATGTGGCAAGTAGAAGTCGGGGGGCTTTTGCAAAGGGCAAGACATTCATAAATTCGCAATTAATGCATTGTACCTAAAATAAATTCTGATTTTTTGCCACCGGATTCCTAACCCATCTCCAAAGACACAGCCCAATTTTCAAATTTTCTGAGAAGGTCTAGGTCAAAGGGTTAGCATTAGAACGGTCGGGCAGCCCGCTGGTGGCAAACCGAGCCGGCACCCTTCCCCAAGTCAAACGAGGCCAGGACCTTGCAGGATCCCTCACAAGAGGGGGAGAGTCCTGACCCCAAGAGGCGGGATCCAAAAACGCCCCGGCAGCGCCTCTTCCCCGGCACCCCCCTGGGGTCGCACGCTAATGACCACCCTCCCCGAGCCCTGCTCCCCTATCCCACCGCTGATCCTCCATTCAGGGCCCCCTTTCGAAGGCCCAAAAGATTCCAGATCGTCCCGAGAACTTGTCAAACCGGGCGGCCCCGAGGTCGGCCTTTGTAGAAACCGCAGTTGTCTTGTCGCTCGCACCGGGAGGTTCCCATGAATGGCAAATCAACCCCCGCCAAATCGTCCTGAATGGCGGTAAATTACCCTAGGGAGCAAGTTACAAGGTCGGTTTTGCAAAAGAAAGAAACACTCACGCCTTCCACGACAAGAGATCCCCGCATCCACATCCTAGGCCAATTGACTACGAGTGTGATGGAAGTGAGCTACTTTGGCGCTTGGAGGTCGGGTGGTCTTCTGCCACGGAACTTGGTTCCCGTGGCAACGCCGACGCTCGGAGTCCATTGGCAGAGTCAAATCGCGACCCGAGAGGGGAGGTCGCCCGGCCCGTCCCCTGTGGCCTTGGGGAGAGGAAATTCGGCAAGCACCGGGATTTTAGGTCCCCACGGTCAAGGCCAACACCCCCACTCCACGCCAAGTCACTAAAGGTCCCCCCGACCGACAAGGAGAGGGCCTCCAAAACGTAAAACCCCGTGGCTGCCGTGTTCTAGAAGGGTTTGCGCTTTGGGGCCGAGACTTGGTCCTGTTGCACTTGGGACCTCGGCCGGGAGCCGCAGCCGAGAATACCGGAGCAAGGGGAACCACCGGAGCGGAGTTTGGGCCCCGCCCCTCCTCCGATGTGGCAAGTAGAAGCTCTGGGGCGCTTTTGCAAAGGGCAAGACATTCATAAATTCGCAATTAATGCATTGTACCAAAATAAATTTTGATTTTTTTGCCACCTGGATTCCTAACCCATCTCCAAAGACAATTTTCTTTCAAATTTTCTTCTGAGAAGGTCTAGGTCAAAGGGTTAGCTAAGGTCAAAGGAATGGAGTTTGTGGGATCAAGCGTACTTGGGGTTGACCTTTGGCTCGGGCTGGACGCTATACTTGGTCTAAGATTGCATTGGACGAAAACCCGCGGACTCTGCCGTGATTCTAGAAGGGTTTTGTTTTGGATTTTCTCAAGCCCCCAAAGCTATTTGACATGGATGGCATAACTAACTTGTAATGAACTCGTTTTTTGTTTCTAAAACAATTGTACCTTGATGAAAGATTGCTTCATAGTTTCCAAGTGAAAAATTTTTAATGTGTCCGCGACCGCCTTTGTTGCCCCCTGGTCAAAGACTCGCCTTTTTCGATGCACACTTTTTAGTTATGCATTTTATTGCATTTATGGTTTATAAATTCATAGTTAATGCATGGCATGGAATTAAATTATGGTTTTTGGTCACCTGGCTTCCATGGTCATCACCAAAGATACAGAAAATTTCCAAAATTTTCGGATAAGGTCCGCACTCAAGCTGCTAGGTTAGAACTATCCCCAGCCTCGTTGTTGGGCAAGCATGACCGGCACCCTTTCCCAAGTCAAACAAGGCGACTTTGAATGGCCACCCAGTAGAGGGAGAGTCCCGCCCCCCCTGGAGACGGACCCCCAAAATGCCTCTCGGGCACTGCCCCGCACCGCCTGGGGATCAGATGCTAATGAACACCTCCCGAAGCTCGGGCCTCTATATATCCGGAATCGCTGAATCCTCCGCTCAAGGATCCAGCCAGACTGCTCAAATAAGTTTAGGGGACAAACTTTAATGAGCTTCTACATTAAAAAAAGATGCAAAAACAATAACGCCGCTATAACAAAATACGTCATGGACGCCGCGGCGACGCGGATTTGGAAATAACGCCGTTAATGGACGCCGCGAGATGCGACGCCTCAATATCGTTTGAAACCCGAACTTTGTTCCTGATTGTTTGGCGACGTCCGGCGAATTGATCTATTCGGTTAACGACCCGGAGAGAGATTATGCGAAAGCGGATTAATATTTGATTGAATAGGGATAACGACCGCGGATTTCGATGCCCGGATTTATGTTTTGTTTATTTATTTTGACGCCTTTGAGCCGAGATTTATTTCCGAAAATCTGACGCCCGATCGCTTTGATCTGCCCGAAGATTGATCTCCTTTGCCCGCCTGGATCAAGCGATGGATTGATGCCGACGATATTTCCTGCGCTGACGTCCATCCGGCAGTTTCTCGGATAGTCTTCCATTCTATTCCCTTCCTTTCTCTTATTTCCTCTTATTTTTTCTTCATTCTTTCGCTTTCTTCTCTTTATTTCTCTATTCTATCCTTATTTCTTTTCTCGATATGTTTTTCTCTTCGTTTGCCCTTCTAATGCTTTGTTACTCGTTGTGCCTCTTTCTATTACGATTTGGACCCGACAGATCTTTGTATTAACGCCAAGTTCCTTATTTTTTTGTAAGTAGTTGATCGTGACTTTGCATTTTATTTTATAGTTTTAAGCAGGTTAAAAAATTGATGGAGTGGGTTTTGTTCATGGGCACCTCCTGGCTCCACCTAGAGTGGGGGGGACCATGCACCGTTCAAGTCCACTTTCACTGCATACAATCATAAATGTTTCCTAGGTTAATGAGTGGCTTGTTCAAGGGCACGGCCGGCCCACCTAGAGGGAGAGGACCACTGCACCGGTTCAAGTCCACTTCCCAGCCTTCCACTTGTTATTTTTAGGTTTAAAATAAAATTGTAGTGGCTTTTGTTCAAGGGCACCTCTACTGGCCCACCTTATGCGGGAGAGGGACTAGGTGTCCGGGTCCAAGTCCACTTTTTTTCTTCTCATTCTTAGGTAGATGTGGCTACTTTAAGGGACATGGCCTCACCCCACCACAGTGGGGAGGACCAAAACTGGGCCTTAGTTCACGCCATTGTCGGGCTTTAGCTAGAGGTAGCTAGGGCTAGTTAAGTTAACAAGAATCGATGATTCCCTTCACAAACTGCAGCAGTTAAAAAAAAAAGGTTAGGCTAACTTAATGTAGTACTAATTCACACTAAAAGCGCTAAAAAAAAATAACTTAACTAATTAACTAAATTATTTCAAACATGTCTAGTTAAGTTAGTCAAAGGCATAAAAAAATTATATGTACAATTAACTAAACTTAAAGTGACCCTATAGTGCTAATTTCTAATTTAGTTAATTTTTAGTTAATTTTGCTAACTAATCCCAACAAGGTGCTAAGATAAGTTTAGGTAGTGCTTTTGGTTAAAAAGTTAACTAAATTTTGGGACTATCCGCTAACCAATTAACTAGTAATAATAATGTAAATTGACCGTGGGTCCCAATAATCTCTAATCTAACCTATTTTAGTTCTTCTTGCTTTCTTCTTCTTTTTTCTGCTTTTGGGCGAGGGTCTGATAAGGTATTAGTCGCCATAGGGCTTGCTATAAGTAATGATTATATGGTCTGCATACATGTTTGATATTGTCGTGATTATGTTGCATTTACTTTGTGCATGCTTTTGGCTTGTATTCATTATTTTGTTTTGTTTGTAGGCATAAAAATGGCCTCTCGAAGAAGCGACAGATGTTTAGTGGGAAATTAGGGCGATCCTCATCAATCACATGCCATCGCATCGACTGAACGACATATGCAAACCGAAGGACGAATTAACCGCTTTGTAGCATCAGCTGAGAAAGGAATGTCACCAATTATGTGGGAGGTGGCCGTGAAAGCATGAGTCCGAAGTCGAAGATATGATGAGAAAGAACTTAAAGTCTTGGGTTTGCAACTCGGTTTAATTGAGGATGCTACTTAAGATAAAGTGCCACTTATGCATTCCCCCATAGTCGGTGGGGCATAATGGACGAAGGGCTAATTCGTGGCGAAGCGTTAGTCCGGACGCAGCATCACAAGATGGCCAAGAAGCAGCCTCTACCGATGAATACGTGGAAGGGGAGTTAGATAGAGCAATACGTAACTGAACGAAGTGCTACCAA
>JAJEKV010000120.1:2040463-2426456 GCA_021234155.1 Isoetes taiwanensis | reverse complement strand
ACACTTACAGGGTGTGTATCGTCTACCTTAGATAGTGTCTCTAAATGGAACAAAAACTATGGGAGAGTGGGATATTATTGCTTAAATGTATAAATAAAAATAGATCTTAAATGGCGTGGAAATGAATACACACATCTAAATGTAAGATACCCATATATATTTAAGTGTAGAATCATGAAGTGTTAATATAATGAAATGGGTTGTCACATATAATTCATTGTATGTCTAACGAATTAGGTTATAGGGACTAAAAAACTACCTACATGGTATAACACTAATAAAATATATATATATATACAAGAAAAATTAATACATCCCTACGGCGCATTGTTCCAGGATTTAGCATGTTCTTCACGATTGTAAGGCCCTATAGTGCTCTAGATAGCGAGAAGATTCCTCTGAGATTCTCTTAGATTCTCCTAGATTCTCTTAAATTTTCTATTTTGATTGAGGTGCTTTACCCATGAGGCATTTAAAACCTTCTAAAATAATCTATTTTTGGATCTATGCAATATTTTTTAAAACATTTTCTATTTTTAAGACTGGGGCACTTGCCCTGGTACATCTAGAATATTTTCTTTTTTTCAAGGGTTATATTGTACACCTTTATTATGAAACATTTTAGAACATTCTATTGTAACTCTTTTGCAAATCTTAAAAAAATCTAAAAAGATTTCATCAGATTTTAAATGTAGATTCCCTTAGATATTATGAAGACTCCTTGGATTTGAATTAGATTTTAAGAGATTCCGTTAGACTTATAAATATTTTCCTAGATTCTCTTACAATTTATGAGATTTCCTTATATTCCCTTTTAATTCTCTTGGATTCCTTACATTCTAGAAATTTCTAGAACATTTTAGAACTTTTACGGAACATTTTGGAAACTTTCAAAACGTATCCTAGAATATTATGGTCTATTTTATCTTAATTACAATATGACCCTTAGTATATTTGGAAACATAAATTTTTTCTAGAATTGATGCTTTATGGTCTAGTGGTTTGAGTGGGGGTTTGGGGGGTTGAGGACCGGGTTAATTCCCCCAATATAAAATTTAAATTTCCTTAATGAGCAGGCATTCAATGCGAGCCTTAGGATCTTAGACTAGATCAACGATCAAGATCTCACCATATAAAAGCAATATGAGCGTGACCAGGATCTATTATATAATTCCCAAAGCCCGTGGACGTGGGATGTGTCCCCAAGCCCGCGTGGGCGGTGGGATCTTGGACCCGGCGGTGGGGATCAGTCAATCTGGACGTGGGATCCGCGGTACACATATTATATGTAAACTCCCGGGCCATCTTGGTAGGATCACGTCCAAACCCGCGTGGTAGGTTAGGATCTCGAGCGGACCCCGGCCGGGATAAAGCGCGAAACATAGAACATATATAGGCCGGTCGAATATATAAATCTAATGAGTATCGTACTCTGATGGTAACAATAATACATGACTTATTTAAGAATATAAAGCAATAAACGAAAATTATAGTCAATCAAACTTATAGCATCATATAATAAAAGTCTCAAGTAAAAACCCGATAGGCATTATACAAAGAACATGAAAACCATAAGGAATAACTTCCCGTGTCCGATTATTGGAGTATCACTCTCTATAACCAAATAGAAATAATCTACATCTACTGTGGCATTATGTATCGTTTACACTTAGATAAATGTGTTAACTACATAATATTTTTAATTCGCGTATATTACGGTTCTTTGTTAATATGATATGTATATTTGAATTATAACATCAATAATTAAGCCTATTGATCGCGACCTCTCTATCCTAAGAGACCGACTTCGATAAAAAGGAACTTCCATGAGGTTCTTGATAATATTAAATCCACGGTCATCTTTTGAAGCCTTGACGCGAAGAACTTCGACATATGGATCTTTTTTTTTTTTTTCGAAGGTTTCCTCTCTCTTTTATATGGAAGCAGCCAAAGGGGCATCAGGTTGTCAAATGCGTCATCAAACCGTCATTAATAGGGACCTTAGTAAGAGCGTCAACCTCTACATCAGAGGAGCATACCTTCAACAGCCCGATTGAGTGCAGCGTGGTTTGGGCGAATTCTAGGGCCTTCAGTATGCTCTGATTAGATAAGTTAAGTAGCATTGGCCGACTAATATCACGCTTTCATTTCGTCAAGCAATTCAATTTTTTACATGCCTGAAATGCGAGCTATCACCAGGAATTGAGGAAGTCCTCAATGGAAGGCAAGCTTATCAGCGATTAACTAATGCATATATTTGTTAGCACATATCCCAGCGTATTGAGTCCACTTGGTGGGCTTGATCACCTTACTCTGTGGGAAACATTCACGAGGATAATTGTTAACCATATATAAAGCTAGTATCCCACAATAAACATGAGCCAAATGGCTTGGCGTAATCCTAGCAAAGTCAGGCCAACATTTATGATGGCAATCAACATCAACTCACTTGGTGGGACTAATTCGAATTTAATTAACAACAGGGGCAGCTCTCTAGAATAGCGGCATGTATTTTATATATTTGATCCACCCAAAATAAGAAGCATAAGTAGTTTCTAATCTTACGGAACCAAAGGGGATGTCATCATGTGAGAACCTTGCCGGGTAGGATGTCATAAGTAATTTTGTAAACAAAGGCATCATTGGGATAAATGTTACATGATAAGTGCATCCATCATACCTGCTATATTTTTAGCTAAGGCTACTAAATCGATTACCTTAAAACAACCACATAATCTTGTGCGGTTGACAACCTATGTATTGAGCATAGCGACCACCTCATCTCCAAATTAGGCGACCACGGCCCACCGATGGGTGGAGGCGTCTGGTATTAGATAATGTCTCAGCAGGTGAGAAGAAGGGGTGCGGCTGCTCTATCTAAGATGCATACATCTTAAGCGGTCATTGTTGGCGATGATGGGATCATCTTAAATGTTCCTTGCAGCATCCGCCTCTGTGCATGACCCGAAGGTCATGTAGGGGGTAAGCATGATTAGGGGGCATGGATGGGAAAAGCACTTGTGCCGATTGGCTCACGCCCGTCTCGGCCAGTGTAGGCATCATCATTAGTGTCCCAAACCATGTTTTTGTATGGGTGGCTAATAGTAGTCTTGTGCTAGTCCGGGATAAGCTTAAGCGGTACTCCCGACGGCGCCATCAGCGATCGCGATCAGCCCGACGCACACTAGCCAATGAAGGCTTGGTCGTAAAGGATCATCACGAGAGACCTGATGGGGTAGATGCATCCTAGGTGGAACGGGCATGTAGATGATAGGCAGCGTTCACCTCGGCGATAATAGGAACATGGCCATTCCTTATGCGGCTATGAATGGCGAACCATAGGCATGATGGAACCCTTGTAGTTAATTTTTTTTATTTCCTTATGGGGTGGTCCTTCAGCCACAACAATTATTATATATAAATCTAAGATAGATTAAAGGTCTTGGGTGCATTGCTAGCCTCCGCGCTGACAACGCGATATTATAAACTTTAATGTCTTTTATTGTTAAGTTAAATGTCGCGTATGTCTGATAGCATATGATACCTTCTATATGATATGTTTATAAAGCTAATGCGACTACTTGCAGGAGCATGAGATCACATGTTTAATCTTTCAATCGTTAACTAACACCTTCTCTATGTAACATTATTGTCTAGATATTACTTACAATGCTTTACTTGTTATTAAGTCCTACTCTAAATATAATTTTACTATGAATTAATTTCCTTAGATCTATCTCGACATGGACTTCTGTTTGTTCATGATACGTCTTGTTAAAATATTTTACGTACTATGGGGGTCTATGATATTAAAATAAAATGTGTATGGGGTTGTTTGAAAACCCAAAGTTATAAAAGTGAAACTCAAAGAATCACGTGTAGAAATAGCGTTAAATTTACATCTCATTAATATCGTGCATGTACTTTTTGTATAACATATAGTGTCTTGAATATGTTTCAAAGAAAGCTTGATGTATCCCTTAATATCACCTACCTTGATAGGTCCATTCTCTCTATAAGGTGGAGACTTGCTCCCCAACATCTAGTGTATTGGCCCGGACCAAAGGCGGTCTTGATCTTTTGGACATCATCATTTCTAAGGTGGGGAGAATGCGGCGTTCCACTTATTTATACGGTATCGTATAAATATATGGACAAATCGTCGTAGTAGGGGATAGGGGTTGACCTAAAAGGGATTAATTTAGCTATGCTAAATTAATACAAAAACCTAATTAAGTGTATTTTTGTCTTAATTAACCTAATTGCTTAATTAGTTAATTAATGACATGCCACACGGCCCAAATCGATTGGGCAGGCGGGGTTTTCAATTAGGACACCCAAATTAGGGCTTTTGGGCCCCAATTCCCGGTAGGGCGATTGGAGATGGAGGGAGGAGAAGTACTTAGGCACCCGCCCTTGACTAGTCAGAGGAGCAGCCCAGACCGATTTGTACGGTTAGTCCCGGTAGGTTACTTTGTTGATCTATAGCATAAGCGCCTCTTTGTGGTGTGTTCTCTCTCTGTCTTTCTCGGTGGTTTACATTAGGCTAACCCTTGATTGATATGGTGAGTATTCTTATCTCTAGTCTCTGTATGTGCTTTGGTTGATGGTTTTAGTAGTTCTTTGCTTAGTTAGCACTCAGGAGATGGGGGATTACGGGGGGTAGAGACCTCTGCCCATGTATTAGTATGCTCCTAGATAGAGCCACAATATTATTCCCATTAGATGCGGCTGTGCACAAGATCCCCATAGGGCTGTGGAATCTATGGCATCATTGGCTTCCAGGATAAGGGGCAGTAGTGATGAAGTCGGGGGTGGGGTCTGCTGAGCATAAAAAGGCTGTGGGACTCCTTTAGTGAGCTAGGCCTAATAGTCGGTCCGCGTGAGGGCGGGTATGGGTCTGGACACTCCCACAGGTACACGAGTGTGACCCGAATGGGGCATCTTGTATTTTGATGATAAAGTTAGGGGAGTAGTCGGGTGCGGAAGGAAATCTTTGGGATCTCCTCCTCTAGCTCACCCATGGATTCCTGCTGCGACTTTGGGAGGGGACACTTCTCGACCTGCCTCATCCGGTCGGGTATGTAACCCGGAGTAGTCGAAGGGTGATTCCTTGGTGCATCTCCAAGCTCACCGGTGGCGCCATAGCAATTGACTCATCATCGCAAAGTGTGCAGGGGGGGCAGATGGAGTGGACAACCCTAGCCTCTGTTCTATGCCAATGCGGGTTATACCTGTCTGGCGATCTCTTGAGGCTGGCCCGTCAGTCCATCCTCCGCAGTGCAGGCTGGGTAGAACACGGGGGATTAGTGTTTTCCTTAGGACTAGATGCATCGTCTTTGCCATTAGTACTTGGATGGATGTGCCACCGCCGTGGTGGTTATTTATGTATGATTTATCTTTGTATGCTAACATGTATTCAACGCTTCCGACTTAGGAGTCCCATTGAAGCGTGGGCGAATGACACCTGCATGTCCTTCACGGGCATCTTTCTATGGATGGTCCCTGGTTAGGCGGAGGACCCCTGCTCATGGTGAGCTGATTGCCATGGAAGGGGAAGTTCACAGTATGTATATCGTCGGGCCTTGGTATATATTTCAAGGGCGTCACATCCCCTATGAGATCACATGTTTAATCTTTCAATACGTTAACTAACACCTTCTCTATGTAACATTATTGTCTAGATATTACTTGCGTAACTGTACTTATTAAGTCCTACTCTAAATATAATTTTACTATCGGAATTAATTTCCTTAGATCTATCTCTGACATGGACTACGGTTGTTCATGATCGTCTTGTTAAAATATTTTCTGTACTATGGGGGTCTATATGATATTAAAATAAAATGTGTATCAGGGTTGTTGAAAACCCAAAGTTATAAAGTGAAACTCACCGAATCTGTGTAAGTAACGTTAAAATTTACATCTCATTATTAATACGTACATGTACTTTTGTATAACATATAGTGTCTTGAATATGTTTCAAGAAAGCTTGATATGTATCCTTAATATCACCTACCTTGATAGGTCCGCTCTCTATAAGGTGGGGAGACTTGCTCCCAACATCTCGTGTATTGGCCCAGACCAAGAGCAGTCTTGATGCTGAGGACATCATCATTTCTAAGGTGGGGAGAATGCGACGTTCCACTTATTTATACGGTATACGTATAAATATATGGACACGTCACGTAGTAGGGATAGGGGGTTGACCTAAAAGGGATTAATTTAGCTATGCTAAATTAATAAAACCTAATTAAGTGTATTTTTGTCTTAATTAACCTAATTAGCTTAATTAGTTAATTAATGACATGCCACCTGGCCCAAATCGATTAGGCAAGGCAGGGTTTCCAATTGGGACACCCAAATTAGGGCTTTTGGGCCCCAATTCGAATTAGGGCGGTTGGAGATGGAGGAGGAGAAGTAGCGGCCGAGGCACCCTTGACTGATCGAGAGGGGGCAGCCCAAGACCGGATTTGTGGTTAGTCCCAAGTGGGTTACTTTATTGATCTATAGCATAAGCCCTCTGCGTGGTGTGTTCTCTCTCTGTCTTTCTGGTGGTTTACACCCAGGCTAACCCTTGATTGATATGGTGAGTATTCTTATCTCTAGTCTCGTATGTGCTTTTGGTTGATGGTTTTAGTAGTTCTTTGCTTAGTTAGCACTCGGAGATGGGGGATTAGGGGGTAGAGACCTCTGAGCCCATGTATTAGTATGCTCCTAGATAGAGCCCTATTATTATTCCCATTAGATGCGGCTGTCACTGCACAAGATCCCACCCAACATGGAATCTATGGCATCATTGAAGCACCCGATAAGGGGTCAGAGTGATGAAGTCTGCGGGGGTGGGTCTCGCTTGAGCATAAAAGGCTACCGGGACTCCTTTAGTGAGCTAGGCCTAATAGTCCGGTCCGTAGAGGGCGGGTATGGGTCGACACTCCACAGGTACACGGGTGTGACCCGAATGGGGCATCTTGTATTTTGATGATAAAGTTAGGGAGTAAATTAGATGCGGAAGGAAATCTTTGAGGATCTCCTCCTCTAGCTCACCCATGGATTCACTGCGACTTTGGGAGGGGACACTTCTCGACACCTCATCCCGGATCGGGGAGATGTAACCCCAGTAGTCCCCGAAGGGTGATTCCTTGAATTGCATCTCGAAGAGCTACAATGACGCCATAGCTTGATTGACTCATCCGCAAAGTGTGCAGGGGAGGGGCGGATGGAGTGGACAACCCTAGCCAATTGTTCTATGCCAGCCAATGCCGGGTTATACCTCAATGCGCTGATCTCTTGAGGCCGAGCCCACGTCAGTCCATCCTCCGCAGTCCGAGTGGGGGTAGAACCTGGGGATTGGGGTGTTTTCCTTAGGACTAGATGCATCGTCTTTGCCATTAGTACTTGGATGGATGTGCCACCCTTCGTGGTGGTTATTTATGTATGATTTATGCTGTATGCTAACATGTATTCACGCTTCCGCGACTTAGGAGTCCCATTGAAGGCGTGGGCCGAATGACACCTCTGTGTCCTTCACCCGGGCATCTTTCTATGGATGGTCCTAGTTAGACGGAGGGCCCTGCTCATGGTGAGCTGATTGCCATGGAAGGGGGAAGTTCCTGTATGTATACGTCCGGAGCGCCGTATATATTCAAGGAGCGTCACATCCCCTATACAATAGGTGCACCCCTGGGAATATATTGGCATGCATTTTGTACACACTTGTTCGTCTAGCTGTAATTTAAGAGTAAGATTCATGCTATGTTATTGCTTTCCTTTACTTATTGGCTTTATTACTTGCCACAAGGTTGCCTTTGACCCCAAGCATATTTCAATGGTGTGGGAGGCCATGGAGGGGTATTTACCTTTTTTTGTATCTAGAATAGTATGCTAGAAAACGACGTGCAACTCGAATATCATGATCGGTTCGTGGAACATCTGCCTTTGAGAGATCTTAAGGAATCTCATACAATCTAAGGGGATTTAAGGGAATCCTGGGGAATCTCGGGGAATTGTAAATTTTGGCCTAGTGCAGGTAGTTTGGGTATGACAGACTTCCATCTGCAGAGTAAGATTCTAATTTCTAAGTTCATTTGGAGGATCCTTAAGGATATGGTTGACTCACCTGGAGTGCGGTTGGTGAAGCAGTCGCTTGGTCATTGTGTTCCTTTTGGAAAAGCTTCGTTAAAACCTCTTTTTCCTTGGAGTCTCTTTTATCAGCTATGCCCTTTTCTAATGCCTCCCCTTTTTGAAAGGCTTCTTTGGAGTCTTGGGAGACAATCTGGACCCTTATTTCATATTGATCTTGTTGCATGTCATTCGGTTGAGTTCCCCTTGTTGGTGGATACCTGTGGAAAATAATCTCCCCCACTTTGTGCCTCAGTTCATCCATTAACTCAACTGGAATTTGAGGTTAGATAATCTTAACGATTCGCGGCATGGATGATTACGGCGATTAGCGACTTGGCAAATCTTTCAAACAAAATTCTTATTGTCTCGATGGGACAGACCTATTTGGCAAATGGTTGCTAGTACTCTGCCATTGGTTGCTCTAGAGGCTATCAAAGGGCGCATGTGGGTTTCCCACCAGAGTGTTCACGAGCATAGGCTTGTGAACTCTATGTATAAATTTTGCTTGTAAATGGTGATATCCTTCCATACCATCCACTAAAGTGGTCCCTTGACTCTCACCTCCTAGTTGGAGATGTATGTGAACTTGGGCTTGGGATAAACTACTCCATCCTAAGGTGGTTGTGCTTTGGTGGCGATTCTTCACGGATGCCCTCGGGTGAATATGCTTGTCCACGATTTGATCCTCGAGTGTCGACACTCGCTTTGTCTGCAAACAAAGGGGCGAGACCATTGAATATTGTTTCTTTTTATGTGATCATCTCCCTTTGCTTGGTCTTGGCTTTCTCTTTTCATGTGACATTGACAAGTCGGCCAAGTGCTTCGGCTATTTATCCTGATACTTGGAATAAGGCGGAGTCAAGCATTTCATTTGGCATCGGGATGCTTCTTTGTGGTCCATCTCGAAGCGAGAAAGATTGTGTATCTTCCAGAGTTTGGATATTCCTCCTGTAGTAGTCCTCCGTGGCGCACAAGCTAGAATCGCTAAGGCCTACCATTGTTCTTCGCTTGCTCCTACCAGCGGCCAGTTGATATTTGAGTCCTATTTGAGTGCGTTGTCTTACGCATAGGCTGCTGGTTCTATTCAGTGGATCGTGATTATCCTCTGAAATTTTATTCCCGCCTCTGCATTTGTATCTGCTTTTGGCTTGGTGTTTCAATAAAGTTTGTCGTTCTTCAAAAAAAAAACAATTTCGGGGAATTGTAAGAATCTAAGGTAATCTAAGAGAATCTTCAGAATATAAGGGAATCTCATAAAGTCTAAGAGAATCTAAGGGAACCCCACAAAATCTAAGGGAACCTTCATAAAATCTTTGAGAATTTAAAGAGCTCTGATAAAATCCAAGGGAATCTTCATAAAATCTGAGCGAATCTTATAAAATCTAAGAGAATCTACATAATATCTTGGAGAATCTGGGGGAATCTACATAACATCTTGCAGAATCTAAGGGAACCTAAGTGAAATCCAAGGGAATCTAAGAGGAAACTACACAATATCTTGGAGAATCTAAGAGAATTTAAAAGAATCTAAAGTTATCTAAAATAATATAAAATAATCTAGGGGAATCGTCATAAAATCTTAGAAAACCTAGGGGGATCTTCAGAAGATCTTACAAACTTCTAATATTAAAAACCTTGCTACTCACCTGCCCTCTTTGCACCACCCTAATGGTGCATAACTTTTATATAAATATTGCGTTAATAACAATGTATTAATACCCCACATTAACTCATTGTACATGGCATCCCACATATTAGGAAATTGAACCGTGGTATAATATTTACCTAGACCACCTAGTAGTTTTTGCTGATATTTGTGCAGAGCATCCAGTGGTAGACGAGTTACTCCACGTATATATATGCGAATACGCCACCCCTCCTACAAGCTTTACAATCCAATATTTCTAACTAATAGTTAACTAAAACTTTCCAAAAAATGAGTCGCGCATAACGATAGCCAAGATCGCTCGAAAGCGACATCCAATGACCCGGGACTATGGATGGATGCCCTATACAAATATCAGCAAAAACAACTGGGGGGAGGGGGGGGGGATGTCTCGGGAGATTTTATTCAATGGATCAATTTTCTAATATGTGGGATGCCATGTATACTTATTTAATGTGCGGTATTAATACATTGTTATTAATACAATATTTATATATAATGTGGATGTGTATGGGTGTGCCGCGTAAATATGTATTGGACACTTTGGTGATCAATGTAACTAAAACCTTCTTCCTAATAAGTAATGCCTCCAAATTCCCAAAGACCTTACCACAACAAAGAGTTCCTGATCATGTGTAGGATAAAGGTGCTCAAGATCATTTCCTAGAATATATGCTATTACCCTTCTCTCTTGCACCAAAACACTATGGGTTGTAACTTTACTGGCATCTATTGTCACCATTTATCTTTTTCTGGATCAGTAATATAAGAACATGTGTTGTTGTCAATGCTTCAACATCTCAAAGGTGGTCTCTACTTTTTCTTGCCAATGCTTAGCCCAATCTTTAACCTTCTCGTGCTTCATGAGGTCTATGAATGGTGTTGCTAACTTTGCAAAATTCGTAATAGATTTCTTGTAATACCCTGCTAACCCAAGGAAACTTATAACCTCAAAAGCATTCTTTGGAGTTGGCCATTGCATGACAACTTTAATCTTACCAGATCTATTGCTAGTCAGTTGGTAGATAGAATATGCTCCCAAGTACTCTTTTGTTGTGAAAAAATTTACGTTTGAAGAACTTAGAAAAATGTCGATATGTCCTAACTTTTATAGGGCCAATCTAAGATGATGCTCATGTTCCTCTAGTGTTTTACTATAGATAAGGATGTCATCAAAGAAAATATTGACATTCATCTAAAAACTCTCAAAACACCATTCATTAGCCCTATAAAGGTTACATCCGCATGTGTTGGCACTATTGTAAACTCATGATGTCCATATCTCGTTCTGAAAGTTGACTTATGGATGTTATGATATCCCAAAAAATATATATATCTTACGGAATACGTAGCTCTATAGGTCATTTGCTCGGATAGTGGGGACCCCCCTTGACTTGCGAATGCGAGTATATAGGCTATATGAGGCGTACTCGGGCCGTATCATGATCGTCGAGGACAGCCCATGTCAGTAGCATTGGGTCGTGCCGTCGGGGTTGCCCCTCTCCCCACACTCTTTGGCCCATACATTAACCCGGTGGTAGATTGGCTCTCACGAGCATGGAGGTCGCAGGCGCCCATCTCATGCATCACACAATCCGGCAACTCATATATCTTGTGATGTCAACCTCTGGCCTATACTCCGGAGAACATGCAGCGTCACCGGCTGCTCTTGACACTTTCTGCTGATTCAACGGCATGAGAGTTAACTTGGCCAAAACTAGGTGTCTTTACTAGTTTCATCATCCCGTCGACCAAAAGGTTCCCTCATTCACTTACCAGGGACAAGATGTAGAGGTGGCTCCGACCTACAAGTACCAGGGATCGAGTTCTCTACTACCACCCATTGGGATCTTTGCCATCGGGTTGCGGGTCCGTCGGCGGGTTGGAAAGCACTATATGCCATGCGGAACAACAGCCACAAAGGTAGAGTTGTATGCACGGGCCACCCGTGCACACTTGTTTTGCCTTGAATTGGCGGTCCTTTTGTATGGGGCAGAAGTGTGGGGTCCGGTAATATCCCTCAACTTTTCAGGAATGACCTCGGCGGTCACGAGAAAGCCTTCTTGGCACGAGCCCTTGGGGTAAAGTCCACAGATTCCATACGAGATCCTACTCCAAGAGGCACGGTTTTCTACCTCTTCAACGGGCTGCATTGGAGCGCCATATCATTTACTTCGAAGGTGAGTCGCTATGGGTGATACCGTTTGCCCAACCTTGCTTTGGCCATGGCGATGGGTCCCCAATGCACAAAGCCCTTCTTGAAAAACACAAGCAAGCTCGGGTTCTCCGGCGGGGTGTCTGCGAGGCAAGCAGTCGGGCACATGTAGGACAAAGAAAGATCACAAGGCCCTGTTTTGTACTAGATGCTACTTTCCTCTGAAGCTCATAATGCGGTCTGCTTCGGACGCCGGATGGGCACACTATCGGCTGACAAGTCCAATCCTAGGCTCCACGAGGCTCCCCACACCGTTAAGGTACACTGCTTGCCCATGAAGAAGCCTTGAGTCTTATAGCTTCCATTAGCAGTGCTCATAAGCCTCGCATGAGATAGGGACGTTGGGCTCGAGAAAGAGCAAAGGCTTTTGCAGTTGCCACACGAGCCATTGAGGATGAATGTCATGCCCTCTAGATCGCCGGCGGTTTGCCCATGTCAGAAACGGTATGTTGGGTTACTAGTGCGCCAACTTAGTTGCATGAGTTATTGAATACCGTTTCGGGTTTCTTTGGTCATATCTCGGGGAGGTTATGGATGCACGGACTCAGTTGTGTCCTCCGGGACGGTATTGAACTGTTCTATACAATTGTACAGCGTGCCAACATACTTATTACTGCTAAGGTTTTTCCCTCGAAAACCCTTCGGGGCGGGGGTTTTTTAATCCTGTTAGTAATATGCTTGGTGCTCTCTTTTTGTTTGGGTCCCATAGGCCAATTGATCTCCGTGGACGCTAAAAAACCTATTCTATTCTATTTTATTCTATTCTATATAATTGATCCGTAAGGTCATCTGCTTTTAGTAACACATTCTTATTCTTAACGTGTTCTTATTCAATTGATGAGATACTAGGTTGTATGAACCCTAGATTAAGAAGCTCCTGCAACTGCTTTTTGAATTTTGCTAGCTCATGTATTCTCATTTTATATGGAGCCTTGCTGGTAGGCTTTGTCTCCAGCACAAGCTGATTTCACATCAACATCCCTAAAAGGTGGCTCTTTATTCTCATCTGGGAAAAGATCATAAAATCCCTTTACAAACTTGTCAATTGCTTTAGGCAGCTTGCTAATGACTATTTTTTGTTTTGATAAAGATTCAGAGCCAATTTAGTTATATACATGTAATATATTTCCTTCTTATTGTTTTGATCCAATTGTTTTAAAATGTTCACTGCATAATTAGATTCACTATGTTACTTGTTATAGTTGCACATGTGTCGTTGGCTATGTAAGAGCAACTTCGTTCTTGTAATAATATATGTTAGCTCTTGCTGCCCCTAAGAAGTCCATACCAACAATTACATTATACTTTCCTAAATTCAAAATTTTTACACACATAGCAACTGAAGCACCTAACAATTCTATTCTCATATTGAGATTGCAGTCATGTAAATTTCTAATAGCTCCACTAGCTAGAACACAGACTTGCATTAGATTTGAAGGTCTTATGGATACTTCCGGTATCCATGAGGACTACAAAAGGTTTAGCACTTATTTTACCGACAATTAATTCCTCCGTATTGACTATCTGCATTTTTGGTTTTAATCGCAACAAAAATATAAGTCTCGCCCTCAATATACGGCTCGTCATCGACCGATTCAGCTGACTGATACATTCTATTTATGCCACAGGTGCTTAAGCCACTTACGTCACATAAAGGCAATCCTGCATTTATGGCAGAAGCTGAAACACCTAAAACAAGCTTTATCCCACATGGTCTGCTTTTTCCTTTCTTTGGGAATAGATTGCAGAAGCTGTTGCACGGTGGTATTATAATGTTAACTTCATTAGGAACATTGAAGCTAACTTTCTTATCTTGCTTTGCATAAGGCTGCTGCTGCTATGAAGGTGCTGGGCTAGGTGGCCTAGACATGTATGGAACCATAGCCTTATTATCGTAATAGTCGTTTAGCTTCTGACATGCGGCTTAGAGTTTTTCTCCTCTCGACTAATAGCCTTAGCTTCTGACATGCGACTTAGAGTTTTTCTCCTCTCGACTAATAGCCTTCTCCTCAGCCTCTATATTTAGGATTAATGGCCGAAGTAACTTCCTCAATTTTCCACTTAGCCCTTTGACAAAACCCCCAGCTATCCTCCTTTCCTTAATGTGTGACACATATAAATGGAGCTTCATGAACTCCTCAGGTCTCCATTGACATATTGTTCTGCTCCAAACCATAGAATGTCTGAATTTGTTGACATTTATGAGCATGAGATACATAGTGGCTTTTGAGCGCTTTAGCAAACTTTTTGAACTTGAACCAATTCCTGCTTTTGTGTGCCCCTTCCACTCAATTCTGGTTGGTCTTGTAAGGTTAGTAATTGCTACTTTGCCAGTATCTTTATCTGTCTATAAGAACTACCAAATTCCTACATCTCATCTAACTAGGCTTCAATATCCATGCACGAATGGTTCTTACCTGAAAACTGGGCAAGCTTTCGGTTCTTTCCCTAGGGATGCACTTATACAAAAGGAAATATGCCTTATGCTGCATAGGGTGGCCAAAAACACCCCTGTATATGATTTTATGCAAGGCAATTTTGACCCATTCCATAAAAATTTTACCCCAAGTAATAGCTAACAACACCTCTAAATCCTAAGTATATGTGCGAAAATGGGTCGAAAAGGCATCATATGAGCCACTCAAGCACATTGTATGGCACCAAAAAGTGAAACCCTTTTGAGTTCTTCCGGATGTTGGTCACGGTAATATCAATGATTCGTGGCCATTTTTTCCATCTCACTATCTGCCTGAGAGCTGTCGGATGTTAGAGCTAGAACTGGAGATATGAGAACTCTTATGATGCCTCCTTCCTTTAACCCTGTTGCTGATACTGATGTGGAGGTGGTGATATAGGAACTCTAAAAAGGTTAGGTCCATCGACAGTTCTTTTGTTCATTGAATGATTCCTTTGAGGATCCCTATGCAAATTTACCTTCGCCCAACATCTGCCTAAAAATAACATCAAGGATATAAGCTTGTGTGGAATTTCCATGATCTGACACTAAGGTACTATTGCATCCCTATGGAAGGACATACAATCTCTATACGACGTTTTGCGTGTTGGTAAAGAGATCAATAATCTCCTTTAGGAGTTGGGGCTCCAAAACATAGTAGGGGATCTTAGGATTCCAATATCCACCATCAAGGTACCATTTAAATCTGTTATGTGAATGTGTGGTGTAGAGGAGCATAGCAGAAGGAACGATATGAACGATGTTTTATTGGCAAGGTCCACTAACTAGAGAGAACAAAACTTCCTGTGTGCGGCATACAACAGACTGTGTACACGAGGCTGGCAGATATGCTTTCTACCATGATAATTCATGGTATATAACATGTTCTTCCTATATAAGACAATCAGGATCTTGAGATCCCCAACACCATACCTCAAATACAGATTCTTCCCTGTTTCTATTTGCTTCTTTGTGATATTATGCAGACAGAACACGTAATGGACTTTGTTATAGTCCTTAAGACAGTAGCCCAATGAAGCTTCGTGTTCTTGACGGCCTTACAACACTCCCGCTAGCTTTTGAACACCTCAACCAAATAATTTCTTGATTGCAGTGTTAACTTGCCTTGGAGTTTTAATGGTAGTTTTAAACACGTACCGGCAATGCAAGTGGTCCAATTCGAATCCCTTTCTAATATCACCGCCCCCCCTCCCTCCCCCCCCCCCCAACATCTTAGACTTACAAAACTAACCAAAGCATCATACATGTGCTCTCGGAATATCCATTCTGCATATCCCCCGCAGGACACCACGATCAAGGGTCCTGTCCTTTCCCCTATAACCTTTCCTTTATCTCTATCATTTGCACTGCATCTACCATCCCAGCCACATCCATTCATTTGTCTATGATGCTAGCAACTAAATTGATATCCACCTTTCCCTTTCCTTTCCTAGCCTGCCTCTTAAGCATCGTACATCTTAATCGATAGGAATCCGCTCCAGCAATTTGTAGCAGGGCTTCAAAAAATAAGGCAACGACAAATTTAATCTATGCCATACCTCCAACTAGAGCAGCGCTATGAATCGGCGTCGTGTCTGGCCCCTCGCCCAAGCGCCAATGCGCTGGCCCAAATTCAACATATGGAGCAACAAATTGATCCTTCAACACTTCAATTCAGCCTTTCATTATTTGGCCCACGCTTCTCTCGCAAATCTGCATTCTATGGTCCACCATCAGCTTTGTATACATATATTCATGCAAATACCCATCCTAAACCATTACAAATCTTAAGTTATAGAATACCAATTCCACGACTTTTAAACCTTTTAACTAGTAGGGCCTAGAGTAGCAAATATAACTGATTAATTCAAAGAAAGAAGTTTACTTTGAATTATGGTATGCACTTGTTTAGTGTCTTCAAGGCAATGTTTAGTGTCTTGGCCTAAAGTTCCTGCTCTCCCATTGGGATGTGTCTGTATAGGAGGTGGTCGCAGAAAATTTGCCTTTTATGGTATAGATTGGTGTTACCGAAAGGTTTTCTTGGGATTCTCATGAAAATATTCACAAATGCAAGCACCTTGTCAAATCACTATATCGCCTTCTTTTAGCATTACAGCCCCTCCCGTTGCCAAATGGGTGGCACCTATAGGTTCCACAGCCCACTCTGCATCGTACATGGCGATGGCTTTGGGATAAGTTGCTCCACTCTAAAGTTTCTGCACTTTGGTGGCAGGTTATCCACAGATGCTTGCGTGTTAATGTCTTCTGACATCGTTATGATCCTCGCATATCTGAATATGCTCGCTCTGCCTTTCAGACATTGAGAGTCTTGAGCAATGTCTTTTTTATTGTCCAGAGGTTCAGCCAATGTTGTCCTAGCTACAAGGTTTGTTTAATAGTGTACTAGATTATCGACACATCCTCTTGGCGTTCTATCCCAATGCATGGCCCCCAGCTAAACAGAGGGCATTCCATCTTGATTCTGGTTGGCTCCTGTGGTCGATATGGGAGCGTCGCAAATGCCACATTTTTCAGGGCATTTATTCATCTGCACATGGTGTTATTACGGTGGCCCAGAAAAAGATACTGACAGCTTATGAGTGTTCCTATTTTGAGTCAGAAGTGTCTCTAAAATGCCACTTGCATGAGTAATTCTTCAAGTTCAGCTCATTTTTGTAGCAGAGGGTGATCAGCTTGAGCATCCACATATAACTTGATGAGATTAATAAAAAAATTATTTGCAGCCACTGCCTGCCACAATCCTCTTTTGTAACTTGCCAAACATTTCTTTGTTGTTGTTGTGTAAAACAGACACTTGACGTGGCATGCTATCTCACCACCCAACCACGAGCTCTCAGCTAGAACACAGCCGCCCCAGAGCTCTCCCCTACTATATAGCATGCACGCCCCTTCGATCCATCTTTGGACCAAAGCCCTCTTTGGACTATAGGCCCCCTTTTGGACTAAAGGCCCTCTTTGGACTAAAAGCCATCTTTGGACTCCACGTCCTTAGCATATAGCATTCCCCCCTGACATTGCAAAGCCCTTCAAGGCAAAAAGGGTGTCTAAATACCTTTAGCCATCCGAGCATAATCCTTCCTTGGCCCTCTTTGGACTAAAAGCCAATGCATTGTGCTTCAGACTCGCACTCTTGTGCATTGTGCATTGAGCCATGTAAATTTTGTACAACTTTTTGGCTTTCGTCCTTCCAAAAAAAAAAGTGACAATTTTTATCTATATCCTTCCCTTAAAGGCATATCTCTAATATATAATTGTAATGAGGTCGATAAGGGGGCAAGTTACATGTGGCTTGCTTAATGTTTTTTCTATGCATAGGATTAACATGTGTAAACACCTAAATAATTCCGAAGCATGGAGATCGTTCTAGAAGCTACTTTGGAATGTGCTACAGCCTCCTAGAGTCTTCGATTTTGCAGGTCTAGAATTATCTGGACCTTCATTGTGTTGGTATAAAAGAGAGCAGCAACGCCAGTGGAGCCGATCGTTTAAGTTGACTGTGAGTTGAAGCAGTTGATGAAGGTCGGAAATTATAATTCTGAAATTTTGGTAGTGCGGTGCCTGGACAGTTCTCCTATTGTGCCTTTGTCGGATGGTCGTATGGCGGCATTTAGGAGTCACGGCAAACTCTAGATTTCAATTTGAGGGTCCGAATTGACACAGTACTGGATCAGAATGTTAGACGGAGGAAGTTGAGCGTCATATCTTACTAGCTGAGGTAAGTACAAGCTAAGGGATTGTGTGCAAAACCAAGACTTATTGCATCCAAGTTCCTTATAATTTTTTTTTTTTTTTTTTTTTTTTTTTTTGCGTATTGCATTTTTATGTGAATAGTATTACCAAGCTCTTTAACTATCATTTTCATATGATGGCATGCTTTTTGAGGCGTTGAAGGTGAATAAGAACAATGAAACGGCTTTGTTGGAACTTATATAGGGTGCACATGTTGTAAAACCCTAAAACCTGTCTCTTGTGGAATTGTGAAGAAGAGGCCTTGGCCAAGAATTGTGCAAGAGGATGGAGGAATTATGGTGCACCAAAAGTCACTCTCTTCAGATGGTTAGTTCTGCACCAGAGCCTTCAAACTAATGCCAGAAGAGCCAACTATGATTCTGGCACCTCCAGTCTTGCCCAATGGGTTGTGGGATGAATGAGGATTCCGATCACGACTTCCTATGCCCAATTATTGATGACATATGGACATGGACCTCTCAGCTGAATTTAGGGGCCCCAAGTAATATTTTCCAGTTCTTAAACTCCGGGTCCAGACTTGTTAATGCCTGCAGAACGCTTACTTGCTGGATCATATGGAGGCATAGGAATATGGTTGCTTTGGAGGGGAAAAGACCTTTCATCACCTGGATCAAAACCAATTTACTAGCCATTATCCAGCAAACTACTACTGCTCATAAAGCTCTCAAGGGAGCTAAATATGACAAAGAATGGGATCGAATTGGGAAGTTCAGAGATATATATAATTTCTTCATTCTGATTCTAACTGATTCTCGTGGTGTTTTGCCCAGGGCAGCAGAGGAGGTTGAAGAATTTGGGAGCCCCTATTAGGTGGCTGAGCAACAATGAAGATGATGATTATTACAAGCCCAGGGTGGAGCTTGAAAATCATTTCATACTGCTGAAAATTGAGATGATTCACTCTATGGCCATTAAGAAGTTGTTGGACCGTCATGAGGTGTGGAGGTACAATAGCCTCAAGCCTTTTTTCCAATTCCTCTTTCATAAGTGGCAGCAGAAGAGGGAGGCCCGGGTTCTGATGCTGATGGACTATATAACATCTACAGTGGAGGAGTTGGATGAATTTCTTGAACATCTATGGCCGATCTATTGTGGCAGACCTTACCATGCAGGATGTCATTGAAGCCAATCTGTGAGATTTCTGTTGGATGCCAGATTTTGTCTACTAGCTCTATTTAAGCTTTGCTAGTTAGTTATATACAGATCTGTATGCAGCCAATATGGCTTATTTCCTTCCTTGTGTTTTTTCATAAGGGTAGGGCCTTTTTGTGTGACATGTTCGATCAAGATGTATAGCAATTCAATAAGAAGAAATCACTATCAAAGAGACAACTTGATCTAAGGCAATAAGTTTCAAGACTATTTCACAACTTTAAGTCTTAACTTCACAACTCAATATTCAGTTAACCATTGAAATCAAATATCGAATTCTACTGTAGCTTTGTGATTGACCCAAACACTGTAGCTCCTTTGACCATACTCGTTTCAAAACATTTCTGCTAGATCCGGCGCACACAGAGTTAGATCTTAGCTTTAGCTTATATAATCTGAAGGATCCGGCGGTTAAGCAACCGAGATCCACAAGCCCCGACGGTTTTGCCACCACCGAGCTTATGAACCAACCTGTTTCAATCTTATTTGTTGATTTAAATAGTAATGGTCTTTCCCTCCAAATATAATAGTTAACCTTAACCTATGAACCATTAGGTTAAGATATTAAATCAACCATGCACATATGGTTCATAGATGATACAAGTGCTTTCCATAACTTAGGTATAAAACCTAGCACAGGATCCAACTTTAGTGATCACAATGATCTCAAAGAATATTTTCTGACCACCATACAACATTCCCCCATCAGATAATGTTCTCTGACTTGGTTAACTGAATCACATATAGAGAATTTGCTGAATTTCTGTCAGAAATGGTTAAGCCCTGTAACACCAAGTATTTCTTTCTGAACTTGATATGTGTGAGAGCTTTTGTGAAGATATCTGTAGCTTGATCTTGAGTGCCTATGTATTCCACTGATACCTATTTTTTAGCAACCATTTCCCTGATAAAATGCATATGCAATTCAATGTGTTTGGTCCTTTGATGCAAAACAGGATTCCTTGTAATGGCAATACAACTTTGGCTGTCACATAATAAAATGGTGGCACTTCCTTGCATTATGCCTAGCTCATTTAACAATCTTCTGGCCCAAACAACCTCTTTTGCAGCAAGTGTGGTAGCTGCATATTCAGCTTCAGCTAAAGACATAGCAGTACTAGATTGCTTCTTTGACTTCCATATTATGGCTGCTCCACCAAGTATTAATGAGAACCCTGATGTGGATTTCCTGCTGTCTAAATCAGAGCCCCAATCTGCATCACAATAACCTTTAAGTATTAAGTCATTGTTTGAATATTCTATGCCTTGATCTTGAGTTCCTTTAACACAAGAGTGGTCCCGGGGACATTCCTGGTCCATGGACCAGAATTGGTCCACCTGACCCCCTAGCACTTAAACCCATAATTCTCTTAACATTTTTATGAATTTTTAATTCTAACAATTGGATATGGTTGCTAACTTGATCTCCAATGATCCTAGAAAGTTTCATTGGTTTTGGACCAGTATCCCAAAAGATACAATGATTTGAAAAAGGGCAAAAATGCCCTTTTCAACCTCTTCTTCTGCGTCCGTGAAGTATTTTTCCCCGCCAATTTTTATCTGGCGAAAAGGCTTCCCTAATATCCGGACCCTAACCACCACCGATAAAGTTGGCGTGGCGGGAATGAACGTGAGGCCTCCACTTTTTGATCCAACAAATACATGCCACATCATCACGATTTAATACCGGGGCGAAGCCCCTAAATTAGCCGTTTCTTCCCCAAATGTAACTTTGTGAAACAGAGTTTGGCTGAAGACCCGACCCCTGCATGATCTTCGATTTCTTTCTTAGCCGATCCTGCACCATTTCACCCCATTCCAGTTGCAATGAGTCGCCAACGCAGAATGAGAAAAGTACATGATGATGATTTTTTTAAGGGTTTAGTAGGATGCAGTATCATGGTTCTTGCCCTGGAATTTGGGGAAGAATGGGCAAGGGAAAAATACCTTGAATTCGCAGAAGAAGCTTAATGTCTCCTTCCTCTTTTTACAACATTTTTCACATACAACTTGATGTCTCAAATCGCCAAGAGACAAACAAAAGTATCCGATGAGGTAAGGACAAAAATGTAGGCAAAGATTTCTAATTTGAGAAGTGGTCTGCCGCAGATGTTAGCATCATGTTTAGATTTTTGGGTTTAATTATTGCCATGGCTCTAAATCCCTATAATAGGCTTCAGTCCTATTGGCAATCGGGTGAGGTAGGGGCACTCAATTGGCCAAACTTTGGTAGATTCATGTCCATGAAAAGATTTCAGCAAATTAAGAGGTTCTTCCATTTGAGGGACAACAATTTACGTCCACAAGATAAGAAGACCAAGGAGTACAAAATCTTCCAAAGTTCAATGTTGAAAAGGAATGGAACAAGAAGTTTCTCGAAGTTTTACACACCGCAAAGAGGTTACAGCTTGACGAGAGGATTATCCCATCCGTAAATTCCATGAACCCCTACGCATTTACAATCCAAAGAAACCTCACAAGTTTGGAATTCAGCTTTGGACTTTATGTGATTCAAATGGGTATTGTCTCACAGCATGATGAGGTGTATGACAAGCTCAAACGAGAAGAGGGTTTGGGGTTTCATGCGGTATCAGCCTTGGTGAAGAAGCTGCCACAAGGCCATCATGTCTTCTTTGACCGTTACTTTACAAGTGTCAAACTGCTGCGTGGGTTATCTAAGAGAAAATGGGTGGCACAGTGTACTATAAACCCCAAACAAGACTAAAAT
The DNA here is from genome assembly GCA_021234155.1 of Isoetes taiwanensis. Classification (NCBI taxonomy): domain Eukaryota; kingdom Viridiplantae; phylum Streptophyta; class Lycopodiopsida; order Isoetales; family Isoetaceae; genus Isoetes; species Isoetes taiwanensis. Next base: position 2,404,345 of record JAJEKV010000120.1, on the reverse strand, counting down.
GTTTCCAATCAGACTTCCGAAATTTGATGGCAAGAAAAAAGAGATCCCAAAGGGTAGCCATAAGTTTGCATACAGCAGGGAGAATGGCATTGTTGTGAGTGCATGGCAAGACAAAGAAGCAATTCTTTTTGCTTCTAATGTCCATGGCATAGATATGTCTACCGTTCTTTCGCTTGGTTGAGAAGGGGAAATCGTCAAGAGGTTGTCGCCCGTAGATAGCAATAGCTTATAATGAGCATAAAGCGGGGTGTGATGTGCACAACAAAATGTGCTTGGCATCAAATTATAGTTTGGAGAAGGAGATGATCTCTTGGAAGTGGTGGCACTCCCTTTTTTGGGGGATGCTAGATTCTATTTTGACCAATGCATTCATAATCTACAAGCATTGGAATCCAGCAATCACGCACTATGATTTCCTAACCACTTTGCAGAATGAATTGATATCAAATGATCTTGATGGAGCCAACTTGACAAGATCAAGCTTGCTGCAGACAGGAACAAGGCATGCAACCTATTACAAATCCGAGGGGCAGCATAGGACATGTGTAGTGTGTGCTGCCAACAGGATAATAGAGAAAGAAGCTGGTGTAGTGCATGAGACATGGCGAGCTCGAAGAACAAAGTTCTATTGTCCAATATGCAAGGTATACATTTGTCCAGGTGCATGTGATGCCTTATACCATTTGGAAATGTGGACTCCCCTGCTGGAGGATGCTAAGAAAGCTGACATTGCTGTGAGAAAGGCTGATAGAGCAAGCAGGTATGAGATTTTATTTTTACATTGCTATTTGCTATTTTGCATTGCATGTCAAAATGTCATGGTTACTTTTTGCATGGCAGAGGCTCCAAGGGGTTAGCAGTTGTTTATGATTGATGATATCATTGTATGAAGACTCGACTTGCCAAGGTAAGGAATGTTTGCTGCAAATTTTCTATCAAGGCAACAAAAAACCAATGCATGCTTTTGTTACAGGTTTTATGGTCTCAAATTGGGAGAAACTACAAGTTTCAGACCTGTTATATAATCTGTAATTTTTTGTAACAAGAAGATTGTATATGTGACTACTTTTTCAAATTGCTGACCTAATATGGAGTCGGTTAGGTAATGCCTTCTATTTTTTTGTGATATGGACCAATGATGGTCCCTAAGACAATCCAGATTCCAAAACTTATAGTAGTGAATCCATGTTGAAATTCCTGCTCAAATTTTACAACATATTCTGTCTTTATAAAATACACAAGCAACTAAATCCCCAAAAGATTTTTTTCTAATGAATATAACTTACTTCATGCACATGATTATTTTGCAACAAAGTTCTAAAGAGGTAAACAATATCTCAAATTTTGGATTCCATATTTTTATCCAAGAGTAGCCTTTGGATGTGAGTGATCATTGGAATTTGAACTTGTTTTGGCCATAGTTTGAAGGTTTTATTATTTTTCAAGTGAGACTGGGTTCTGTGAACCAGTTCTGGTACTGTACACAGAAACCTTGCATGAATCATATCCTCCAATACTTTCATGCATTGTATTTTTTTGGGATGAATACTTGAACATTTCCCCAAGCTTGCTTGCTAGTAATTGGTGCCCATAATATGTGTTGTAAAATAACCCAACTTGTCCAACTTAGGCTTCCCATTATTTTTACCTAATAAAACATCTTATATATGTGGACTACGGTTTCAATTTGAACTTCTTTTTGCTACAAGATGAGTGTGTTGTTATTTTTCAAGTGGCTGGGTTACGTGGACCAGACCACGTCTCATATATGTAACCAGAGACGAAACCTTCCATGAATTCTTGAGCACATGCTTGGCTCTTTCTCTGTGATTCTTTTTCCATTTGTTTCATATCTTCCAATACTTTCATGCATTATATTTTTGTGGGATGAATACTTGAACATTTCCCCAAGCTTGCTTGCTAGTAATTGGTGCCCATAATATGTGTTGTAAAATAACCTTCAATTTGCACAACCAACTTGTCCAACTTAGGCTTCCCATTATTTTTACCTAATAAAACATCTTATATGTGGACTATGGTTTCAATTTGAACTTCTTTTGCTACAAGATGAGTGTATTGTTATTTTTCAAGTGAGGCTGTGTTCTGTGGACCAGTTCTGGTCTGCATATATAACTGTAGACAGAAACCTTCCATGAATTCTTGAGAGCACATGCTTGGCTCTTTCTCTGTGATTCTTTTTCCATTTGTTTCATATCTTCCAATACTTTCATGCATTGTATTTTTGGGGGATGAATACTTGAACATTTTCCTAAGCTTGCTTGCTAGTAATTGGTGCCCATAATATGTATTGTAAAATAACCTTCAATTTGCACAACCAACTTGTCCAACTTAGGCTTCCCATTATTTTTACCTAATAAAACATCTTATATGTGGACTATGGTTTCAATTTGAACTTCTTTTGCTATAAGATGAGTGTGTTGTTATTTTTCAAGTGAGGCTGGGTTCTGTGGACCAGTTCTGGTCTGCTGTGAGACTGTACACAGAAACCTTCCATGAATTCTTGAGAGCACATGCTTGGCTCTTTTTCTGTGATTCTTTTTCCATTTGTCTAATAACCTTCAATACCTTCGTGCTGTGATTTTCTCCAGGACACATAAAGTCTCCTTTCTTCCAAAGAGAGCTTTTTAGACACATCTAAAACTTCCCTCAAATTGAAATCAAGAGTGAAATGCTAAACTTCAAATTCAAGGCCTAAAATTATTTTTTGTTGATAGAGGTACTTATGTATTATTAGTATGCCAAATTTGAGCTCAAAACTCACAATTTTGCAAAAGTTCTTGTTTATACATTGAAACTGCCTTCTGGGAACCAATACTGGTTCCCAGCAGACAGAAAACAGTTTTGACCCTGGCATGTTTGAATGGCAATATCTCCCTTCTCAGACTTCGGATTGACATGAGGATTTTTGGGTCCTTTTCTCTATCTCGTATAGAAAAATATCATTATAACCAAAAAAATCAAAAAAATCTTTTTGCCAAGACAGTTTCACTTCATATGAACTGGAAGGTTTTTGTACTTGACCCCCTCGACTTTGCCAGAGCATAACTCACAATAATGGGGTCGGCTACATTTTTGCATATTTTTTCCATGAAGCATGACTGACTAGTCCTTTCTTTTGAGAGAACCCTTTTGCTACCAATCTAGCTTTGTATTTCTGCCCCTTTCCATCAGAGTCAGGTTTAAGCCTAAATATCCATTTATTTTTAACAATATTCTTCCCACTGGGTCTCTTAACTAGATCATATGTTTGATTTCTTTGAAAGGCATACAATTCTTCTTCCATAGCTTTCTTCCAATGTAATGAGTCTCCTGCAGCCATTGACTCTTCATAAGAAGAAGGTACATTTACATTTGGCTCTAAAATAGCCAAGATTTGTTCCAACTCAGGTTCCTCAGCAAGCCTCTTGCTTTTCCCTTCATCATTTCTGCCATATTTATTTGCATCAATTTGCATATCATTTCTGAGTTTTTCTACTTCTGTTTGCCTTTTTCTAGTTTTTACAATATCATTGCCATGGTTCACATTAGTCTGAATTTCCTCATCCATGTCATTCTCCACATTATTATTCTGCTCATTTTCCTGCTCTGTATCAGTCATATTTTCAGACTTGTCCTCATCAAAACTAACTGACTTTGTACACTCATTAACCTTTGGATTCACACTGTCTTTCTGTTTTTCCATTTCTCTGTATCTATAAAGGGCATGCTCATCAAAAGTAACATCTTTGCTTAGTATAATTTTCCTCTTGACAGGTTCATACAACTTATATCCTTTTGAACTTTCATCATAGCCTATGAGATAACATAGACATGCCCTATCATCTAATTTCTTCCTAGTCTCTTCTGGGATATGAGCATAGGCTGCACAACCATACACTTTGTATTGATCAAAAGAGGGTTCAGTACCATACCATAATTTATCAGGTGCTTCCCCATTTGTACTTCTTGTAGGTAATTTGTTTTGAATGTTGGCAGCAGATTTGAGTGCTTCTTCCCATAGGAAATTGGGCAATCCAGAATGTTTGAGCATAGACCTCACTGCATTAAGCAGTGTTCTATTCTTCCTTTCTGCTACTCCATTTTGTTGGGGTGTATGTGCACAAGTAAGTTGTCTTTTGATTCCAAGTTATTGACAAAATCTGTTGAACCTGTAAGAAATGAATTCACCTCCCCTGTCAGTTCTCAAACATTTAATTTGCTTACCAGTTTGTCTTTCAGCTTCAGCTTGAAATATCTTGAATGCTTCAAAAGCTTGGTCTTTGCTCCTTGGAGTGTAGCATTTAGTTTTTCTGGTCAAATCATCTGTAAAAGTAATGAAATACCTTTTCCCATGTATACTCCTTACATTTAAAGGTCCACAAAACGATTTCCAGAATTTCCCTTGCTCTTTTTGCATGTTTTGGAAATGGTAACCTGTTGTTTTTTCTAGCAAACAACCTTTGCATTGAAAATTTCCTTCTTTGCTTTCTTCCCCTATAATCATTCCTCTTTTAATCATGTAGTTTATATTGTTTGCATGAGTGTGCCCAAGTCTCTCATGCCATGTTTGTAATGTAGGTATCATTACAGAATTAATTGACTCTGCCATATCATTATAAAAGCCAAAAAACTTGCCAATTCTTTTCCCAAGAAATTTGGTTTTATTATCCATCATAACCTTACAAAATAACCTTTCAAAGGTCACTTGGTATCCAAGATCTACCAAATGTGTAACAGAAATGAGGTTTTTAACTATATTAGGCACACAAAACACTTTGTCAAGCATAACAATTTTCCCTTCCAAATCATAAAGCTCCAAAAGGCCTTCTTCTTCAACCTTCTCTAGTTTACCATCTCCCATTGAAACAAAACTGGAAATTCTGTTAGACTTCTCCTTTAATCTGCATTTGGATTTAATCACGCTTCTTTCAGCTCCACTATCTATGACAAATAGATTATCATCATTCTTAGAACCATTTTCAGAAACTGAGAGTGTTTTTGAAATTACCTCTGCATTCTCGTCCATTTCTTCCTCAGGTTCTTCTTCATTTGCTTCTCTAGTTATGTTCACACTAGTTGGTCTTCCCCTCCCTTTGTTTCTGAAATTCCCTCTTGCTCTAGACCTAGTTCCTCTTGCATTGTATCCCCTGCCTCTACAAGCTGACCTCTGTTCCTATCTTGATCCTTTGGGCTGGAACAGTTAGCAGCAACATGTCCAAATCCTTGACAATTAAAGCATTTATTATTTTTTGATAACTTAGGACAATTAGCTTTAATGTGCCCTTCAGCATTACAATAAAAGCAAGGACCTACTCGTCCCTTTCCCTCAGCATAGAGTATTTCACTACCTTCCTCATATTCTTTTCTAACTTTCCTTTGTTCAACTTCTGTCAGCATATTCTCTACTTTGAGTATGGTTTTTGCTACATTTCTGATTAAGACTGATAGATGTTCATTGGATGACACAGCCCTTGCAATAGACAAGACTTGATACCTTTCATTAATAACTACTCCAGCTCCATCTAAGTCTGCTATGATGTTATCGAATTTATTAAAAAATTCTGACACATCACATCCTCATGAAATCTTAGATTCCTTAGTTCAGTTTTCAAAACATCAATTTGTGAAGATGTCTTGGCCTCATAATTTTTAAGCAAATAACTCCACATTTGCCTAGGTGTCTTACCTCTGAGTTTTAGCATGATGGTTGGTCCAACCTTACTAAAAATAATTCCTTTGGCCTCCTTTAATTTTGCAATTCTGGTTGCATTTGTTGAGCTGCTTCCTTCTCCACTAGGATTTGCAGACAGTCCTCCTCTGACTTCTCCTGCTGTTGAGCTTGCACCAGCAACACTTGTAGCAGATGTGCCATCTGCATCATCCTCACCTGCATTGGGATCTACAAGTTCCCAAAGTTCTTCTACTTCTAGAATATGCATAATCTGGTTTTTCCAGATTTGAAATCCTGGCCCCCTTTTATAGACTTCAACAGCATTGAGCAAACTTGCTCCAAATCTACTGGCCATGTCCCTGAACCTGGAGTGCTCTGATACCACTTGTTGTTAGATCAAGATGTATAGTAATTCAATAAGAAGAAATCACTATCAAAGAGACAACTTGATCTAAGGCAATAAGTTTCAAGTCTATTTCACAACTTTAAGTCTTAACTTCACAACTCAATATTCAGTTAACCATTGAAATCAAATATCGAATTCTACTGTAGCTTTATGATTGACCCAAACAATGTAGCTCCTTTGACCATACTCGTTTCAATACATCTCTGCTAGATCCGGCTTACACAGAGTTAGATCTTACCTTTAGCTTATATAATCTGAAGGATCCGGCGGTTAAGCAACCGAGATCCACAAGCCCCGACGGTTTTGCCACCACCGAGCTTATGAACCAACCTGTTTCAATCTTATTTGTTGATTTAAATAGTAATGGTCTTTCCCTCCAAATATAATAGTTAACCTTAACCTATGAACCATTAGGTTAAGATATTAAATCAACCATGCACATATGGTTCATAGATGATACAAGTGCTTTCCATAACTTAGGTATAAAACCTAGCACAGGATCCAACTTTAGTGATCACAATGATCTCAGAGAATATTTTCTGACCACCATACAACATGACAGTTATACATCCTCCTCATATGGAGGATTCTGAAATGATGTATTCCATGTAAAATGAATGCAAAACCCATCTTGCCTTCAAAAAAATAAAAATAAATAAATAAATAAATAAAACCACAACAAACTCTCATTTTGTATAACTGCAAATTTACAATGCCTTTATTTATGGTATATAAAGATGCCTTTTCATCAGTCTATAGTCAAACTGTTCATCAACAGAGGAATTGTTGTGCATGGGTTGATATTTGTTGTGGATAGCAGCCATTAGAAGTTACTAAAATGTTAGCAGTTATTTACAATACATCTTTCTCTCTTATTTGCATCGGACACAATATCAAAAGCGGTAGGGTTTGCGCCATTTGTTTCCTTCTATATCCTCATGGTTTTGCATTGCCTACATACTCTGGTTGCATCAAATGCACAGATTCAATACAATACTCAGTTCATTTGTTGATTCGGAAGAAGGAAGAGCTGCAACGGTATTTCCACGCAGCAACTAAGAATCTCTGGAAAAGATCTAAAAGAATGGCACTCGCGGCTTTGTAAACAGGTGGTTTGACAATGCATCTGATAAGTTTTCTGTCCTAATTCTTGCAAGGATGCAGAGCAGTAAAGAATTTTCAGACTTGAGGCTAGATATAGTGCCTGTTTCCATAAACATCTTGCATTTGTTTGTCTACTGAGCACGAAAATAAGAGAGTTAGAACAAAATTGTGGTTTTTAAATAGTTAAAAGAAGAAATACATAGCGTGATTTAGTCAGATCAGTGTGTCCATGGCAAAGAAAGAACTATATTTTGAAGCTCCATCATGTATGGTCCATTTGCAGAAGCAAGTGGTGTCTGTAACTCATCCACCTTCTCATCTGCACTAACTTAATGTTGGCTCCCAGTTGTGGTGCTGCTATTTTTGTTGTAGTAGATTTACTGAGAAATTTAGACAGCCATATATGGCATGTACCTTGCACTGTGGAGATGCAAACACACATTTGTCTTATTGTAGCTTATATGGCAAAGCACAATAAAAAATGGTGTGAATCTTCTATTAATTCAAAGGCTGTTTTGGGGCATGTACATAATGATGGCTTAGAACATAGCTCACATTTGAGCAAAACCTAGTGGAGGACGGGCATCAAATTAGTAAATGAAGTTTGTTCTCCCATTGATAAATCTTTGGATGGTGAAGCACTTACATTGAAGCTCTATTCCATAGACAATTGCTTGGAGTCTCCTTTTTCACTACAACATTTGCAAATGGGCTTATTGAATATTGTGGACACTCCAAGCATCTTCTGGTTCAACGCAAGGTGGATAAAGAAAAAATTGAAAATTTCATATAATAAAATGCGAGAGCTGAAAATTTGCGTGCAACAAATATTTGCCTGGATTGGTTACATTGTTCTAATAATTGGAATGCAAATAATGGAACTTAGCTAATGGACTCTATAGGTTGAACCTTCTCACAAGTTCCCTTTTTTATTGTGAAGATATTTGAATTTGATTAATCACTATCATATCCAATAAAAACAATACACATTCTATTAGAATAGAATAGAGGAATCATGACTATTAAATTGCAAATGTAGATGTTGCAGATAAGATGTGAATTTGATTGATCATTGTCACGTGAAATAAAAAGGATGAATTGCATATGTTAAACTGGTAATGGAAGTTAGTAAATCATTCAAAGTCAGGCTTTTTTTTTGTCTTTAACTTTTGCAAGTTTCAGTCTGACAGCAAGCCTGATGTTCACACTAGGTACCTTTCACAATGTCTATCATACTATTCCGAGGTCGATACATATAATCCTTCACTAAGTAGGCATTGCACTATCAAATGTTAGATGTTAACAATGGGTCCAATCCTAGATAGCCCATAATACGAAAAATCTAAAAGTAAATATCTATTTCAATCTTTTGAGAAATGAAATATAGTCTACATTGCAATTTTCTCGTCTCTTTCCTTCTCTTTAGAACTAATAGTTTGCACCATCTCTTTGCATTTTCTAGTTTGAATTATGAACTTTGTTTGGCATTCATGGCATGGTAATATGCAAAAAGGTTGGATGAGAATGTCTAGATAAATTGACAAATTTTGATGGGTTTTATGCTCTTCTGTGGTAATTGGATTGGTCAAATCAAATGTATAGGTATTTATTTTTGCCAAGATGCCTAGAGATAGAGGAATATCATGAACTTAATTTCATCTGAGTTTTTGTAGTGCAATTTCAATGTCCAACTTTTTTATGCTGCTTCTACTGTTTGTAATTTGAAAGAAAGACTTGTTACATTAGAACTTGACACAAATTCAATGTTTTGCAATTCAGTCCAAACAATTGTCATTCCAAAAGTTTGTTAAATATGTGTGATTCTCTTAGAGCTATAGCTATGGTGGTTATACTAATAGAGTGCAAAATCCTATTGATTGGTAAACGGAATGCAAGATTGTGGACAAAATAGCTAGCTTGACATTGTCTTAGATTGCTATCTATTTCAATTTCCTTACGTACTTCTTTTTTATTTTATTATAAAAAAAAAAACTGTCCAAAACACACTGAAATACAAATACACCTTCCCAGTGTAATTAAGCTGATAAACCATTGAAAACACACCAAAATATAAATATATATTCCAAGTGTAATTAAGCTGCTCGAACATGGCAAAATATATAGTTTTGCATACAGTATGTGCTAGAAATCATAGTCCCAACCAGGCGAGAAAAGCCCTATCACAATAGAAATGAAATATTGCAAGTTTATCTCTTACGCGCATAACCTACTCTTTCATTACAAATACATACATAAATATCCACTAGAAGATGCAAGCTAGCAGCGGCGACGGCCGCTGTGACAAATTCTTGTAATCGCTAGTAGGGCCTAGAGTAACAAATAAAACTAATTAATTCTAGTAAAGAAGCTTACTTTGACTTATGGTATGCACTTGTTTAGTGTCTTCCCAAGAAACTGTATTATGCTGGAGTATGTTTTAGACACACATGCTATATAAAAATGCATCTAATCATACTAAACAATTAGGGAATTGCTCGTTGTGGAATATCATGCCATCAAGCTTAAAAATTAAGTAAAAATAAAAAATAAAAAAATTAAACATCATATGAAACAAAATCATTACAATCCATAGAGAAATGACAATGTTAGGCCCTTTCAAAGGCCATAATTTGACGTGCATGGTTCAGCTTGAACGAGCATTTACCATGGCTCTTAAATATGCTTTGTCGCAGTGATCGGGGACCTGACTTCACTGCAACCAATGCCGCTCACTGCATCCAATGTCAACATTACCATACATTGTTAACTCTTCCGTGATATCATCCTTTCCATATTTCTTGTAAACACTATCCACCATTGCCTTCTTGCAAGCATTGCACATCTTGACAATCTTGTTGTCCCCAGATGTATTAATCTCAGCGTCCCAAAGATCCACATTCAAGAATATGTGTTAGCTGGACATCGTCACAAACAATGCCAATTGCAAAAATGCCCATGAACCTGCCTTGCATGCAAACTAAATCATCCAAGAATCTATCATATAAAAATATACTTGTAGTCCAATCTCAAGCAGCTTCAGCAAAGCAATTGGGGATTTGCAAATGAACCCACATGCCACTCTCATGCACATTCAACAAAACAATTGGGGATTTCAACCCTCTGTCATGTAATGGCAGTACCAATACCTTGCCACGAGAAAAGTAATCACCTCTTCATCTTGTCCACAAGAAAATCTTCCTAAAGTCGTCACTGTTGCAAATACAGAAACTATAAGAGGACATAAAAACTATAGAAGAACACAGATTCTAATCAATCTGTTCACGAATTGGGGAAAAGAATGTAGGGGTTTTTTACCTATCCGGGCCTTGAGTTGTGGCCTTGCTCATCCAATGCTACACTTCTTATGTTTGCGGGATCCCAGAAATTGCTACGCTCCTTATGTCTGCACATGCCACCAACCCTCAATTGGATCCCCCCAGCCGTCGCACATGCAACCAAACTTGTGCCGAAAAATAAAAATTCCTAGATTTATTAAAGGTTTTCCAACTCTAAAAGAGCTTCGAAGATGCCATGGCCTCCTTTCGGCAGCTACGGCACAAAACATACAAGCTGCTCCACTGCCGTGTTCATGCCATCACCTCCATGCAGCCATTGGCGCTCCTTTCTGCAAAAACACTACAATCCAAAAAAAACTTTCAAAAATAACCCTCCATAAAAAACCCTAAGCCATACAAAATCCAAACTCCATTTTCTCACGTCATCAAAATACAGTTTTGGCATACTCATACTTGCCAAAACCATAGAAAATCCGATGCAATTCTTCAATTGCTGAAGATAATAGCTACATTGGAATTTGGATTGAGATAAAAAGATGCTTGTTGTTGTTATAAAAAACAATGGAAGAATTAGAATTGTTTGACCCATCTTGATTTCTGCTCAAGGTCTATGGTTCTTGGAGAGGGAATATGACATGGCATATTCTCTTCATCAAGGGCTCGGAATGAGCGATTATATCGGATGAGCAATTATGAGTAGGTTTGGGCATGATTTAGACGATTTTTTGAATTTCTTATCTCTCCCCATTTGGTCTGGTCAAGCTCTAAATTTGACATTCCTTGCTTTGCGCATAAAATGTGAGATGAAAAAAATAAAAACTTCTAAATTGCTTCCAATCCTCCAACGTTGCTTGTAACTGCTCAACTCAATTTTGTATTTGTGTTTAATCTAGTGCTAGAATGAAGAATCTGTTCAAAAGAGGATGAAGGCCCCAAATGGGTGATAAAGCAATCTTTCGCCAATAAAAAGGGTCGGTAGATCCAAAAAACCGTCAACAATCTAAACAACACAAATCCTTGTGGGTTTGTGACCATTTTGGTAGTAAAAAGGAAAATTTCAGAGATACAAAGACCAGGTACATAGGCCAAAACAACCTAGCAAAGCTTTGATAAAGCTAAAACAAATCCTTCATTATCGCAACATGTTTTAGACAAGATTTCCAACCTATCTTCTTCTGGTTTGGTTAGTTCAGCATGCTCCCAAGTGCACCTAACCTAAAATCAATCCATCACCATCAAACCAAGCAGAAAATTTCGCAAAGACATCAGAGAGAGAGAGAGAAGAAAAAAAAAACTCTTCTAAATAGAGCCTTGGCAATATTAGAGTGGAAAAATAAACATATACTTTTATGACTTGATAGTACCATAAAAGAGTTGCATCTGGAATGTGGTATGCCAAATTATATGGGCAAACCTATGATCTGTTATATAATTACAAGCCTACATGATGTAAGCTCTGTAAAATTAATTAAATAGAAATTTCTAATTAAATTGAAAATTTAAATAGAGCAAGCTATTAACATCTTGGCAGGAGAACGTCTTAAGCGGAATTTTTGTAACGCAGTTAATGTTTGCTACTTGATCGGGATGTGTACAATTCTTGAATTTTCCTCCTTTGTTAAAGTAGTCCCTTGGATCTTCTTTTTTTATTTCATTGCTTCATTTCATGTCTAATAATGTACATTGTATGTCTTCCACTTTCTGCCGTGTGATTCTGGGCCCGAATAGTGTGTGGCCATCCATGCACGGTCCATAAAGACTAAGCACTTGCCAAGAAACTATTACAGTTTCTCCAATTCCATCTCATTATTTTATCTGCAAGAAAGAACATGTCAATCAAGGGTTTAACAATCTTCTCGTTTCCATCGTTTCCTTGACCCATGCAGATGATGCAAATAAAAGAACACCTATAATTTTGGAACTGTCATACAACATGGTGGCCAGTTAAACGATGCTGTGGAAATGTTGCCAACCAAATTTGCAGCATCACGCAATTCCAATAACATCTTCAGTCCCCTGGGATTTTATTGTCAGATCCTCAATTGATGCCATGCACCAGCTATACCACTCTACACATTTAGATTCCACTTGACTTCAAATGGCAGTATTACAGACATCTTAGCATTGTGGGGTCTGTAGTGGTTTTCAATAACATTTCATCTAACTTTGCCACAAAATCTGGGGGTAACTCAAATAGTTCACGGGTAATTTGCTGCTGAGACCATATTCTCCATTCATGAAAGCCAGCATATTGAGAATGCTTCCTAGGCTGCCTTATGCCAGGCGCATTTAGCCCTTGCTTACACACACGATTCATAATACTAGTATTAGAAGTACCCTAAACTCTAATAAAAAATTCCGTAAACTCATAGACATTTAATACTCATGGGACTGTTCGATTCCTCTTTAAACTCCCAAGTGCTCATTCTGCTAGTTCCTGCCACACCTATCTAACGATTGTCTTTTCCACTCCAAACTTATTGCAGAATGTAGATGTTAATCTTTTCCCTTGATCATGGTTGAATGTGACATTATTCGACTTTTGGTGCTGCACTAGCTCATTCTTGTATATTTTTCAGTACTATAGATGTCTCCGTCCTGAATATACCAACAAGATTTGCTTGTTCGAAGTGCAGCCATACCTCAGTCTTTAGTGGTAGCAAGAACTCACTAAGAAAAAATAGATGGGTACGACTATATAGGCACAAGAATGATTGTGCAAAAGGGCATAACGAACATGCATCTTTGCCTTTACACTTCTGCTACATGTGACACGAAAATAATATGGTGACCTGGAAGAAAGGCATGGTAACATGAATTCAAATCTAATCCTACTCAACCACATATTTACCAAAAATCTAACCCTACTCAACAATTGTACATGCACATTATCCCAATTCAGTCCCATACACAGACATCCTATGGCACACTCGCCATGGGCATATTCCACAGCCCTTGGAATGATTTGACTAGTGCCATCTCAAGCTTTTTATGTCCAAAATTTGAGAAATATATTCCTGGTACGATCAAAATACCTTCAAAGCCATATATATCTGCAATAGGGTTTATCGGATTGTGCCTGTCATATTCGCTCCACCAAGGTTGGCACCTTCCAACAGCTGAGGAAAAAACATCCATAGTAACCACTTGTAAGCAATAAAAGCAAGTATTTATCTGTCTATGGTACCAGAGAATTGGACGTACCGTGCTTCTTAAGTCATTATATGCCAAATATGCCCTATGAAGGTTTGCCGAGCGTAAATCTGTTTCGTCCAATTTGGCACCCTATAAACATTCAAATAAAAAAGAGCTGGATAAAACTAAGTTTAACCAGCTGAGCTCAATGATGAAGCAATTAATTTTAAAGAGACAAGCTTGGCTTAACAGTCCACTAGGAAAGGGTCACCAATAGTGAACCATGGTCCAATAGTGGACCATAGTAATTAGGATCAAATTTCCAATAGTGAATCAACACAAACTTATTGTCTCAATCTACACAATTGAATGAAGTGGGTGAAAAAATTGGTTTCAATCTTGATCATCAAATTTTTATCCACAATATAGGGTAATTGAGGATCCTTACTGCTCCATTGATGGACCTCACCAAAGCAGGAAAGATAAAAGATTGGGCAAGTCATTGGCAAAAGAAGGCCCATGCAGTATTTGAGACGTTGAAGGGAGCTTTAACGATTGCGTCAGTCTTGGTCTTGCCAGATCCAAGCAAGGATAAGCTTGTAGCGACTGATGCTAGCAAGATAGCAACGGGAGCAGTCGCAGTCCTCATGCAGGAGGAAAGGGTAGTCGCATACGACTCCAAGAAGATGAATGATGCAGAGCAGCGCTACCCGACTCACGACCAAGAGCTTTTGGCCATTGTGAGGGCCTTGAGAATCTGGGGGCACTACTTGTTGGGAAGAAAGTTCCAACTAGATACAGATCATCAAAGTCTCCAGTACATCTTCATGCAACCACTCTTGAATTTAAGGCAAAGGAGGTGGATAATGGAATTTCTCGAAGAGTACGACTTCAAAATAGTCTACAAGCCAGGCATTTCGAGGGGAGATCTCATGGGCTATATGTATCCAATATACGCAATACCTCAAACCAAGTTCTGTTAAGCCATGAAAGTTAATTGACAAAAATATCTTATTTTTGATGTTTTCTTGTCCAAATTTCTTAAGTGTCTCACTGTTGGTACATTCCCTAGTAGGCTATTTTATTTAATATTTGAGGCTTCAAAGGTTGTCCATAAGCTATATTATCACAATTTTTTTACTTTCCAAAAATTGACACAAGTAGGATAGCACGTAAAATTAAAACTAAAGCTTTCAATTCAACAAAATCAGGTACTTACCTTTAAATTTGCTTGCTCTAGGTTTGCTCCGGCAAAATTAGCTCCTGTAAGATCTGCATTCTGCAAGCAAATGCCAGCAGTAAAGAGCATAAAATCAACAGTCAAATTATCAATTTGCAAAATATTTCACATTTATTTCGAGGTGGAGCTATTGATGTGCAACATTAATTATCAGAAGAAGAAATGCTCATGAAAGAACTCCTTCGCATAAGCATGGGAGGTGCAATGTCTTTCGAAAACCTTAAGGGAAACTTAAAAACTTTGGACCAACTAATTTATTTTTTTAAATCTGCAGAATCCTGGAAACAGTGATCTTGTAGGCGGCATGACTTGAATGTGTGTTCTGTGGGACGAGCTGCAACTTCTGCTAGAATGATGAACTACATCTCTAGAAGATTGCCATAAATATAGGATCTATAATCCAAAACTAAAGAACGCTTGTACAGAATGTTGCCGAACTGGTCATATGTTACACAATCACAAAAATGGTATTCATTCAAAACACTTCGCCTACTCCTTGCACTATTTGAATTGTGTGCCAGTGCCAATGGCCGCTTGACCTTTAGGTGACGTGAGCCAACTCTCATCTGACAAATAAGACGAGAAGCAGGCAAGGTATATTGCTGCATTATGTAAATGATTATAATATAGACCAGCAATTGGCAGGTAATGGAGAACATATATTGCTGCATTGTGTATAGAACTATGGGATTGATATCACTTCCCATTTTATCTTTGTGCATTTGGCTTCAATTGATTTAAGTCAGGCAAGATAAGAGTGAAGATCAATGGGAATATTCCCTTGGTACAGACTGATTATGATGCTTATTTATGTATATTATGTTTACGGCTGGCCTTGCCTAAAGGCTTAGCTTTGATCTCAAGGAAAATGCAGCTTCAGGAAAGATGCATAGATTAATATGACCTTTTTATTGCACGTCTTGGCTAAGGGATATGATGGACAATGCTTGCACATCCAGATCAACACTCAAAAGTGCAACAAGTTCGTTCTTGCAAGATTTATTTGCAACTTCTGCAAAGTGCAAAAGTTCTGAATTTGTTTGACCAAGTACGGATGACTAGATTATGTATCTGTCCATATAAAACTTGTGAATCTCATAATGTAACACAATTATAAAGTTGTAAGTGACTGGAATCGTGAAATAATACCTGCAAGTGTGCTGATCGTAAATCTGCTCCGAGGAAGCTGCAGTTCACCAAACATGCATCTGCATTTTGAAACTGGAACTTGGTTACTACATAGTATATACAGGAAGATCGAAGCCATTAATAAGGTTCTGTATCTGATTGTTAATGCTGACCCATTACAGACATTCTGCTTTTATAAGACCCATCCACATTTGGGACATATAGTCATTGAGGTCGAGTACTTGCTAGGAATAGGACTCCTAGGGGTAGTTCACTTGCAATATCTTTGGATAATACACATGGCTTACTGTGAGCATTAACATCAGTTTCCTGTAAACATCATGCACCACCATCCACATGATACCTACTTTATGAGCAAACATCGATGGGCTAACCGTACAATAACTTGTCTCTACAAAATTCTCGACAAAGTTCAGCAGAATCCAACCAAATGCCCAAAAATCCTAAAATTTCCTGTCCAAATAATTATGGGGATGGTAAAACATACCCTGCATAGTAGCACTCTGCAGATTTGCACCGGAAAGTACACATCCTCGCAAGCTCGCACCATTGAATACCGACCTATTAAATCCTTGCATTAGACATGAAACTCATAGGCCAAACATAGAAACTATTTAAATCAATGCATGGAATCTCACTCGCGCAGTGTTGCATTGTGAAAGTTTGCACCATCGGCATCTGCACACTGAAATATGTTGGATTCAGTGACTAACATGTTATGGAAAATAGAATGAGGAATATAGATACACATACATGGAATTTTGCAGCCTGCAAGTTTGCTCGAGAGAAAAATGTGTTGACAAGACGTGCATTACTGAAATCTACACCAGACATATCCTGCATAAATTATATCCCTTACCACAAAATTTAACTTCGTTAAAAACAGCCCTACATATATATGTTGAAAGCATATGAAGGGCTTCAGCAGACAACAGTAGAGGATGGGCAGCTAGAAATTAAGGAATCAAAACAGCATAACTAGCAGTTGAAGGGAACTGTAACTCTTGTATTTTCAGTATAACCAATTTATTGTATAGTTCACCTTTCATACATTTGTTTTGTAGAATGATAGATTCCTATCAGGGTATATATTTTGCTTGTAAAGCTTTACTGTAGAACATAAAACTAACCAAGCTTGAGAAAACTGACTGACCAATTTTGAAAGATCTTGACCAGATAGGTTCACCCCACATAGACGTACTCGCTTGCTTTGTAGACATTTAATGACTTCTTTTCTTGATAACTCCGCTCTATTTTCATCCTCGTCATCTTTCTTTGTAAAAAATATATTCAACTGGTCTATTAGACCCTGCCACATATACATACATAGATATATCAATGGTGATTCTACATCATCATGTGGGACAGATGGGATATTTAAACTTCCAGTTATCTGCTATCAAATCGAAGTGCCTCTAGAAGCTTTACTCCATATCATAGAATCAACAGGTGTTTTCTAGACGTTGATATATTCTTTTTCTTTGTGTTAAAATACTCCAATTTACAATAATTTCTGCTTTTTTTTACTGTTTTTCTATCCCGATTTATGCGCCAACTCCTTCATTCTTCATGAAGGAGATGGCAAAAAAGGAATTTCTATATTTCAGAAAGACATCATCAAGAAAGGTGTCATTCAAATCTAGGTTAAATTGCACAGTGCACAACGGGGCAGTTTCGCCTTCTCATATCAACTGAAAATTGAGATAGAACTATTAGAAAGGAGAGATATTACTATGCTGACTAGATGCTGACGTGTCACTGTAGCTGACGTGGCGTACTCTATATAAGCCACAGTCAGTCTTCTTAAGGGTAGTTGAGTGAAGAGACCAACTCACGTTGGTGCGCTTGTATCTTCTTCTGTTCTTTCAGTTTCATTACATTCTAAGAAGAACCAGCAGCCAGGCTGCTCACAAAGGCTTTATGGTATAGCAATGTAGGAGGTTAGGCCTGTATAATGCTATGTCCTGTGCCCTATGAAATCTTGCCTCTTCTAAGATGCCATGTCCCTATGAACCGTATTTGCGGACAAAAAATGGCATGCACTATATATCCAGGAAATAACACAGCGTGAGGGAGAAAACAAACAATGGTGCATTTCCAAATTGAGCTCCATCCAAAGGCAGATAACCTCCATCCGTTGCAAATTTTTTTGAGACCAAAAGCACATCAAAGCATATTTACAAGCGGCCCTTTCAACACAAACAAAAAGATAAAATCATTTTTGCAAATTAAGCTAATAATGAATTAATCTCTCTAGATCCATATAATAGTTTCTATGTGGACCTACCCATACTATGGTCCTATGTTAAAATCCTCTCCTTTTTTTTCTCTTTCCTTCCTCTTATCATGGATAAAAATTTCTATTGAGGGGCCACATAAAGTACGCCATTGAAACAATGAACTGCCAGGTTTAAAATGCGAACACCTCTCCATAAGACCTATAGCAATTATGCCCTTGAATGAAATTGCAATTATTGCAGTAGCATAAAAGGAATTACAGTAACAATTTCCTGTCAATAATAAGCAGCTTACCGTTAGTTGATAATACTCAGCTTCTCTTAACAGCTCATGACAGGCAGATATGTCTAATGTTGGAATAGCCCCATCTCGCAGATAGTTTAAGACATGTCGAAAATGAGTCCCATCCCTGTCTATAAACACAGTACCCTGTTCGATAGTTAAAGAAAAACTTCTCACAATGTCATGCAGAAATCATTCAACAACCATGATACCTTATCTTTGTCAATGTGGAGTCTGTGACGGCCACTGAACATGACCGCTAGCATTGAACTAGCATCTCGCTGAGTTAATGTATCCACAGAAGTTGTGAAATGTGTTCCCCCTAACATGCAATTGCTCATTATTCAATAGAAGTTTCAAGTTCCTCTGTCAAACCATTGTCTATATAATCAATTGTATCTCAACCTTCCTACATTATGTCAGTATATGTTTTGCATACGTGGGTGATGAGATGGGATTCATTTGTTGACACAGAAAACTAAAAACGCTTTCACATCAGAAGGCAAACTTCTGTCTACACAAATTAAGAGAGGTGCTAAACATTTTGTGGCCACAACAGTAATCAGAAACTTGAGATTTGTACGGTTTTTGGTATGGCTATGTGTTGTATATGCTGACCTTAACTGTTTTAGCTAGGTTCCATGCCCAAGTTAAATAGAAAATTGCTTCACTCTTTTATTCTTAGTAGCAGAAGAGCATGAGCTAAAGACGTCTGGATTTCTTCACTATATCATCACAAAGATCTCAATGTAGGGTGCACCAGTAACAAAAGTAACTAAATTGTATTCTTTCAGTTTCCACTCAATCCTTTATAACTGGGATTCCTCAAAAACGCTGGCCCAGAAGGCTAAGAGAGAATATTGACACGTAAAGGCTGCTTTTCTTAGAAATGAATTCGATGGGCTCCCTCCTTTTTATATTATTTACGTCACTTCCACAAACAAAAGATAAATCGGTTTGGCTCAATGCATGGCAGCTATATAGGCTGGACACTATGGATCCCCAAAAATATCCTGACAAAGAGTTTGTAAATACTCAGCAGCATTACTAAAGTCTTAGTCAATGCCCTGGCTACCTAGATGTTCACCTATCCCAGGTTGTACAACACAACGGGAACGGCTTGAGATCTTAATCATCAGCTTATCTATGCATGCCAAGTAGGAATTGACTATTCACTACAAGTTTGCCAAGATAAGCAATTCATGGGGTGATTGAATCGAGTAAACTTTCTGATGCCATATTTGTTCTAGGTGTTCACTTATCTGTTTATATATGTTCGAATATCAGATTAGATAGGTGTTCCTGTAAGAACGTAATGCAAGGGAATATTTGAGGTCGTATTTTCCGAAATACTACGCAAAAACAATTGAGACAATGTACAAGGGCTGCAGTAACCGCAACCACTATACACTGAGTAGATCTGTGAACTTAGCCCAACAACGGTTTTTTGTGTCTGTGGCAGTATATTCCGCGTAGATACTAAGAACAAAGGTTCGTAGTGTCTAACCAGAGTGTTTAGTTGTGCAAATCTCAGACAACCCTACTGGAAAGCTATATTCGTTGAGCAGTAATCCGACATCAACAGCTTAGGTAGAAAATTGAAACAAAAAAGGGATCTACAGCAGTAGACTTACCAACATTGAGGTGTACAATTGAAGGGGCTTCACTGGAGGAAGGATCGGACAAACAATCTCCATTAAGAGCTAAGGCGTCCAGAGACAACACCGCCCCACTTTTAGCGTCCTTAGAAAGGTCGTCTTCTGGTGTATAGGCAGACTCCATCGTCGGAGAATGCACTATGCAGGATGATTGTACCGCTTGATCGTATTTGTAAGTGTCAATCTCCAGTTTGGCTGATAACCGGTTCCAGGTAAAGTTTTTGGGAAAAACTCTGAAATACTCTTATGTTTTGCTATTTGCTAAAATTAAGAAAACGCCCCTAGTTTTGGGGGTATTTTAATGGAAATGATCATAACTTTTTTATGATGATCCAAATGAGAATGATGATCCAAATGAGAATGAGCCTTTCAGAGCTATTGTAAACGAGGATGAGATCTTTCCATCAAAGATAAGATCATATAAATCGGAGTCTTAAATCACAAGTTATGCTATTTTTAATACACAAGAAGGGTATTTCACAGTTTTTCCCAAGTTTTTAAGCAGTTTACTCTACCACCACTACCACGACTTTTCTTGCAATTCTAGTTCATCCACTTAAGAATGCCAACAAGTAGTACCTCTGAGCTTCTCAACAAGCATGAGGAAAATGAAGAAGACGAGGTTCCTGGGGATATCACTTAGTGTATAAGGGATATGCCATGTGCGAGGAAGGGATCATAAAAAACCCCTTCGTATACGCTTTTTTTAAGGTCTAAAAAACCCCTTTCCGTATGAAATACATCACTAGAGATTGGATTTTTTAAAGTCTAAAGAACCCCTTCCCGTACGTATTCGTACGCTTTAGGTTAAAAAAAACCCCTTATCGTCCACTCACATGGTATATACGGCCTACACTATGTGAATCCCCCGGGATGAGGTTTGGGCAAGATCGTAGCTTATAGGTCCTTTGCCGGTTGCTTGATAGTTCTTCAAGAGGTGATCATAAAGCTTTGTGTTTCTCATCGGTGAAGTATAGGGGCCTGCCATTAGTGCTAGTGTTTGGGAGAGCTTGGAACGGGTGCAAAAGTCATTTTTCACTTACAGCCTAGAAGTCAAAACTACGGTGCCCTATGCTATTCTTTACAAGAGACAGGTTGTTTGCCCCTTCAATATTCTGCCATGAAGCGCCATCTCCACTATACCAACAAGGTGCATCACATCGATGATGATAGCTACCCTCTTCTTATGCTTGCTATGGATGAATCTCCCCAGCATATGAAACGACATTGGAAAGAGAATTGTAATGCATGGTTTCCCCACTGGTCCGTGCAACCAAAACATTGCATGGTGCTTGCTAGTTTTGATCCTGAGCTTTTGCAACAATATCTCGATGGTCGTTTTTCTCAGAAGATGTAGGATGCAGTTACTTTAGCCCAAGTTAAAATTCGTCATTATCATGCACATATAAATCCCACTTTAACACTAGGACCACAAGCTTATTTGCTTGCTTCCTTGTTCAAGAAAAAGCTTGTAGCTGTTGCGTCAATTGCACAGGGTCCCACAAGCTACGGATTGAGATAGATAGATATAAGCGGCCGCAATTGCCACAAGAAGCGAGATTATGAGCATGTTGCCAGTTCTAGGTTATTGAAAATGAATGCCACACTCTGCTAAGATGTCCTGCTTTTGAGATGGTCAGGAATCGCTATTTGACTTTAACATTCCATTCCACGCTCCCACAACTTCAAAAGGTTATACATACTTCGGGTTCAAAGGTTTTTCCCTTGAAAAACTTTCAAGCAAGGGTTTTTTAATCCTAGTAGTAATGGATGTACTAGGCCATTGATGGGTCCCATGACTCTCGGCATTCTCGGAGTCAATGGCAGCAAAGATGTGGCACTCACCCTGGATGTAGACGCAAACATCTTCTTCGTCTTTCTCCGAGAAGTGTCTCCCATCCTCCTAGCTCTGCTAGTGACGCATTCGTCACAAAGGGACAGTTCTGTGTCCGATGTCCCGGTTGGAAGCACCTGAAGCACAACTGCTTTTCAATACATTCTAGTCTCTTCTCCTTTAAAATGGACTGCAAGAACTGCTTCACTGCTCTGGAATAATTTGAACTACCCATTTGCTCTTTGTCCCTGAAACTGACCTGCTTCTTCTCCTGCTTTCCAAAATTTGCATTCTTTTGCTTTCCATAGTTTGCATTGTACTGAGGCCTAGCAGCTGCGGGGCTCGTTGCTCTTAGGCTATAACTTTCCATAGCTTTTCCCTTATCCTGATAGTACTGTTGTTTCTGTCCAATGCCTTGGGGACCTGTTCCTTGTAAGCTCACGGCCTTGGACTCTGCTTCTGACACTGTTCTGGGGTTAATAGCTCTCACAAGCTTCCAAATCTCCTCATTCAAGCCTTCAATGTACTCCTCTACTGAATGTCTTTTGCAACTTTGGCACATAGAGCCTCCAAGAGCCTCAGCCTCATAAACTCTTCGGTTTACTTCTGCACCGTCTTATTGGCCTGCTTCAACCTATAAAACTGCTGCATCATATGGCATTTGTGTCCCTCGGCACGTAATGACGCTTAAATGCCTTGGAAAACTTCTTGAATTTGCAGCTACCTCTGCTTAACCCATGGGCTTTGGCATAGCCTTTCCACTAAATTCTGGCCGCTCCCTTGAGGTTGGCTGTCGCTATTCTGCCCATGTCCTTATCTTTCATACTATTCACGTGCTCTCTCATCTCGTCCAACCAAGCCTCGGCTTCCATCCCTGACTTGTTATCTCCTGAGAACTGTTCTAGCTTCCTGGCTTTCCACACATTGCTCAGTGCGGAGTCGACTTTCTTCTGGTAGTCGATCTCGTTCTTGCCCCTATCATGGTTGGGACCTTCCCGGTGGTCCTGCTGATCGTTATCCTACTCCTTTGATTTGGAGTCGGAACTGGTATTGGAGGAATCCATGCTAGGGGATCTCCTTCTCTGGTTTTTCTTCTTTGCCTTGTCTGTTCTGCCAGCAGGTGTTTGGCATAGCTGGACGTTCTGGTCTGGTGCAATTGCTGCCCTCCCTGCCAGCAAAGCTCTTTGTCTCCTAGATATTCGATCTCATCTGGAGTATCTCCTCTTTGGGGGTTGGTGCTTCGAACTCTTGGAATAGGTTCCTTGGTTCAAATTGTCTTGCGGATGTTTGTTCTTCTTGAGGGTGTCAATCTTGCTCTACATTCCTGTTTGTTCGAGCTGCATACACATTAGATTGCACTCTTATGATTAGATTTTGTTTGTTGTTGCATTGGTTGTTTGGTGATATAGTTGTGGGGACAAAGTATACCAAAGAACATTCATAATGCCATCAATTATATTCATAAGGTACAATATTATTACAATCAATAATAGAGAGAAGAAAAATTTTAATTTATTCTTGGAATCTTCGATATGTCGGGTTGTCTTCCAAAAACTTCTTCACTTGGGCTGTACCAGCTGTATGTCCCAAGTTCTTGAGAATGTTGGTGGGTGTACCACCTTGCAGTGCCGTTACTGGGTCTTCCACCCTTCTATCCAATGTGTAAGCCACAGTGACGGCTAATCTGCTTTGACGCCTTTATGGGACTGCGAAGTTGAAGATGCTCAGGGTTGTTGTCCTCTTCACTAGTATGACGTGATCGATGTTCGGAGGCATCCGAGCATGTCTACCAAATCCTGTGAGGGCAATGAGCATGAACTCCCCTTCTTCTCCTCGTGGGTTGAACTGTCGATGTATCACTGCTATCCTTCCGTCGGTGCGGAGTGGGAGGTAAAATCTGAGGTCCTTATCGTGTCCTCCCTCTGCTGCCTCTTCTCCGCTTCTGATGTTGGCCCTGTGCCTTTCGGAGTACTCGTCCACCGGTACTGCTGTCAGGTCCCTATAATCTGCAAACATGGACCTGGAAGAGGTCAAGTTGATCCCGCCTCTTTTAATCCCAGTTGGCGTTGTTGACGAGGAGCTGGGCAGGAGTGCGCTCGTTGTCTTGCCCCTAATGCCCATCCGTTCCTGGATGGCGATAAATTCCTCCTCTGAGGGCAGCTCTTGTTGCGTCATCATCTGCCGAATACTGCTGTAAGCTTCGATGTTGGATGATGACTGCCCGATGTAAGTGTGGGCTTCCCTGATGCTGATAGGGAAGTCTTGAGTCTCTCGGTCGATGACGTCATCGAGTTTTGGCTGTTGGCGCAGGAGATGCAGGAGCTCGTCTAGCATGTAGCCTATATCTCTGCACTCTGGAAGGTTCTTTATGTCGTGCAACATCAGGTACTCTTGGCCTTCGATGATGACCGGGGTTAGGCTGATGATACCTAACCCAAGCGGGGGAGCTGTCCTTGTTACCCTCAAGCCTTCGTCGAAGCCCTGAAGGTCTTGTTCTGCTTGCTGCTGTTCTTGGATAGGGTCGATGTCGATGAGGTCTTCGACGTCGTAACCTTATCCTTCTTCTTCCTCTTCCTCCTGTTCTGACCCTTCATACTCTAAGAGCAGTTGCTCTTCTGCTGCTGAGACAGTGGGTTCTATGGCCATTGGCTGAATGGAGGGTTCACCTATTTGGGTTTGGGCTCTACGGGACAAGAAGATGGCTACAGCAGCAGTGTAGGAGAAGTACCTCTTCCTCTTTATGGATATGGTCATGTAGTCCGGCATGCGAGCAGCTCTATTTTTTAAGTACTTGTCGATGTTTGGAACATCATTTAGTGCTGCTCCAAGGGCTGTTCTAGGTGCAAAGTGCCCTATGCATGGGGGGAGTTCTACCAGTGAAGGGCCTATCGTAGCATCCACATCAATATCCTTCTGGAAACAGCGAAGACAGAATTGATGTCGACCTTTGTCACATGAGCAGTGGCCTTGTACCATCGCTTGAATGATGAAGTGGCAATTGTGCTGATGTGGACGGGGTTAACAAACAGATATGCAAGCGCCTCTATGAGCAGGAAAATCGCCTTGGAGTGAGGAGTGAGAGTGTAGGATGCAAATGATGGCCGGTGGTGGGTCAAATTTATAGACAGAACCCTAATTTGTGAAATTTTTAGGGTTTGGAAATGTCCATCACTTCAAGGTCCTACTAGATATTTGATAGGTAGTCTATGGTTATGAGTATCTAAAGTATTTCTTAATGATCCTATCGCAACAAATTTCATTTAATTTGGAGGTAGTTGGGATAAGTTAGGGCTATTTGGCTTGGACCACTCACACAGTGCACGAGAGGCACTTTCAAAATTTTTGAAAAGGGTCCTGACGCACTCTATGAGGGATGGGCTCCTGTTTGCGTCCTAGATGACTCTAAAATTATGGTATAAGGGCAGAATATTACTAATCTCGTGGATTAAGCCAGGCTATGCCCTTAGTTTCTGGTTTTGGACAAGTCTAGGCATAGATCAGTGGTCAAACACTCACACAGTGTGCGAGAGGTACTTTCAAAATTTTTGAAAAGGGTCATGACGCACTCTGTAAGGGGTGGGGGTCTATTCTGTCACTTTTTGGCCAAATTAATTAATATAAATTACACATGCCATTAATACAACCACACTAAGTACATTATTATACTTTGCAACTTAATTAAAAGCTCTTTTTATATTTACAAAGATTTATAAGTACATGTTTAACGGTCTTCTTTCTTTATAAATCTGGCTAGCTTCATATCCTTGGGCATGTACGTGACTCTTTTCGCATGGAGAGCACATGCTAAGGAGTCTTCAAAATGCTGCACCAGCTTTTGCTCGGCTGCCTCCTGTAATGCAAGCAACATGTCGCCTGTCACTCGCTTCTCCTTGTCAAACTCTTGCAAGATCTCACAGGTTAGTCTTGCAAACGCAGCTCTTGGTATCAGACGCCCATAGCTCCTCTGGAAATGCCGAATCTCCCGAGCAGCTTTAGCAAAGTATGAATCTGTCTTCCTCTTCATGGGCTTCTTTGGTGGTACGGTTCTCTCTAGGAGCAACTTCAAGTGTTTTCTTTTGTTGGACTTCCTCCTTCCATGTACGTCACCTTATTTTCTTCATAGTACTTGGAGTATGCCTCGTACATCTTCATGTACTCATTGTACTCCCTCATCTTCTTCTTATACTCCCGCTCATGCTTGAGTACATATGACTCCCGTGCCGGCTTGACCTTCTTGGGATCTGTTGTTGCCTTTGGCCATGTCGGGTAGGGAGGCAATGCTGCAACTTCTTGGTTCTCAGGATTGGAAGGTCCCGATCCGTCCATTGGGCGGGGAATCCTCCAAGCGTCATCGTCCGACTGTGTTTCCGATGAAGAGGATGACGACCTATCGGGCTCCCGCTCAGTTATTTTGACCCCGTTGCTTGGTGTACTCTTGGTTTTCCTCCGGGGTTTCTTCGGCAACTCTGGGTCTTTCCCCTTTTCCTCCCTCTGCTTCAGGCGTTCCGCCTTCGCTGCAAGTCTCCTTCTTTTGGCTGCCCTCTTCTGCTTGCCAATTTTTCTTTGGTGACGGGCCAGCTCCTCTGTTGCCGCATGGTCCTCCTCATTCCCATGGTCCTGATTCTCTGGGTGCTCTTGTTGATCAGGGTCTTATTGTTGCTCTTGTTGATCCTGATGCTGTTCGTTGTCCTCCTAGGTATCAGGGCTTGAGTTTAAAGTTTCTTCATTTCTGGCTCGCTCTCGAGCCTCCCTCGCCTTCTATTCTGCAGCGGGAACTTGAACGCTCGTAGATCCGTCTGGCATAACCACTCAAGCAGGCTGTTTGGTGCGGGCCATATTTTGAAATATTTGAATCGCCTTCCGAATGCCTAGAAATCACCTTTTTGATCGGAGAGCAGCAAGCTGGAGGAGTACGGTAAAAATGAAGAACCCTAACATTAGTGTTTGTTGGATTAAGACATTAGGTTATTTTAGACAAAAAATACTGCTACCACTCATACAGTGCGCGAGAGGCGCTTTCAAAATTTTTCAAAAGGCCCTGGTGCACTCTGTGATGGATTACTCCTTTTTTGCTCTATCTTTAGTTTTCTAGACAGTCTTTTAGTGTTAGAACATGTTTTCTTGGCTTAAATTCTAAGCTATCTGCAGCTATTAGATTACTCTAATCATACATCTGTCAAACACTCACACAGTGCATGAGAGGCCTGTTCAAACTTTTTGAAAAGGGCCTTGGCGCACTTTGTGATGGGTAACTCTCTAACTCTCTAATGGCCAAATTTTTTCAGGTTTTCTACTTTTTCTTTCCTAATTAACATTATCTTAATTTATTGTTCTAAGGATAGAATTTTTTTTTCCTAAATTTTGAGGTTCGTGCTTGGGTTGTTATCCCCAAGACTGAAGGTCTAGTGTTAGTCCTATCAGGGAATCTGGTCAGTGCCCAATCTTGGCCTATCAAGATCATGGCTCTGATACCACTTTGACGCTCCCATCGTATCGGAAGGCAGGGTTCATCCCCCTAGCAGCCAAGCTGACAGAGGCCGTCCACCTAACACCAATCCCTTGGCAAGGAATCGATGAAGAAGAATGGACGGGTCATTTGTCCCGTCTTTCCTCAGGACCGTCCTAGCTGCGGAAGCGTAAATGAACGTAAGCACATGACATCAAATATAAACAAAGCCACCTCGAAGGGTGGTTGTACCATAGCATACATGTATAAGCGCATCAACAACATCATCATCAAATGGGAGATCCTACCCAGGGCTCCGACTCCAGGGATATGGACTGATGGTTTGGGTCTCCAG
The DNA here is from genome assembly GCA_021234155.1 of Isoetes taiwanensis. Lineage (NCBI taxonomy): Eukaryota > Viridiplantae > Streptophyta > Lycopodiopsida > Isoetales > Isoetaceae > Isoetes > Isoetes taiwanensis. Next base: position 2,376,531 of record JAJEKV010000120.1, on the reverse strand, counting down.
AAGCCATTGCAGACAAAATTCATGAGAGTGGATTGGGCTTGCATAAGAACATGGCTGTTGGGAAGTCCTCTCCATCCGCCCCTTCTATGTATACTTTGCATAATAGGTTGAAGAGTTTGGGGACTGGACCATAGCCTGCCGGGTGCATAGCCAAAGGGGCTACTACTAGGTTTCATCTCCCCAGCCCCGATGAGGCAAAAAGGGGATCACCCCCTTCAGAGGCACGCATGCCCATCACAGGCGGCTAGAGGGCCACACTGCCCATCTATGACTTGAACCTCATTGAAGGCGCGCATCACCCAAGATGTGTCGAGCCCATGCCTTGCCCACATGCAGTGGCAAGCCATTAGACCTAGCCCCCTAAGATCCCTAGTAGGCTTTACACACCAGAGAGATCGATCTGCAATGGGACGACCTCCTTAGCCACCGGTCTAGCCCCGCCACTTACAATCAGGCGGGCTCTTATGCACAGGCCGCATTAATTGGGAATTAATGAGGCTGTCTAGATACATCAACTACTGAAGCTTTAAGGGTCTCTATCCCCCTTCCCAATACACAGGAGTGCGCAAAAAATAGAACATCATCACCAGAGAACTGAAATACAGAGGAACATCTAGTCTATCTGCCTAAACATATATGGTTAGGTTCCTTTGTTAGGGCTTGTGATCTCAGTATCTATAAGGCCACTAAGGCTGATCTAACATGCTATCCCAGCTGATTGCCGAATTAAAAGTCGGCATTGCACAACATAATCATTATTTACCTGATCACTGGCTTGCTCCCGCACCTAGAATCGCGTCCATGCCTTTGCTTGGGTCGAAGGCAGCTGAACCTGGAAGATCTGTTGTGCAAAGGCGGCTTGGTGGCACCTGGCAATGTGAGCTAGCAGCTTCGCTTGGCTATAATGGCCCAAGCCAACTGAAATGCGAAAATGGAGAAGGTTTAGGGTTTCCCCTTTTGTTCCTTTTACATGTCCTTTTAGGTTTAGGGTTAAAAGGACATATGGGGTTTTTCCATGAGGCAAAGAGGTTAAATGCATATATTTATAGACAGGTGCAATAGACGAGGTTGCCCCCTAGGATGCAACCCTTTATGATTCCCAAGTACATGTCATCACGATGACATGTACAAGTGGCATGGCAGTATAATATATGTATTCTGCTCGTATATTGTGATGGAACGTCACAATCTGCCCACCTCGAATTGATGCTGTCCTCAGCATCACGAGTCTCCCCTCCTTGGAAACCTGCATGATCTCTGCAACACATTTCATGCATGCAATTTTTATAACAATTACTCCAAGGTAATATTTAAGTTCTAATTTTATAATCATATCACTTGTTCCATAACGCTATAGTAAGGTGATCTCTCAACGCTTACATTAACATTTAATATTCACAAAATTTTATAATTTAAAGATCCATTTGGTCTCCTTGCAACACATTATGACACAACATGTGTTGCAAGACTTCACAGTGTGACCCTCCTACCGCTAGACACTCCTATTGGCCTGCAAGTCCAACACTATGTTAGTACGCATTTATTTATTATAAAGTTGGTTATTAAGAAACCACCCATTTAATTACACTTAATTAACTATATGGATGCAAGACTAATCTCCCGGTGTAGGAATGATACTTCTTCCATCGTGGCCATGGAGACAATGCCCTATAATGCCTAGGATGATCATTCATGCCTACACCTTTCATGCCCTTGGCGTCGTCCTCCCCATAGTAGGCATTGACTAGAGGTGTTTTCCTATCAATGCATGAACTAAATGACCTCTTATCTCTCCATTTTGTCTACTTCCATGGCGACGGGAGTAGACTTCTTAATCTACCTCATACTGACCTATCGATTCGGTGTCGAATACTTCGGTGACGAGTCGACATTTGCATTGCTCCATGAATTGGGGGTACTGCTTCTTCAAATCTGATTGTAGTACCCATGTAGCATCTTCCACAGGCAAGTGCGAGTCATCAAGGGGTGCCTTGAGAGCGTATCTGCAACCATGTTGAGCTTGTCTGGCTTGTACATGATGTCAAAATCGTACTCCTCCAGGAACTCCATCCATCTCCTTTGTCTCAAGTTGAGATGTGGTTGGGTGAAGACATATTATAGATTTTGATGGTTCGTATCTAATTGGAACTTCTTCCCAATATTCTCAATGCTCTCACTATTGCTAGCAACTCCTGGTCGTGGGTTGGATAACGCGTTTCGGCATCGTTCATCTTTCTTGAATCATACGCTACCACCCTCTCCATTTTCTGATCGCATTGTTCTATCATCGGTGAGCTAAGCTGTGCAATAACTTGCTCATATAATTTAGCCACCACAGCATGCAAAGCAACTCGAACATACAAATTAACCAGTCTTTTGAGTAATTTATTGCGCAAAACAATGTCAAATGCTTTAAGGAGCTCTACAAAGCAGCTAGTACATGTCCTTTCTTGACCCTTTAGAATTTTCTATTAGAGCATGCACGATGACCAAATGATGAATTATGCAACGTTTGAATCAAAATCCAACTTGCCCAAAAGTTCTCATGTTATATTTATCTACCATTTTGATAATTTTTGTTCTAAAACTATTCCAAATAGCTTACCCACAAGGCTACTTACCATAATAGTTCTATAATTGGCAACAACATTTTTATGCATAGGTATAGTTCTATTCATCTGCCATTCAGTTGGAAAACCTAATATCATTGTCGAGTTGAATAAACTTATTATTTTTGTGACCATTACTCTCTTCCTCGTTTCAACATTTCATCTTTGTCAATTTCTAGATTGCTTCATGTATATTATTTTTCTCAAAGAATAGAATAGAATAGAATAGAATAGAATAGAATAGTTTTTTTATCGTCCACTGAGAGGCTCATTTGGGAACATAGGCATGCTAATGACTTCTCACCCTTTTTGAAATATAGAGTCTGCACATAGTTATACAGCTCATGAGCATCAAGATCCTCCCCTAAAGAAGACGACCTTACTGCCAAGCTTTTCTAAAATTTTGCAGGTCTTTTGAAGCGCTTAATATCAAGCTCATTTTCCATCTGAGAAAGAAATGGCCTATTTTTCTGTTTAAGCCTATATGTTGCAACCATTGCTTTCTTTTATCCCCATAAATTTCTTTCGCTTTAGTTTGCATTTGCTAGCATTCTGCATCAAACCATAATTTAGATTTCCATTTCCTTTTTGGTTGTGAGAACTCTCCAAAAACCTTGCTTTGATCATCAACATTTCTAGATGGCAACCAGTCTGTAAAAGCTTCTTCGACCTTTAGTGCATATGCCTCACTCTTTTCATAATCCACGAAAAAGATGGTTCTGGTTTTTTTGAAATCGAGCTCGAGCTTTATTTGGATGTCCATACACCTTTAAATTAAATACCAAGGGCAAATGCCTAAAAAAGCCAAACTTATTTCAAAATCTGATATGTATTTCTCGGCTGCTTCTTTATCAGTACTTACATAATCTACCTATAGATATATCTCAGGTTTGTGATAAAGAACAAACTAGTAGCAGCAAAGTTATGAATCAACAGCTAAAGGGTTCTTTAGTCTGTGCTAAATACTCTAGAGAACCATTTTTCTCATCCGCATAATGCTCCACATTAAAATCGGTTTTTGTTTTTGACAATGATTACATTTTTGTTTCTTTCACAAATCCAAACATGTGACATAATTCGGATAAGTATATAGGTATCCTTATTGAAAGTACCTATGGATTCACAATTGAAAATAAACTTCTATGTATATCGTGGAGCATAAGTAAACTGTAATCAAACCTATTGTACAAACTTGCCATATTAGTTGACGCAATTCAGATGGTAAAAAAACATCATGATGGAAATTCTAAATGATTATAGAGAGTTCAGAAGGTTGCAAGCCAAAAAATGTTCTAACTCAACTATCTTTCGAATGTGGAAAAATGAAAGAAGTTTGATGTTATTAACAATAACATTACACATGCGTAATAGATGCAATTGGAAGACTTGGACAAAGCAGAGTATGCTTTCTAAGAAGCTATTAAAGAGAAGATTGTTACGGCAGAGCATTTCAATGATCTCCATCCCTAGAGAACGATGATATGCCCTAGGAAGAGAGGTTGATTTTAAAGATGTCTGGAAGGGATTATAAGCCAAATTAGAAGACTCACCATCATTCTACTGAATGAGACAATATGGAGGCGCTTATTTTAAAACTATATTGTTGGTTCCGTGCATTCATCAGAAAAAAGAAGATATCAAATATGTAAAAGTAAGATATACATTTCGAATTACACTAAGCAGGTGGGTAAAGAAAGTTAAATGTTATTTGGATTATTTAGTGCATGTATATAACACATAAATTAGAACAAGCCCAAGATCCTCAAAATGGTGCAACATTAATAGCATTATCAAATATGTAGGCTGCACTGAGAAAGTGAAAGAGTTATAATGAACATGGAAGGTGTAAGGAAAGATAATTGTTAATGAATAATGATATCTAAGAAATGATCCATTGTAACTCTATCCTATTAGAGTTCAAGCCAGTATATTTTTTATTCTATAGCATAATACAAGAAATGTATGCGGCAAAAGGCCGCTGCAATGGTAATCATATGAGGACATAGTGAAGTCAAAGCTATCATTAAACCATGTCAAATCACCACAATAGCACTTGAAATAATGTTCTTTAGAAAGTACTAATGAAACTAAACTCATGTTGAAGCTAAAAAATAATCATTCCTAGAGAGACTAGTTGTTGAGCAGGAATATGTTCATGTGACAGTCGTGGTACCTTGGCCATATTATGCATGATGTATTTTGAGGTACTACACTAATAATGCATGCTTGGTATGTGTTAAAATTATATAAAAGCTCATGACAAAAGTAAAGGGCATGGATTTCTATAAGGATTTTGGAAGGTAGCAGTAAGAGCAATTTCTGGGCAGTTTTATTGTCCGAACTTTGGAGCGTCACATCTCAATGGCAAGGGATCCTTTTCAGGTGATTTTACTTCTATGTAAAGATCTTTAAATGAGGTTTCTAAATTGGGTCTGCTAAGGCTGAAATTCATCCGTATGTAGGAGATACCACAAAAAGAGTGATGATGGGTCAGAATTGATTGCACTGTGTATCTTCTTATATAGTCTAATTCCTGGAGCTAGGAGCTGAAAGGAGGAACATTTTGAAAGGAAAGCTGTTGTAAGGTGCCAAGGAACCATTTTTTAAGTGGTTTTCAAGGGGTGGTTAAGTCTTACACCAAGGATCTCTCTTGATTTGTCCGAGTGATGTTCTTGGATTGTATTGGTTGGATTAAGTTACTTGGTATTGACGGTGATTGATTGAAGAATCAAGGATGCATAAGAAAATAAATCATGCTGGATACTAGTAAATAGAATATATGCAACTTGGATACATTGAATTAATAGATACAAATCAAAGCTAAGGATCATATGACAGAGTCACGTGGGATGTTATTTCTCGATGGGGAGAAGGGCTTTGAGAAGCTTATGGGAGCTTCCAAGGATATGGCTATGGCATGGAGCCATTATGGGACTAATAAATGTATAAGATACTAGTTAGGTGCCCAGTGTTGCTGGAGATAAGCTAAAAACATATAAATGTTTCCGCTTCAATGTTCGCATCTGTAAGTAACTATTTGTATTTCAAAAACCTCTGGGGTAGACAAATACTCTCTAAACAAATACTTTCTGACAACACGTATTTTTAACCACAACACCTGACATGGAAGGGGATCCATTAGGACATGACATTATCATGAGATATTCACCCTATCCTTTTATACGGGGTTGAAGTATAGGGTACAGTAGTGTCCCTCGCTACCTGGAATGACTTGGAGCAGGAGCAGAAAGCCTTCTTGGTACGAGCACTAGGGGTAAAGTCCACAGTCCCATGTCAAATTCTGTTGCAGGAGATGGGTTTCTTGCCTCTTCAGAGGGCTGCCCTTGATCGCAACATTGTCTATTTTCAGAAGTTGGTCAATATGGACGATGCTCGTCTCCTTAACCTAGCTTATATCATGGCAATGGGGCCGCAGTGCCTCAAGGCCTGCTGGAGGGAAAAGAGAGCTCAATGGTTGGCTAGATAGAATGTACAGGAGCACAGGTGCATACATATACAAACAGAGACAGACCGCTATAGCTTGAGGCAATGTCTTGACACTTGCTTCCTCGGCAAAACTCACGGGATGCCAGTGCCCTTGAACAGGTCAAGACAACACACTACCAGCACCACATAAATCCCACATTAGAATGGGGCCCATAATGCTACCTGCGTACCCATTTGCCTATGAAAAGGCGCAGACTCATTGCCTCCATTCACACAGGGGCATACCATCTTCGAATTGAGGCGGGCAGATGGATTGGTGAGCCATGCTAACATAGCCTTTGTCAATGCTGCCAAATGGGAGTCATTGAGGATGAATATCATACCCTTCAAAGCTGCCTAGCATATGATCAAATCCGGATGCGCTATGCTAAGTTAGTCAAGCCTGGCCAGCCGCTACATGTGACATTGAGCACGGCTTCCGTACAGATGCTGGGATCATACCTTCAGGAGGTCATGGATATACGAGAACAGCTATGTCCTCGGGCACACACTTGACATGTATATATGCATATATTTCATGATGAAGTATACCCGTACAGTTTGACAACATTTATTACTGCCACGACTTTTCCCTCTAAAACCCTTCGAGGCGGGGTTTTTTAACCCAGACAGTAATAAGTTTGATGCGCTCCTTCATTGGGTTCCATAGGCCGATTGGTCTCTGTGGACGATAAAAATCATTATTTCTTTCTTTCTTTCTATATCTTTTAATTCTCGAATAAGGGCTCACATGAAAACAGACAAATAGCTAGGCTTTTCATTCATCTCAGCACTTTTTCTACAATGGTATACAGTGGGTAGCTGCACATCGCAGGCTACCCAAAAAATGAAAAACATAGTGAATATCCAGTTATAACACATGGACCCCAAATAAAATTGTGTGCTACAGATGTTGGCTAGTATACATGCTGAGAGCTTATCGCCAGGATTAAAAAACCCCGCCCTTTGGGGTTTTCGAGGAAAAATCCTAGCGATAAAATATCGGCAGGGGGCTTGGACAACGCAAGGCTGCTAAACGTTCCCACAAAAAACCCACGCTCCACAGAGAATACCGAAGCCGCGCATCACCCCTGAACCTTCACATCACCAACAAAAAAACTAATAGAGAAAATGTGACGTCCCCTACTTCTTCTACGATGCTCCCATCGTATTGGAAGGCAGAGTTCATCCCTCTGGCAGCCAAGCTGACAGAGGCCGTCCACCTGACACCAATCCTTTAGCAATGGATCGATGAGGAAGAATGGAGGGGTCATTTGTCCCGTCTTCCCTCAGGACCGTCCTATCTGCGAAAGCGTAAATAAACGAAAGCACATGACATCAAATGCAAATAGAGTCACCTCGAAGGGTGACTGTACTATAATGTACATGTATAAACACAACAATATCATCATCACATGGGAGATCCTACCCAAGGCTCCGACTCCAGGATATGGACTGACGGCTTGGGTCTCCAGAAGCCATTGCAGACAGTCATGAGAGTGGATTGTGCTGGCATAGGAACATGGCTGTTGGGTAGTCTGCTCCATCCGCCCCTCCTGTGTACACTTTGCAGAATAGGTTGAAGAGTCTAGGGACTGGACCATAGCCTGCTGGGCGCGTAGCCAAAGGGGCTACTACTGGGTTTCATCTCCCCAGCCCCGATGAGGCAGGAAGGGGATCACCCCCTCCAGAGGCATGCACGCCCATCACAGGTGGCTAGAGGGCTACTGCCCATCTTCGAATTGAACCTCATTGACGGTGACTTATCACCCAATAGGTGTTGAGCTCATGCCTTGCCCACAATTAGTGGCAAGCCATTAAGCCTAGCCCGCTAAGATCCCTGGTAGGCTTTACACACTAGAGGGATAAGTCTGTAATGGGACAAGTCCTCCTTATTCCACCGGTCTAGCCCCGCCACTCACAACCAGGCGGGCTCTTATACACAGGACGCAGTAATTGGGAATTAATGAGGCTATCTAGATACATCTACTAATGACATGAGTAAGCATAGAATGGAACATCATCATCAAAGAACTGAAATACTGAATAATATCTAATCTATCTACCTTAACATACATGGTTAGGTTCTTAGTTAAGGCTTGTGATCTTAGGATCTATAAGGCTGCTAAGACTGATCTACCATGCTATCCTAGCTCATTGCACAACGGAATCACAGGTTACCTGATCCCTGGCTTGCATCCATGCCTTCGCTTAGGTTGAAGGCAACTGTTCCTGGGAGATCTGTTGTGCAAAGGCGGCTTGGCGGCGCTTGGCAATGCGAACTAGCAGCTTGACTTGGTCGGAATGGCCTAAGAAAGCCAAAATGCGAAAATGGAAAAGCTTTAGGGTTTTTGTTCCTTTTACATGACCTTTTAGGTTTAGGTTAGAAGGGACAAATGGGGTTTTGCCATTTGGCAAAAGGGTTTAATTGCATATGTTTAATAGACATGTGCAACATACGAGGTTGCCCCCTAGGCGCAACCCTTTACGGCTCTCAAGTACTTGTCAAGGTGACATGTACGCGTGGTGTGGCAGTATAATATACGTATTGGACTGTATACTATGCTGGAACGTCACAATCTCCCCACCTTGAATTGATGTTGTCCTCAGCATTACGTGTCTCCCCTCCTCGGAAAGCTGCATGATCCCTGCAACACATTCCATGCATGTAATTTTATGTCACAATTACCCCAAGGTAATATTTAGGTTTCAATTTTTGAAAGAGAGTCATGCCAAGTACATTTAATTGACACTCAGATAAAGACGAAGCATATTCAAGAAATCCAAGAACTGGCAATACTAACAACACGGGCAACGGGGCTCGGTTAGCAATAAGGGTGATGAAAAGATTACCGGTCACGACAGGTTAGGCTAGTTAGAGGGTATACCTATGTATATATTGGCATATACTAGGAATATTCACATTTCCACATAAGCGAGGGTTTGCCCTTTAGGGGCAATCCAAAAATTTCAACCGATTGACATCTATTAGGTGTCTAGGTGTCGACTAAACCTCTCCTTTTATAAGACCATTTGTGGGATTTGGGATGTCAACACCCTTGAATAGGCCAAGACAGCACATTACAACACCCCGTAAACTCCAAACTGGAAGGAGGCACCCAACGCTACCTGCGTACCCATTTTCTCGTAAAAACGTGCAGACTTATTGCTTCAATTTGTACCAGGGATAGGTTCAATACGCCGACGCTTTATACCTAATAATGTATGAATTGAATGATAGGCACAAATTTGTCGAGATAAACGCAAAAATACGGCAAAAACAATTCGTCGAAAAATTTCGGCAGACGCTAAAGCAACAACAAACCACAGACGGCGAAAATATTTTTAGGTGACTGCTGAAGATTACAGTTCGGCGCGCTGAACCAATTTTTTCACAGACGCTTAAAACGGCGCCACACATAAGACGCTGAATTTTTTTCACAGACGGTTTAAAGTTTTCACAGCGAAATATTTGAACTGCGGTGACGCTGAATCTTACCTTCGCACGCTGAAAATATTTCCAGCGTCTGGCGGTTAGTTGCTTTCGCAGACGCGAAAAATTTTTCTAAAATTTTGCCCGGATTTACTAAGCAAAAATATTTATGCCATGCTTGTTTGGCCTGTTTTGTGGCACCGTTAATAGTATATATAAAGAAACGTGATTAGCCCTAGAATTCACCTCGAACGTTGGCCGCCCGGTTGAGTCAAAATACTCCTTGGGAAACGGTTTGCCTTTTGAGGGTGTCGTTTTTCAGTCACGAGCTCGACGTTGGATCTTTGGAACGTGAGTTTACTCGTCCCCGGTTTCGTTCCTCGTTGGCATCACGCTTCCATAGAATATCCTATAGGGTCCTGTCAACCCCCTTGATTCTCGATTTTAACGTCGGACGTAACATATGCATTGTGAGCTTGCTCCTTTGCATATATACGCCTTCCTTTAGTTCGTGTAATCAAGGAGTCGATTAAGAGACATTGTCGGCGAGGGTCCGAGCAATGGTGGCTCTTGGTCATGCATCTACCTACGGAGGTGCGCGACGTGATCATGCATCTAGCTCTAGAGGTGCGAGGATTTGCGATGTTCGCATGAGGACCCCGACCGGCAACTTTCGATACACATGGTCGCTGATCAATCGAGTTAGCGGGTCTAAAAGAGGCCCGGAATGGGAGTTTGTGAAAGAGTTTGGGCGCCAAATGAGTGGGAATGTGTGTTTTGTGGATACACATCGGTAAATGGTTACGCAACAAAATTGAGCTCACATCTTCGTTGAGCGAGGCGTCGGTGTCGCAACTTATGCTCATCGCTCTGGCGACTTGCGAAAGGATGCCATCGAGAGATTGTCTCGACCGGATGGGATACGCAAAAGCGAAGAATAATATGAGAAAAAAGCGAAAGTTCACGAATACTCAAAAGAGCGGTAGGCGTAAGCGGGCGAAGATAACTATACCACCCACCATTGGGGACTGACATCTGACGTCGTAGGGCCGACTAGGGTCAATAGGTATAAGCCGCGGAGAACGAGAGAATGATAGAGACAATTGAAATAGTGGAAAGACAGATGAAGCAACAGAGGGTTGATCATTGCTTAACATCGAAAGCAATTGAAGAAGACTGGCGAAGGTTGTAGAGGCATTTTTATATTTGGTGCATCTCCACATATTCGGAGCATAAAGCAATGAAAGAAGCCTTCCAAGAAGTTGCCAAAGCGGGACCGCTTTTAGACGCCTTCATACAAACATGCCAACAATAAAATGGTTGATGAAATACATGGAAAAATGGTTGAGAGGGTGGAGATGAAGTTGTGTCGTGTGTGGACCTGCCGCCCCCGCTTCATTAGTGACCGATGGTTGGAGCAATGTAAACAAGGACCATCTTATTAATTTCATGATCGTGTATCCGGGGTGAAGTATTTTTGAAACCGTAGAAACCAAACCCGACCAAGTGACCGGAGATTGGATTTTTTCGAAAACAAAGGCCGGATAGAGAGTTTTGGACCGAAGAGAATATTTCAAGTTGTAATGGATAACGCGTCTAATTGCAAGCTAGCGGGTCAATTCTTGGAGTCCGATTTCGAGGGTTGCATGCTACTAGTTGCCAATGCCATTGCACGAACCTATTGCTGAATGACCGGTTCTCACAAAGACACGTGGTTCAAAAGATCCCATTCAAAAGCGTCGGCTTGTAAAATTCATCACAAAGAAGGCAATTTATGCCATTTACAAAAGTCATTAGCGTCGAAAGAGCCTAGTACTCATGAATCTGGGCAAACTCGGTTTGGTTCCAATTATATCTGTCTTGAAAAGAGTGCTGAAGTGTCGTGATTGGATTATCTCAACCTTTAATCATCGAGTTTTTGATTGGGAAAGAAGGCGAAGGGAAAAATGCCGCCAAACACCGACAAAGAAGTCAGCCGCCCTTCCGAAATGCTTGGGCCGAGACATTTTGGAAAGGTGTAAAAATGTTGTGAAGTGCATGCAACCCGTTTGTCATGCCATCAAAACCCTTGATTCTTGAAGGCAAGCATCGAAAGGTCACGGAGGTGTTGGCACTCCATTCAATCCTTCCTAGAACGTGATGGTCCCAATGCCCATTTGACAATGCTAAGCTGGCCAAAGACTACTTCGAGAGACTTCAATGAACGATGGAAGAAGTCATACAATGATCTTCATGGCGCCAGGCGCATGCCTTAGACCCACACAACCCGCGATATGGACCAGCATACGATAAAGAAGTGATGGGCTCGTTGAAGAAGGTTGCAAAAATGTTCTATCCCAACAGCTTCGGACTACAAGCTTTTCATTGCCGAAGTTAATCAATACCGAGAACTCGAGTGGAAGGTGGGCGGATGAAGAGCTTCCACGACCTGCGGAGAGTCATAAGAAGGAACCAAATATGGAATCATATGCATGGTGGCAAGCCCATGGGCAAGTTATCGATACCCTGCGGGCAATTGCAATGACTATCCTCTCTTTGGTATCTTCCAATAGTGCAAGTGAGAGGAATTGGAGTGCCTAGGTACATACACGCTGTCACCCGCAATCGCTTGCTACATAAGAAGGCGACAAACTTGTATACAACTTCTCAAACCGGCGCCATTGAATCGTAATGATGGTACATCCGTCGATCGATTCTGATTCCTTTCATGGATGCATTCGAAGTGGAAGAGGGGGCGGAAGACAAGGTGAGGGGCGAGATGCTTGCAATAAATGCCGCAAGCCATGTTGATGAAGACATTCAACGTACCCGCCGTTGATGACGAAGATGATATAGACCAAGCCATATTCTCGCATCCGGATCGGCCGGCAGATACCGATCAGAAGTCCCCGATCTGAAAGGCCGTGTTCGAGCAATGCGGTTGATGGCGTGGCCGGCTTCGTGATCCAACGGACTCACCTTTGCGCTTTACCTTGACAAAGCGGAACGGGCTAGGAAAAACATCGCCTCGAGGGCGTTTCACTAAAGGAAAGGGTCATCTGGAGTTGAACCTAGGTCCCGGAAAAGAGGATGGAACCGCAAATGAAATCGATGAAGAAGGCGCTGCCTAGAAAAATGATGTGATGAGTATCTTGGTCTGTTATAATTGGTCTTGAGGATTTTCATACTATTGTAACCGCCCCTCGCACTATTAATAAAAAGAAGTTTTGGTTATAATTTTTTGTCACAAATGTTTAATTAATGTATGATAGTTCTTTCTATGTTTCTTTCTATGTTTCTTTCATGTGTAACGCGGTGCCACGAAAACCTTCCGTTGGATCAGACCGCCTCGACCTCCGTTGTTGCTTGCCTCTTCCATGCGCCCGGAATCTTGGCGATGAGAAGTAATCTCGCTTACGCGAAGGGGCCAACGACCTCGGACCAGCTTTGAATCGGATCCATCGAAGGTTCACAAAGTACCGGTACCCAAGTCGGGGAATAACCCGGTATGCCAAATTGGGCTTTGAATGCTATTCGGACCTATAATCTGTACTCTATTCCTCCGTGGCACATGCGAATACCCAAATGGGTTTGCATGGCATGTGCCACCCAAAGGAATGGAGGTACAAATTATAGGTCCGTGATGGCATCAAATGGCGATTTTGGCATGCCATCGGCGTCTTTTGACCGAGAATGTAAGCAACCACTAGGTCGATATCATCCGCTGCCACAATAAAAATAGAGTACTCAAAAACCTTGTTACCTACAATCCACCACCTTGCCAAAGGGGCCGCGTGCTCTAATTTGAAGTCATAGTGATGCTCAAGGTTCTCCATCAATAGCGGGAGTTAGGATGTTCCATGATTTGGTGTCTAACAACCGCTGGCAGCTATATAGATGGACAACACCCGGCACCACTTTGGCTTGAAATTAGAGGTGCTCTCACCTCTGGCGTCATAGCAAGTTCAACCTCTAGAGCGAGCGATTTTTTTGCTCAGGCCCATTGGCGCCTCTTTGTGTAATATAACCCAGCAAAGTGACTAAGCTACATTGACAGGAGAGACTACACAAGAGAGTCGAAACAAAGCCGCTCTTTGTAGAGGAGGTAACAAGAATTTCGAGAAGTCTATATTGTTTGTAGCGAACAATATCAAGCCTTGGTGAGTTGACAACCATTCAAGAGGATCACGCTCGAGGCCAGGATGAAAGAGACGAGAGTACAAACATCGAGACTTCCCAAACCTTTCACCCCTCTTTGAACAATGGAACTTAGCATGTAAGCTAAGCTACATTGCCCAAAGAGGAGGGGAAAAAAGATTGGGAAGTCTCGATGCTTGAACTCATCAATCACTAACATCCAATTAACCCCAAGGAGGTAACAAAATTTCGAGAAGTCTATATTGTTTGCCATGGAGAATATAAAGCCCTATGACGACAACCATTCAAGAGGGTTCGCTCTTGGCTTACTCCTTTTGAGTTTCTGCTTGGCGTATCTAATTAGCCACCGAGTGGCGATGTCATCCTAGGGGGCAAATTAGATACACCAAGCAAAACGAAAGAGACTAAGCCGGGTGAGCGAGTTGGAAGTCTCGAAGTCTCGAAGAGATTAAGCCGGGAGTGGCCGGTTGGAAGTCTCGAAAGTTAGGAGATCCACTAATCCCTAATTGGCATCCGGCCCTAATTAGGATGTTCAAAAATCACTAACATACTTACTTTACTTAACTACAACACAAACAACTCAATGCGCCTGGCAACCCCCAAAATGTTATGTTGACGCCGGTATGCCAAATTGGGCTTTGAATGCTATCTCGGACCTATAATTGTACTCTATTCCTCTGGGTGGCACATGTTGAATACCCAAATGGGTTTGCATGGCATGTGCCCCCCAAGGAATGGAGGTACAAATTATAGGTCCCATGGCATCCAAATGCCGCATTTGGCGCATCAAAGATAACGGACGCGTCCTCCAATTTCAAGTCATAGTGATGCTCAAGGTTCTCCATCAATAGAAGGAGTTAGGATGTTCCATGATTTGGTGCCCAACTTGGCCACTATATAGATGGACAAACGCCCGAGCACCACTTTGGCTTGAAATTAGAGTGCCTCACCTCTCTGACGCGAGACTGGGTCGGGCATCGAGGCGATCCCAATCTTTGCTTTCCCCGGCTCTTTGGACAATGGAACTTAGCATGTAAACTAAGCTACATTGCCCAAAGAGCCGGGGGGAAAGAAAAACGGGGAAGTCTCGATGCCAGGGTGAGCCAGGGTGAGCAAAGAGGACAAACAAAAGAGACTAAGCCAGGATAAAGTAGATTGGGAAGTCTCAATGCCTTTACTCGTCAAACAGAAAACGAAGAGCGATTTGGAAGTCTCGATGCTTTTTACTATGAGCACTACTCGATCCTTTGATAACATCATTACACCTTGTTTGAAATAACGTCATTATACCCGCCATTCACAAAATGATACAGTCAAAATTTGGCATGTCTAAAAATGTAATATCTCATTTTCATTGGTCATTTGGATCAATATAATCACCCTCATGACCTCGAGGTGGTGGTAAGAACCGGTTAATGTCGGGTAATCGTCTCTCCTTCACGCGGCTCCTCCACCCCCTCCACAATTCCATCTCGCGAAAGGTTTGAAAAGTGTGCATCGCCCATCCCTCCTACGGCGGTCAAATGTGGCTTAGTGGCATCGCGACCTTGCATATTAAATATGGCATATTGTAACTTCGGGGGAAAAATCCATCCGTCTTGCAAGGTTGGATGAAGCGGCTTTGCAACATCCAATCAAGAACACATCGCATGTGCATCACGATGCCCACACCCTAGAGTGTACCAGCCCACTGTAATCGTTGTCACCACAAAATTGGCAATGCGTAATCAACAACCTTTAGCTCTTCCCCATGCGACTCTCATACAAATACTGCGCGAGGAGATAGGATATCGTTGCTTTCACCCTAAAAAGGGGTCGATCCTAACGATCTGGTCAAATGCGCAAGTGCTTTCGTTGTTTTCTCTAAGGACCGTTGCCTCCTGTTTAATGCCGCTAGTTGCCGTTTAAGGCCCTCTAATTCAGCGGCCATCTTGTCATACCCATCGACCGGTCCTTCAAAGCGAATATTCTCTTGAAAGTGTTAGGTTCGGAGCTTCTCTCATTCTCTAGTTGGGCTAGAATATCCACAAGGTCATTCCGCGGCTCCAGCCCGACTACCTGTCACCTCAAAAAGTTGGATGGCGTCGGCAACAAGGTATGTAATGGTGATGGGCTCACCATGTGGCCCTCTGGCTATCTTCCTTCCAGCTTGACCCTCTTCGTCTTTGCCACTACGGCTTCCCTTTGCTCCATTTCCTACTCCCATAATTCACGGGCACTTCCTTCACAAGCTCGTGGTATGCTTGCTGCGCCAAAACTCTTACTAAACTCCCTTGGATTGTGGGGTAAATGTCCCTTCACTTGGACATGACCTTCGGCCTTTTGCTTGAACCACGCGGCATTCTTGCACCGTGAGCCTTATACTTACCCTCTACTAGGCCACTCACTTTCAAACTCATTCTTGTCCAAATTTGTGATTACATCGTCGTGATCCGCTCCACTTGGACAATAGCCGAATACCCTCGCCGCCGGCTACATTATGCACCTACGTGATGGTGCAATTATCCCCTCTTTGAAACTTCATCCATCGCCGCAACCTTCTTAACTTCTGCCCGTCGCGAAACTCATTCGCCCTTGCATGTCTTCGCCGCTCTCTCCATTTGCCCGCCGGTGACATCTCAAGCTCGTTCTCCAACCCTTCATGCCAAGGACCGAGTGGGGGGGTCTCAAATTAGAGGCAGAAAATCCATCTTGATCCTGTTGCCTCGGCGCACCCACATTCCGGTGTGTCGATTCAATTCTTAGATCCGTTCGGTGGGACATAATTTGGACTGCTGACTTCTATAGGTGCACCGGTAGACTTGTATAGGTGTGCTTTGACTTCTTGTCTTTATAATGTTAGATTAGGCGCGACATATAAAAAAGCATAGAATAAATAACACAAAAACACCTAAAAAAGGAAAACTAAATTACACAACACACATAGACAATAATCTTTCAAATAGCATCGGATAAGTGTTTAATGAATTTAGTTGGAATATTATGTAATACAAGGATGTTTGAATGTAAGTGAATATGCACGCTAAGTGACTAGGACCAGGCTTGGTCTAATGCATCGTCGCCACCGGCCAAGTTGAAGAATCCAATCGATTCCAATTGTGGCCCTCGTGCCGCGGTTGGAGAGCAATGAAAAGCTCGCGCATTGTGTCAAATGGGCGGGCCATATCAAATTTTAGGTTTTGTCCCTCATTGGCGACTCAATCCAATGTTTCAAATAGTTAAGCACATTCTCCGTGCTTGCCTTGTCGCTCCAAGTTTCCTATTGACTCCATGTAGGAGTGCTTACTAGCAAAAGTCGACTAAGTAGTAGACAATGTACGCCCCCCCGTAAAATCAAAGTCAACCCTTGCGTGCACCTTCTTGAGCCACTACCAAAAAAAGATCATCATGCATATATGGATGCACCCGGCCCTTTCCATCTCAATTCTTTTCTTACCTTCGCCATCCATACCCTTGTAATGCCATCGTTTTACCTCCACTGCCGTCTAAGTGGATCAACACGGATTCACCCCAATCACAAATGCCAATGTATACTGACTTTGAGGATTAATACATCCCTTCTCCTTTCCATAATCAAAATGGAGCAATATATTGCCCGGATGCAAGTCCATATGCAAATATCTTTCTTGATGGAGCTTTCAGTGGCCGCCATGAATGACATTGCTAAGTCCCCAACCCTAGATGCAACAAATAATTCTTTCTTTTCTGGCTCCTCAAGCAGCCTCAAGTCCTGATCTCAACTCGGGGACAGGCTCCCAACTTCTTAAATGCAAGCTCGCAAAGGCATTGGACCCATGACTTGTGAAGAAGGTTGCCAACTAACCTCCATTCCAAAATGGGAAAATTAAGCCTTGTCTTTCTAGGCCGGTTATTGCTACCAATGCGGATGATACACCCATGCCTAACTTTGCATTCCTCGACTCCCTCATGTTCTTGACAAGATAGCTTCCACTAACTTATTGGGTTACGTACTAGACTGAAAATTATTATGTTGAAGTTTTACACAATAAGGTTCATCCTTAATAAAACTAGACCCTAAAATATTGCACTTGTACATTTGCGCCATATGAACCGTGAACCAATTAATTTCTGCTTTATTATTTGTGATGAGTCTACCATGGCAAACCAAGTAGTCTTAGCATCGCTCTTCTCGAGCTTCCCACTCCCTATCCGTCTCACCGGGACGTTTAGCTTTTATGGTTTGTGCCAACACTTTCTTAACAAGATGGGGGTTGATGGGCTTCTTTCTTCAATTTTTCGTTGGTCCATGCCGCGATTCCATGTCTTGGCTTTTTTTTTCAGCTCTAGCCTCAAGCGATGACTACTCAAATTTGCAACTTCTGTGATCATATTGCCGGTAGTGCGGCTGATATTACCCACTATCCATGTATACCTCTCTTGCTCACTCTTTGCAGGCTCTAGCTCCATCATTCGAAGCTTAAAAGCCCTCTCGGCATCTTTTACCAGCCCGTGCATGGTAGTCTAGCCATCCTTCCCACTCGCTGCTGGTAATCAATTCCAAATCTTGGTGAGGCATTGCATAGCCGATTACACAACCAGTTCATAAAATCTGGTCTCAAAGTAGACCATGCTTGTTGTGGTCTACTTCTTTTTCTACGGCGGTCTTTGCGAAAGATGACTCGGGTTGCGGCTCGTAGCTTTGTGTTTGAGGCAGCTTAGCGGCTCTATCCGAACACTAATGCCACATTTGGTTGCAAGTTAACTTCCGCTCTCTCTTACAAGTCATCTTGCTTGTTTTAAAGGATTGTCTAGCAGACTAGCAAAATCATATTCAAGGCGATAATACCTGGCCGACAATAGCAACACCTACAAGTCAAGCAAAGATAAAACTTTGAATTTAGTGCTTAGCACATGAGGGTAAATCAACTCACTCTAGCCAAAACAAAACGCTAATTTTACGCTTCCTATTCCTACACTAAGACCCTAACATGAGTATGTATGTGCAAGGCCAATTATAGGGTAACAAATAAAAGGACCAAAACCACGATTTATGATCTATAGCCCATTCTTGCCAAAATGCAAGGCTAGCAAGTTTTAAATGCATTGCACTTGTCCCCTGTGGTCATGCTTTTTCAAAAAGGAGACCAATCGAATGCTTATCAAAACATATCGCCGGTTTCTATATTAGTGTCGGGACTTTCATCAACAACACCATCGGGAACTAGGGTGTGAATTAATAAAACATTCTTCTAACCCTTAATAAAAAGTACAACGCTTACACCTTTCGACACCGCGTGACCAAGGCCAACAACGGTCGGTGGGGTTATACTCCCATAAAGGATGACCCTAGTTGCCTTAAGCCCCGATTGCCACCCACCCTCGGCATGGCTTAAATAAATCGCGGCAATACCGGGCAAGGGGCATGCCTATGCTCTTAGCAACACGCCGACCCTAAAAAGCCTCTCGGTTATTAAGTTTAAGGAAGGCAACCAATTTCTTTTCTTCTTTGGTTTTCTTTTTTTTACTTTACTCTTGAATTATTATTTGCTTAAATTGTTATTATTATTTTTTTTTTTTTTTCTAAAATAGGCCAAGCTCATTACGGAACAAGGCACTCACCATCGTTCGCCCTTACCGGGGGGCAACGGTGAGAATTAGCTAGGACCTTAACTTTTGTACCTATCAAAAAACAACAAAAAAACCTAAAACTAAGAAAAACAAAAAAAAGGTTTTGGGTGGCAAATTGCAAGGTTGGGTCGCAACAAATTACCTTTTTCGGCGTATAAAAAATCCAGCCCAGCGCAAATATATAAAAAATTTACGCGTCTGTGTCCGATTCAGCGTCTGCTTTCACAGCGTCTGTAACGATGGCATCGCGTCAGACGCTTTCTGCGCCGGTTCCGGCGTTAAAAATAAAAGCAGCGTCTGTAACTTTAGCGTCTTGTGGCCCATCTTGTTTGGTTTTAAGCGTCTTAGCGAAAGTCAGTCTATACTTTTGCGGCGAAAATTAAAGGCGTAGCGAAGTTTTTTTTCGCTTTCGAGAATCTTCGGCGTCTTGAAAATTTTTTCCGTGGCGAGGTTTTTATCGTTAAATCGTTATTTTATTAAAAAATACGTATTTTTTGACTTTATACGTCAGGAATTTTAATTTTATACGTATAGAACCTATCCCTGATTTGTACAGGTGTGCACCATCTCCAAATTGATACATGCAGATGGATTGGAGAGCCACACCAAGATAGGCTTTATTAGGACTGCCAAGTGGGAGTTGTTAAGGATGAATGCCACTCTCTTCAGAGCTATCTGGTATATGATCACATCGGGCACGCGTTACGATTTGGTGGGATTTAAACAACCGTTGCATGTGATATTGAGCGTGGCTTCAGTGCAGGTGTTGATCATATCTTCATGAAGTCATGGATATGCAGACTCAGCTATGTCTTCGGGCACTGTCTTAACCCGTATCACAATATTTTATGATGTATCAATCAATCTTGTTAATTTGGGTTTTTCCGGTTTGACCAAAAACTTTTTTGATTTTATTTTAAGTTTAATTTCCTAAGATTTTAAAGATTTTGGGATGCCGGAAAAAATCACGATGCTCCAAAAATCTGGAAAGCATTTTTTTTCTCTGCGTTCATTGAATCTGAGGCATGGTTAGTCTACTCTTTCACCGCATGGATGCCACGATTTTAATATCCTAACGATATTAGATGCGACCGAAAATGCCTTGGCTAGAAGCGTGTTGCATCAAAATGCATCGGTAGAATACCGGATAATTCGATCTACGAATAGTTTTGGTAGCCTTGGGATCGATGGGTCTGCATGGAGGATAAGTTGCAGAGAGAGGTAAAGGAACTCCTATCCCTTTTTAGTGGAATATGAATTGTGTATCTGTGGCATCTTTGGAGCTTGGAACAGCTTGGAATTCCATGATTGCTAACGAGTCTGGTAAGAGGCTTCCTTGGCAAAATTAAACTGGCAAGTTTAGGTATGAAATCCGGCAATTTCAAGGGGTTACATTTGCGATTCCTCTAAGAGCTGCTTGAACAAGCTTGCCAAGGTAAATTTACTATTCTTTCTCATTTTCTCAATCCCAGTGATCTACTGATCGGTTCTGCTTCAGAATGTGACCTGTTGCTTGCAATGAAAGACTTTATATTCTTCTTTGCCTTCTAAAATAACATCATGTTCCTTTATGTTCTTTGTTGCCTTCAGTGCTTGATTAAAATCTGACATGTTCATACTATGGACTTTTGTAGATAAGGTTGTATTTTGCTTCATGGTAGGATATTGAGCTTTGAGGGCACAATGTGCTAGGATGTTGCCTGACATGCCATTCAATGTCAGTTCAAAGGGATATGTGTTTATTTGAAAGCAAGAAAGCATTTACAGTCTCAAGATTGGATTCTTGGTGGCGCCCTAACATTGTCATACGTGAGCACTATATTACTGAAAGCAAGTAGAAAGGTGAGCTGTCATGTCAATTTTGCACATTTTCATTCTCATGTTGCCATTTTGATATTTTCTAATTTGGAAAAGCATACTCCAGTGGTAGTCTAGAACTTTGCATAAATGCACCGTAGATTCTCATAGAGGAATTTCGCCATGCATCAAAAACATGAACCAGAGCAGATGAAAACCCTGTATTCGTTTGCGCAGAGACCTATTCATTTAATCTCATGCTCTTTTGTCTCAGGTACATTCTTGGCTCTCCTATCACAGTCAGTTTTCTTCTTTGTTCCATAGGCCTACATACTACTTTATGCTGCTAAATTTATTTGCATACTGTATTTGCAAATGAGCAATCGGTTTCGATCTTACAATTCATTTTCGTTCTTGCTCTTCCCCTATATTCCCCCATCATTTTCGTTCTTGCTCTTCTGTGCTCTATACGATATTCAGGACTTTGTTTTAGTCTCTTAGGCCACCATGTTGGAAGATCCATATGAATTGATCGATTGATTGATGCAATAATAACTGGACATAATTTTCTAGCTAGATGATAAAAGCTTTTGTCATATTGCTGCTTTCTCTTGAGTAACAAAATCTGGTCAGAGAAACAAGTTTAACAGATAATAATGCATGTCATGTTTCAAATTAAAACTGACCTAAAATATTGCCTGCTATATAGACTTCCTACAGCCTCTGCGCTGTTAGATAAATATTATCTCTCTCACATAAATTGTTAAAGTCTATGACAATGGGCGAAAGTCAAAAATTATGATCTAGAACTATGCAAAATGTAAAGAATAGCTGCAAATTGATGCTGAAGACAAATCACCAAAGATTAGTCATTTCTTAGGGTGATAAAACAATGGCTATGCAGGACATCTAGCAGGTAGATTAATAAAAGACAAGCATCCATGTTTGGAGCATCTCTTCTAAAGTCCAGAGCCCATCAAACTGGAGAGGGCTTTCAATTATTACTTCTTATACGAGATCCTGACATTCTTTTCCCTAAGAAATCCAAATCCAGCTCTCAAATGTAATAGAATGTAACTTATCATATCTATAAGACAAATGCAGGTCTTCCACCATTTGTTTGTCTCAGGTTACTAAAATACATTTGTACGTTAATGCAAGCAAAAATATGTAAGGCTATGACAACAGCTTAGTAGAAATCTTCCATACAACCATCTTCCACGGCTAAAAGATTTGTATTATGTTGTTTTACTTATGTGCATATTTTCCTGCATATTCAGACTTTTGGATCAGTGGTTTAAAAGTTGTTTCCAGATTTCAAGTTCATCAAGCATGATGTGTAGTAGTGCTAAATCAGGTATTCTGTCATCCATATCTTTATCCCAGTATTCTCAATTGAGGCTTCTTTCTTTGCAATGCTCTAAGTTGCAGTGTCATTTAAACAGGATTTGATTTTCTTATAAAAAAAATTGCTAAGTGATGTTAACTCTTTAGAAGTTTCATGGAGACGTCAACAGTCCATTTACAGATTTGTAAGCCGCTCTACATTTCCTTAAGTAGAAGTTCTGATTGGTCTTTTGGATGTTGGATTTCCAATTCATGTATGATAGCCTTGAAGATGGAAGTGCATGTTGGTCTTTTAAACGTTGGGATTCTAGCCTTGAAAGTGGAAGTGCATGTTGGCCTTTTAGATGCTTCATCAGCTTCTATCATATTCAGAATTCCGAAATTAGCAATTCTCGCATCAATTGATTATTTGATGACGATTGTATACTTGACTTTTTTGTCCAAGATAAGTATTCATCTGAAAGATCTGTTTATTTTGGAGTCAAGCAGGCTTAGGCTGCTTAGATGAGATCTGGGAATGATCAATGCTTGATTTGCTAAAGCAATATTCGCTTGAATTCCTTACATCTTCCACTGGCCCGCATGCTTTCAATTACTGTCAAATCTTGATTCAGGATCTACATCACATCTTGGGGTTCTTTATGAAAATGGCTTTATCAAATGGATGTTGCCTTACTCTTTATTACATTGTAGAGCCTTTTCACAAGCTGGACATGAGGATTTGATTTTGGGGTCATAGCTCCTTACTATTATTTATCAATATTATTTCTTGAAGTCCTAATCTGGACATTTTTGGATGGATGGCAGAACAATCCATGTAAGTTGGGCCAGTGCTCTCAACGGTTAATGGAAAGTTTTATAAGTTGTTTACAGTGCAAGTAGCATAAATGAACAGGTTTAGTCAAGAGATAACCTCAAGACGTATTTGCAGTTTGGAAATGGTTGTGTAGACTTTGGAACTGTCATTGACACTTAAGTATGGTATCAACTTTGCATGTGTCCCTATAGATGGATGTCTTTCGTATGTCCCACATTAGATTTCTTAAATTAGTTTATAAGTTGAGCGGCATTTCTTGCGGATTAAGGCACACACAAATTACTACACTACAAAGCATTTGAAGGCGTAGCTTCCACTTGTCTAGACCCCCTCCGCAAGTTTATGAAGTTGTAATGGTGAGTAGTTTTGCAAACATCGCGACCATCACGGATGTAGATATATGCTTTTAACTTAAGTCATGTTATTTGTTTTTTACTCATACTATTTGTTTTTTCACTCATACTATTTATGCGCATATTTTTGAATTGAAACTTTTAAAACATGTGTATAATAGCATGCCCATAATTAATGTCAAATCCAAGAAAGGGTAATCATGTAGCCATTACGAGGTTGTTTTATCGATGGCTTTATATGGTCACTTTCTACTAATAAGGAAAGGATAACAGGCATGATGCAAAGCCGAATCCACTTGAAGTCTTTTTAAAGTAAAGGCCAGCGGATGTCGTAGCTCCATGGCTCCATTAAACATCGTATCTTTCCATTTGATTTACCCTTCCAGTTTCTGTACTTTTTCTAAGAATCCTAGCTGCCCGTCTACTCTCTAGCAAATTTAGTGATTAGATATGATAATAATTACATTATTAGTGTTATAGCCCTCCATTGTGGTGTTATGGACACTGATGCTGCCGTTGCACAAGAATTATGCACGCTTTTGGTGTTTGCTTTAGCACAAATCACATTTTCTATCAAATTTTATCATTTTCCTTCTATATTGTAGAGTAGAAATGGCCCCATTGTCTGTTCTTTTGCCATATCTTCTGTAGTAAAATCTAAATGTATATGGATCCACTTTACCCTTCCTGCTTCATATTCACAGATAAATGTAAATATTACACTTCTGGATTTTGTCATGTTCTACAACCTCTAGACATTACCACTTAGGGATTTTATCCTGTTTCACAACCTCTAGACATGTAGATCAAATACACGAGGAAACAAGAGAATATTGAATGTCCATTGAATATTCTCTGGCCTCTGGCTAGGAGACTAGAGAATATTTAATTGCCACTTATCCCTCATCAACTTTGCCTACTTTTAATAAGCACATAGAACACTTTCATTAAGTATTATAGTGTTCTAGATGTGACATGCAAATTACAAACTTAGCTGCATCTATACAAAGTTGCATATAGATGCATATCATGCATGTTTAATACTTAGGCCCTTTATTTAGCTTCTAAATGGCTGGATTAGGAGTTAGGAGTTTAAGATAGTATTCTGATATGTTTAAGGCATCATTTACAGAAGGATCCTCCTTTTCAATGTGCAGCCAATGAGCAGATCTATAATCTTCACGTTTGCCCCTCCCAATCTTCAGAGGGGTTTGCTCAACTAAGAGAGTTAACACATTCTTTTTGAAGGTAAATCCTCGGATTACAAATAGAACTATGATGACTCTGTGGAGTTTGTAGCACAATTTCTAGGCACATCCATGTTCTGTCAGTGCAACATTGTTGTGAAAATAAGCTTGCTCCAGCTCTGGAGTTTCAACCATGTGTTTGGTGGCTGTAACAACAGGTGATACAATAGGCAGCTATTTTCTTATCACCCCTGCTGTGAAAATCTTCATGGAACCATTTTCAAATCATTTGAAACGTATGGGTATTGTATGGGTTCTATGTAAATCCATAATCATCATTTGAGTATACAAGACAAACGAGTCGACATCTTTTCCTCTGCTTAGAGGCATTGCATAGAGGCATTGCAGGCAAAGGAAAGACGAGCTGGAAATGGCTATTCATCAATGCCGTTGAGCATAGCATACTGAATAGCTCCTAACTATGCACCATCCAATAAACAAGACCATGTTTTGGTGCTTTATCTTACATTCTGTCACAATGCCATGGAATTTTCCATGCCTACAATTTCGCAATGCACAAGAAAAAAAAGATTATTTTTTGTCTATTTTCTTTGTAAGACATGGAAAGGCTTGGACCGAATGTGAAAAGTGCCCAATTGATGTGAGAGGTTCAATATAGCTGTCAGTTCCAAATTGCCAAGATTAAGTGTAACCCAAAATAATCAAATATATATACAAAACCCAAACTGCCACACTTATATTTCCAAAATGCCGACAATTCAAGTGCCTTCGTGTTGCAGATGCACTAGAACTTGCCCTTTTTGATCAAATTTGATGGATAGGTTTCCATTGATATGGCATGCCAGATCATCCCAACTACACAAATATTAATTAAAAATTTAATCCATAAGAATGGATGAAATTCTATTGATATAGTATGCTACATCATCACAACTGCACAAACATTGTTTTATCATAATATATTAATATTGGTTTCTCTAAATCAATAATGTTTGCAAATGTTTTTTCATAAAACATGAAAAATAATCAAAGCCGCAACACGACAAATAGTTGTTAAAGCTCGACAATGTGAAGTAGATCAACAAAACCTAAAACGCGCATTTCTCAACCGCGAGACATTTGATTCAATTTAGTTTTGATATTCACAATTGAATCTCTATAGCGTGAACAATTTACATTGAAATAAAATAATAAGTAGTACTAAATGCCAACTTCCTTTCAAACCATAGGTTGCCTCACGATAAAATTATTTCGGTAAAAGTCTCACATAAACAAAAACAACGCCAGATCAAATTCATCCCAATAATGAAATAACCATCTCTTCAAATCATTACTAAGCCCGGCAACGCCGGGCACCATAACTAGTATTTATATAGAATAGAATAGAATAGAATAGAATAGAATAGAATAGAATAGAATAGAATAGAATAGAATAGAATAGATTTTTTAGCGTCGGAGGCCAAAGTAGGGACCCAAACAAAAAGAGAGACAAAGCGTATTCTTGCGAGGATAATTTGTCAGCATTCTTATTACTGCCATGATTTTTCCCTCGAAACCCCTACGAGATGGGCTTTTACTAATCCAAACAATAATATGTCTGATGCGCTTCCTTTTGAGTCCCATAGGCCGATTGGTCTCCGTGGACGATAAACATCTTTTAATTCAATTCAATTATATTAGAAGAGTAGGACACCAATGGGATGTGTAGAAATGAAGTTCATTGAATATAGCATCTCATTAAGAATTATATGAGTAGGGTTGTTGCTAGGATAAGGTGGATCAAAGGTGTTAGGTGCGAGAAATTTCTAAAGCTAACTTGTAAATGTCTGGACTACCTTATCGATAGAAAGGGTAAGAAAATGTATGTGCCAAAAGTGAAGTGATGGTTGGAGGGGGGCAAGAAACTTAACATTTAAGCTGTTAACAAATGCATATATTTGAAGTTGGATTCAAATTATTCTACAAATCATTTCCATAACTTTCAAAATACGTATAAGATAAAGTAGCAAAAATAAGTTTGGATATAAGGATCACAAAGTTTCGGACATTAAAGGGAAAGGAAAAAGTCACATGCAACTATGCTTCTAAAAAAGGCTATGGAGTAGGAAAGAAAGACGCCTAAGCCCAAAAAGCCTGCAAAGCATATAAACACAAGAATGAAAAAGCATGCCTATTTGCTATGTTGTTCCCAACACACCCCCCTCACCCCCTCGTTTTTTTGTTGATAATGACAAAGTTATGACAAGCCATATGGGAAGCAACAACGACGTAAACTCTTTTATTTACGAGGGCAAGATGTAATTTAAAGTGATTTTGAATCATATATCCAATCATCTGGTTCCAAAAGCAAATCTCTTAGAGACAGCTCTCATGCTCTTATCCTTTTTATATATGTGTTCTCCTTTAATAGAATGATGGAAGTAACATCCTTATCTCAATCTGTGTATTTCTTCGGGATAGGAAGATGACAACCAATATGTCCCCTAGGAGAGTGACAAACAAGAGAATTGAATGAGTTTTTGTCGTCCATAAAGACCTAAGGGACCTAAACAGAAAGCACAATAGAGGTATTACTGTCCAACATTAAAAAACCCCTGCTCCAAAGAGTTTTCAAGGGAAAAATCTTAGCAATAGTGAGCATGATGATAAACTGTACATTCCATGTAGTGTCAAAGGGCACAACTAAATACGTATATCCGTGATTCTAGCGTCCCCACTAATGCCGTGTGCAACAACATATGGAACAACTAGTTACGTGGGACCAACTCAGCATGGTGCGCTTTGATGCATGTATGTTGCTTTACGAGGCATATAAAGTGTTGCTATATATTAAGTTATTAACAAGACTATATAATGAATCCACAAAGCATAAGCTAAACAAAGGGAATACATACCTTGGTGAAATGAACATAAAGGAATTAAAACTTCAATTTGCTGCATGTAATTTGGGATACATACCTTATCTATGGACAGTAAAACCAAATCAATGTTTATCACAACATCGCAATAGTTTCATCTATATATGTGGTAAGTGAGCAGAATGGCTATTGCTAATTCACAAAAAGAACAACCATGCATCATTTGCGAAGGACTAAATCCTTGGATAGATTTTAGAATCCTACATATTCATAACTGCAGTAAAAGATGGTCTACAACATATATAGAGGAATGCATATTGACACCACTATTGCCCCAAAAAAGTCCCTTTCATTCTTTTCTCTTTTTTTTTTTTTTTGGGAAAGTGTCCATTTCGTTCGGGTGTGAAGAAAAACTTTTGAAGGTGAAGATGTAACAAAGTTTTCTTATAAGGTGAAGATGTAACAAAAAGTTTTCTTGTTATTTGATTAAAGCCATCTCGATGGTTCATAGGGATATCTCTTCTTCTTGAGGAGTTGCGTTTTAGATGACTTGGATAATGGTGGTGTATGGATGTCTTGTAGGCCAATTAAGTCTTTATTAACATTAAATACTCTCTTGCCAAGTGGACAATAAAAGAGAGCATTAAATAAGAACAATTGAGTGCGCAGAAAAGAATGAGAAGTAAGTGAGGGAACAGGCAGTATTCAAGCTGAATCATTCAACAACAAATCATTTGGTGACCCTGAGAGTAATAATAGAAAACAAGATCACAAGGGAAGACAATATATTGTTGTTTTATGGACTTCAAAAGGGCAATGGAAGGAGAAAGAAAAGAATATAAAATTGGCATGTCATGTCAAGGTCCTCAACAAACCAGTAGGCCAAGGATTGGAGGAATCCAAAGACTTATTAAGCCCTACTGAAGGATTGATCGAGAAAAGGTGATAAAGGGAAAAGAGGTAATGCACAGGAGCGAGAAGGAGATGGTTGTCACACACTCATCGGCTCGGGGAAAAATACCCTTACTATTCGGGAATCTAATTTTCCTTGATCAATACATATCCACGAGTCTTGACTTCGGATCTTTCCATGAAGGTACCTTACGCTCAAAAGGAGAGGGGTCTCAAATTCATGAAGAAGTAACTCTAAAAGCATTAATTTTTCCACTCTGGAAAAATTACACGAGCTCCCCGATATGGGAGATATCCTCTTGGACATAATGGAGAGAGAATGGAGATTGAAAATGGGGAGAGGGTCCACTGCCACCCCAAGCCCGAGTTCTTAACTCCGGCAAAACACAGTGTATGAAAACAAGTTTAAATTCTATACAAAATCCCCAATGGAAGATCTGCCCATAGATACTGAGAGGGAAGGAGAAAGATTTGATCAAGAAGATGATTCAAATATGATGGACTCTACTTTAACTCCTATAAGTCTGTCAAAGGCGAGGTGAAGTACACCATGATGAGCACGGGCCTATAACACCATCTAGCCTAGGATTGGAGAAATCCGTGGACTAATAAGTCTAGATGGCGGTGTAGTGTGACTAAGATATCAAATGGTGCAGGATCAAACCCAATAAATCCAATTGAGTATAAGAATGAGGGGTCGATTGCCAAAAGGATGATCTTGAGGTATTCTACACTCCTATGATCAAAAAATGCAATAAAAAGGTTCGATTTTCAGTGACAACCCGACCTTTAACTTAAGGTCTCGGGCTAGAACTAAGTGCCACCTCAATGAGGATAATCACTTGGAATATGAGGGGATAAAGGGCCCCTCAAAGAAAAGAAACACTCATAGCTCTTAAGGAGATGAAAAGGCGATATTATTTTGTTCTGAGGAACATAGACTTCCAAGTTTTGAGTCCCAACACTTGGGGTCTTGGATCATTCCCAATGGAGACTACCTATATGCCCAAAGGCGGATGGGACAAAGGGAGGTATTTGTATGGTTTGGAAAGGTTTTGGTTTCTTTGTCGAAAATTCACACCATTTCTCGGGGGAGATGGGCTATGGCATCTTAGAAAAAGAGCGAGAAAAATTGGGAATTTTCAATGTCTATGCATCCAGGAACAAATGAAAGGGCTGATCAATGGACTCAAATGAGACAATGGATAGTTGGCAATCAAATGGAAAATTACTTGATAGCGGGTGACTTCAATAACACACCATAATGGGATCAAAAGTTAGGAAAAGAAATGAATATGTCTAAAAGGGAATCTGGCTTTGCTTGGGATTTCTTGATGGTGAGTGTGTATATATCCCCATCTTCATCTCAAACTTATTCACGGAGTAATAAGAGAAAGGGAGATGATAGAACATCTTTACTTTCTTTGGATAGATTCTATATTTGCAATAAATCTCTGCTCAAGCGGGATAATGTGGTTTATTCTTTGGAGACATAGGAATTCTATTTACGATCACATCCCACAATACTTAGATGACAAAATGGTTGCACATGTAAGGGTGGTCGAAACATCCCATTTAAATTCAACCTGAGAGCTGTTGAAATGCAAAAAGATTTTGTGATGAATTCAAGATCTTCTATAGTTCCTTGCCTCCTCTACCAAAAACTGAGTCAATGAAAGCATTCACCATTAGGGTGAGGGAATTCAAAGGGCTGGATTAAGAGATGGGGGAGAGAATGGTATAAAAAGAAGAAGGAAGGAGAAATGTGAGGTTTATCTCAAGATCGAAATAAATAAGAAGGAAACTTTTTAGGGATAAGAACAACAAACCGCACAGCAAGAAGAGGAGGAGCTTGAGATAAAAGTAAAGGCAATTGAAGAGAGAGAGGCTAAATCAACTTGGCGATGGGAGTAGATGTAAATACATCAATGGTATGGATAATGGAGGCTATGCTTTCTTTTTCCGGGGCAACAAAAAGTAGAATCTTGAATAATGGTATTGTGAAGGTAAATGATGACGTTGGGAAAGTCATTGAAGATCAAAAAGGAAATAGAAGGTTTTTCCATGATGAATATAGGAAGATGTTCGAGTTACCAAGTACATGAAAAAGTGATTGATAATTTCTTTCAGAATATTCCTAAAGCTAAGGAGGAGTTAAAAGATGATGAACTTTTAGCGGTTCCCGGGAGAAAGAAATTTGGGAGACTTTAAAATCTATGGTCTCTTTGGGAAAAATACGGACGGATGGATTCCAGCCCTAATTCTATGTGGAATTTTGGGAAATAATGAAAGAAGGATTTGATAACCTTTTTCCAAGGCTCTTGGAAAGCCAATAGCCTCAATCCGATACATAAATCTTTGGACACATTACACTTATTCCAAAGGTGGATTGTCCAAAGGGATTGGGGATTTGGAGACCCATTTCTTTAACAAACACAAGCTACAAAGTCTTAGCTAAGATATTGTTGCAAACAGTTAAAAATGTTTCTACACTCAACAATTAATCCCACCTTGTCGGCTTTTTTTTACCTCAGAGGAATATAATGGAAAATTATATTGGAGCTTGAAGGTTCGCATTGGAATAAAAATCGGGACAAAATTGTATGTTACTCAAGTTGGATTTCAAAAAAAGCATATGATACAATAAGGTTGGCGTTCTTAGAAAGCTATGACACATATTGGACTTCCAAGCAATGTCTATCAAAAGTTTGGAGCTTCAATGTAAATTCACATCGGCATTAATTATCAATGGCACACCTACCAAGGCATTTAAAGTGTCAAAGAGGGGTTAGGCGGGGATGCCCATTGGCCCCTTACCACTTCCTCATTGTGGTGAGATGGTAACAAGGAAAGCAATACAAATGCAAATTGAGGGGGATATAAAGAGCCTTGACTACCGGATAATAAAGGTCCCTTCACTATGATGCAATATCGCGACCGATACTTTTGTATTTTTGGATAAAGAAGATAAAGTCACGGAAAACTTTCTCTATGGATGAATTTGGTGATCTTTGCGTCGGACTAAACAAAACAAGAGTGCCATAATTTATGACTCACAAGATACAATGCTACAAGGGATCAAAGTGTTGAGCTCAATTACATACAACTATCACGGGAATTCTTTTGTCAATTAATAGTTCTTTCTGGGGATATGGGAACCCATTGTGACCCGAGAATAAAGAAGAAGTTATCCATGTATACCTCCTCATTATCTCTGGGGGAAGAATTGAAATTGCAAATTACGTAATAAGTAGCACACATGTGTACTTTTAAATGCCGCTATTGTTGGAGATAAAAACTCTTACAATAAAATGGAAGCAGACAATAAGGAAATTTATATGGCAAGGCTCTCACAAGGTGGCATGCAGACCTAATTAAATCTAAAAAGATGGAGGTATGGGTCTGTGGGACATGTTCATTCAAGCTCGGGCACTAGCAAACTAAAATGATATGGAAAGCAATTTATGTCACAAAGCCATCTCCTGCTTTACAATTGGTGAAATATTGGATTCTGGGAATCTTTCCCAGTAGGAAGCCATACTCTAAAACATCAACTTCAGGACTTCGGCTTTCTTCCAATTGTCCCTTGCCCGGTACTTCTAACATTCTCAAAAGGATCTTTACGGGCTTGGAACAATGCAGACTTTGTGCTATAGACCTCCTAATATTGATGCTACATGTAAAGAGGTGAATTTCTTTTGGCACCCTAATTTTGCACCCAGAAAATATAGGGGTGTCTTGCTTTGAAACACCCACGTAAGTATATGCGTTGGCATAAGAATGGAATTAAAACATTTGAGGATCTCGAGGAATACATGATAGATGGATGTCTTGGGAGGAATTTGCGAGAGGGACAAAAGCATCCTGAACTAGACAAAAGAAATTTTAGGGTACATTATGAAGCGGGATAGAAGGATATGATGTGTTTAGTAACAACTCAAGTACATGGCATTTGAACAATAAGGAATGGTATTCGGTTGAGAGAAATTTACAAAGCTCTGTGCCAAATAAACCATCCAAAGGCCGGGTTCCCTATGGCGGTGTAATGAAGACAAACTTGCAGGATATATATGTGCTCAAGGATGGTCAAGTTATGTTGCAAATAAAATCAAAGCCTTTAGGTGGTGGCAATACACCGAGTTTGCAAACAAATCAAAAAGAGCAAAATTTGATAGGTCTGTTTGGGTTTATGCCCTCGGTGTGGACATTTTGGAAACTTCAAATCATGTCTTCATATGTTCATGGTTAACTGAATTTTGGAGTTGGTGCCCAGTTAATAAAGGAGCCCCTAACGATCAAAATTTGCTTAGTTTTGGGATACCAATGATAGGCGGAAGTACCACAAGAACTTTGAGTGGCGGGTTGTGCGGCTACACGAAAAAGGGTTGTGATTAATAATCAAACTCCTTCCATCATATGGCTTAAGAGAGCTTTTGTAGACATTATCCAAATAAGCGCCATAGCTCCAGGATGCTCAAAGGAAAGAAATATGATTGACTTGGAACTCTCTAGGGAAATTCTATGGCTTATATGATTTCTTTCTAACTAATCTAACAATTTCTCGATGATGTCTTACCGCATGAATGCACGGGAGACTCAATAGAGTTGGGAGTATGGATCGAGCAATGGGAGTGGCTGAAGATTCGAAGGGATGAAGATACCCAATTGTCTCAAGAAGAACTGGAGGAAAGGGTGATCCGGCTCAAGCGGTGGTTATACATGCTAAGGCCATTAAGAAAGTCTTTGAAGCGGCTGAAGTGTGGAGGTATAACAGTCTTAAGCCCTACTTCACCTCTCGTACCATAAGTGGCGAGAAAAAGAGAGGCCAAACGTGTTCTTGTCCCTTGATTTTACAAATTTCCGTTGTGTCTTGGACACTCTCCTTACAATCCTTGGAAACTGGAGAGTTGACGATATTACAATAGAGGATTTCTTGGATGAAGACCGGTGGGAAACAAACCAAAGGAAACTTTCAGATGCAAAAACGCTATATTATTTTGGTTAAACAGTTTATTAGTATTGCTGTATTACTATGGTACATGGATCCCTTCTATAAGGACCAGGTAACACATTTTGGCATCATGTATCCTTTGCATGAGGATCATGATTTTTGGCTGAATAGGATCATGCAACTATTAGGTATGTCTGTAATGATATACCATCTGATGTATCTTTCTTAGATGAAATATAAAAACAACCTTGCCCTCAAAAAAAAAAAAAAAAAAAAAAAAAAGGGCAATTGATACAGTGCACATGGACAAGCTACTAAAAAGTTTGAAAAAGATAGATCTACCGCACAATTTGCTAGTAGCAATAGCAAGACTGTATGAGAAAGTAGAAGATAAACTGGGACCAAACAATGAGGGGGTGGAATGTGACATAGGGGTGAAACAGGAATGCCCGC
Organism: Isoetes taiwanensis; assembly: GCA_021234155.1. NCBI lineage: Eukaryota > Viridiplantae > Streptophyta > Lycopodiopsida > Isoetales > Isoetaceae > Isoetes > Isoetes taiwanensis. The sequence goes on along the minus strand of JAJEKV010000120.1, from coordinate 2,342,581 downwards.
TCTCATCGAAGATATTTGAACTATACATTGATGCACTAGCTGAATTCATAAGAAGGCAAAGAGGAGACAGGGAAGCTCCCTTGGAAATATCAAAATACCAAGCATGCTATATGCCGATGATCTGATCCTATTAACACTAGAGTAGAATGGCGAAGACCTCATGAGAATGCTAGAAAAATTTTGTCATAAAATGGGGTTGGCAATGAACATGAAAAAACAAATATCATCAGCTTTGGAAAAACAAAGAGGGCCAGGAAGGAAGTTAAGTACATAGGTCAGATAGTTGAAAGAACTGAGGAGTATAAGTACTTGGGATACAAAACATCAGTTAAACGGACGTGGAAACATGGATTGGAAGAGAGATGACAGGTAGCAGTCAAAAATTACTACGAGATGCAGTCATTTTGCGCGCAGCAGAATATGACAGACTGGAGGGTGAAGAATCATATGTTTAAAGTGATAGTCACACCGGCTATATTATGGAATCGAGGAATGGGGTGGTATAGAATACTAAACAGGGATAGGGGAGACTTACAGAGGAGAATACTAAAGGCATGGATACAAAGGCAACCCGATATCAAACTGAAGATATATCTAGAAACAATGAACTCGGAGGAGAGCATTGGACAAGAAATATGTACATACAATAATCACTCAAAGGCTACCAGGATGGTGCTGTGCAAATTTAGAACAGGAAATCACAAATTGTGGATAGAGCAAAGCAGATGGCAACAATCGGTATTGGAAAGGGAAGAAAGATTATGTAACCTATGTGATTTATTGAATATCGAGGATGAGGAGCATGTATGGAACAGGTGTCCGACCTATGAGAAAATAAGAAGGAAATGGGAAAAAGTGAAATGGAAAAGTCAGGCAGGGAGAGCAACAAGAGAGCGTAAGTCACAACCAATGGAGGTAGATTGGCACCAGCTCCATGAGGCCGCAATATAGGTATATAGTAAATGGAGGTGACTTTTTCCATGCTAAAAATTTGTGTTTTTTTCATAACTTCCACCAGATGCTGTGAGGGGAGTGGCTTCTTCCCCAAGTAAAAGAAGCAGGTTGTCTCTTTACCTGTCTAAGTTTTCTACCACCTTTTGTTGCCTTCAAGAGCATAAATGCCGCCGAGGTGATGTACATAAAGTAGCTAATGTATTTGGATGTGACTATAATGTCTTGGTGTCTGCTGCTGATGCATCTAAGGCTGGTGTGCTTACTGCGTGGAAGTCTTACATGGATGTCACTTTTACTCAAAACAGATAGGTTCTGTGGGATAATAATCAAATGGAAACATAAAAAAAAAGGGACAAGAATGGGGTTTGATAAACGTATATGCTCATAACAGACCTCGTCAGCGTGGTGCTTTGTGGGCAACTCTGAGGAGTAAAGTTCTTCAGCTTGGGCAGAATGTTGCATGGTTGCTCGTTGGCGACTTTAATATGGTCGAGTTGGAAAGAGATAGAAGTGGCCGTGGCTCTGAAGTAGTGCAAGGATTCGAAAGAGAACAATGGCTACGCCTTTACATGATGGTCAACTTATAGAGATTGATGGTGATCAGTCCTTTCATTGGTGTAATGGTTGGACAGAGTCGGGCAGCGAGCTTATGCAAGGCATGATAGAGGATACTTTAATACTTGTGCATTTGCTTTCGGCTAGCTGATTTTCGTCGCTCAAATCTTCTGGATAGCTCCGTGTCTGATCATAATCCACAACTCCTAACTAATGATGTGGCTAATTGTCATCGACCTACCAGGACCTACTTTAAGCTTAATTGCAAGTACTTGGAGGATGATGAGTTCAAACTTGGTATGAAGTCGGGCTTGGTCTCGGGCCTTCTCACCTCGTAGGGGCATGTCCGGGGTTGTCGCCATTCCGTATGCAGTGAATCATTTGCAAAAAGAATATGGGAGAGTCGAGTCGCTTTGAAGCTAGAGGACCATTGGTACATTGTACCAAGAATTAGAAGTTCTTCATGCTCGTGGCCATACTAGTGGAGTCGAGAAAAAAGGAGTTATTATCTCGGATCAAGTCTATGGAAACCGTAAAAGTTAAAGCCAAGTTGAAGGCGGGGCTGCGTTGGTTCAAGGACGGAGATAGATGTACCGGTTCTTTTTGCGGTAAGAAGAAGGAAACTTCGCCACTTCTATACATTCTTTGGTGTTGCCGGATGGCTCTTATCTCCGATCCGGTGAATCTTAAGCGATATCTTCATCATCACTTTTCTTCATTCTTTACCCACGACACCCATTGCCCTTCGGAAGGACATGCAATTGGCGTGTTGTTGACTAAGATCGTCGCATTGTTTACGAAGGGGCGAGAGGTTGCTTCTTGAGTCCAATATCGGAAGAAGGATTTAAAAAGCAGTTGTGGCTCTCTTGAAAATGAACAAATGCCCTGGTCTTGATGGCTTTCCTATTGAAATTCTTCGAAGTCTTTGGGGGGTTGGAGGATGACATATATGATGCCTTTTGTGAGTCTCAGAGATTTAGGAGCCTTGATAAGATTTTGAATATAGGTTGTATCTCTCTCATTCCAAAGAGCAAGGAACCCAAGACTATTTCTGACTGGCAACCTATTACATTGCTTTTCTCTGTGTACAAGATCTTTGCTAAGACATTGGCAGAAAGAGTCCGAGACATCTTGGCTGACACTATCTCGTCAACACAATCCGGCTTTCTCCCTTGTCGTTGTATTCTCAACAACGTGGCTGCTGCATATGAAGGAATATATTGGGCCCGGTTACAGGGCCATAGAGCAGTGTATCTTAATCTTGATTTTGCTAAAGCTTACGATAGTGTTGATTGGGGTTTCTTGGAGAAGTGTCTTCTTGCACTTGGGTTTGGGGAGTCATTCACAAGGAATTTCATGAAGCTCCATACATCAGCCGGATCGCCCTTTTCGGGCGAGCCATCGATATTTTTGTAGTGGGTAGAGGAATTCGGCAAGGTTGTCCTTTAGCACCCTTGCTTTTCACAATTGTGGCGTAAGTATTATCCCAAATTTCTCTTCTCACAGTAGCTACCTAAGATGGCGTTATTCAAGGCCTCCCAATGGATGATGGTTCTCAAGAGGTATGTAACCAATATGATGATGATACTTTTTGTTCCTAATTGCCGGGTTGAGAATCTTCGTAATGCTAAGCTATTATTAGACACATTCTCCTTAGCATCGAGTTCTTGTAGGGTGGCAAAAATGTACGACTTTTGTGGACCGTCTGGACCAGTCCCATCCTTCCTGTATTTTGGACTATCCATGGAAGATTCTTACGCATGGCAATACCACAAAGTTGCTTGGTATCCCAGCGTTGGAATTCACGTCTCGCCCGGATGCTTGGGATGAAATCATTAGTGGGTTCGCGAAGCACTTGTTTTGGTGGAATCTGACTAAACCGTTCTATGCCCGATAGAATCACCGTGGCTAAATGTGTTCTTAGTAATACTCATGTCTCTACATGACGCTCACCGCTCTATTAGCTCAGCAGTGTAAGATGGAGGAGATTGCGTATCGTCGAGAAATTTTATTTGGGGTGGAAATGAGTTAGGGCGGTCCAAGGTAGCTTGGGCGAAATGCATTAGGCCTAAAGGCGTTGGTGATCTTGATATGTTGGATTTTCACCTCCAAAGCAAGATGATGATATCAAAGTTTATTTGGAGGATTTTCATTGGTAAGGATGATTCTTCGGCACGAGGTTGTTGGTGCGCCGATTGACATTGTCTCCCATTTCATAAAGCCACCATTAAGCCCCTCCTTCCTTGGGCTTTGCTTTATCATATGCATCCGTATCCTAATGCTTCTCCCTTTCTAAAGGAGTTGCTTGCTGCTTGGGACACTGTCAGGTCTCTTTTCCATGTCTTCAGTTGTCCACTCCATGCTGGTGGATTCCTTTGCAGGACACTCCAGAGAATGTGCCTCTAAATGTGGTTGTTCATCCAAAGACACAATGACGATGGATAGCAGCTGGTATAAGCACTATTGCAGCTTGGTATGAGGCTGGTCATCTCATGTCATGGGAAGTATTTAGAACAAAGTTCTTGTTGTACGGATGAGGCCAGTGTGTCTGGAATCATATTCTTTTTTTTGCCATAGGATTACGGTCCTGATTGAGGTAGTCGTATGGGGTTGCCATCAGGATATCCAACCAGGGCGGTTTGTTTCTTCTGTGTATAAATTGCTTTTGCATTCTGAAATCCTGCCTCCATCTAATAGGTGGCATCTTGAGGTCCCTCAGCCACAATGGAAAAGTATTTGGATATGGGTATGGGATAAGCTGCTTCATCCCAAAGTAGTAGTTTTGTGGTGGCAAGTGATCCATAGATGCCTCGAGTCCACGTGTTAGTCCATAAAATGGATAATCGGATTTCAGAGCTCTGTCCTTTATGCCAGCAAAGGGTTGAGGGTATTGAGCATTGTTTTTTCTTGTGTGAGCGGTTTCGGCAGGCATGGTCTTGGTTGTTGACCTTATTTGGCATGTCTCGATCTAGCCAGCAAATTTTGCTTGCTATCTATCATGATGCTTGGCCCAAACTTCTGAAGCTTGAGCTTTTCATCTCGCATGGTCGGCTTTATGGTCAATCTGGAAGAAGAAAGGAGGTTGTTTATCTTTAAGGGCGTGAATCTGCCGAGATGAGATTGTTCTTGATGGTAAAAATAAAATTGTTATGGCTTACAATTATTCTTCTCTTGATCAAGAGAAGAAAGTATTGATCTGGCATACTTACCTTCAGATTCATTCTTTTGCATAGGCAGGTGGTTGTGCTCAGTTGGATCGGTTTGTCCACTGGGCTGTCTTTGCATTTTATGTTGCTCTAGTTTTTAGTTAGTGAATAAAGCTTGTCGTCCTTCAAAAAAAAAAAAAAATTAGTCGCCTTGATATGTATAAATTCTTTAACGGGTATTAGGTGCTAAGCTCACACCCTGTACTCCAGTCATAGGGCCTCAGGCTATTATTGATTTTAAAATTCAATTCTGTGCTTGATACGCTTTTTTGTTTTGTTTTGTTTTTAAAGGATGTGAGAGAGATTTCATTACCAATCAGGGAAAACAGTACAATAAGCTGAGAGATAGGTTTAAAACTCGAAGGGAGCAAAATGTCTCTTTTTGCAAGACTACCTATACATCTTAGAATCTCATTTAGTATGACTCTCCTCTAACATGACCCATGACCGTTGAAGATCGCTTCTTTCTAGCAGTCTTTTTGAGCGTAACAATTCTTCACCCATCACCATGTTCCATTATAGTCTTAGGAATCGGTGGGGCTGTCTGAGATACAAAAGAAGTTATCATAGGTGGAGCCACAATAACTCCTATTATGTCTGAATGACCTATTGCTTCCTGTGGCCTTGCTACAACTAGATTTAAGGAAGATGATTCTATCACATTCATATCACTTGAGACATTGTCAGATATACTTAACGACACAAGAGGGCTTTTGAGATGTAAGAGCAGGTACGCCAGTGGAAAATGAAGCTATAGTAAGAGGTACAATAATTGAGGAGGTAATAGCAAACAAACCAATACTAGGAGCATTTGCAGAAGGAGAAATTACCCTAGATGAGGGAGTCACAGAATGTTCCACTGTAGACAAGAAAGCATTGATAGGAGGCACAAGACAAGAATCTTGAAGTGGCATGGTAGCAGAGAAGTTTATCTTGTTTCGTATGCATCTCTATCATTTCTTGTTCTCTATTTCTCCTACACTCTCTCTCTTAGTGCTTGTGCCCTTTCTAATGCATGCAGTCCCTCCCTAGAGCACGTCACCCTTTAGGGTTTTCTCTCTCTTGCATCCTGCCAACTTTTTCTCTCTAGCGAGGGGTTTTTCTCTCTTTGGATTTTAGGGTTCCATACTCCAGGATCAGAATGAGATGATTCATGCATACTTTGAAAGCCCCCAGCTAGATTCTCATAGTAGCAAGAATCTTACAAAATGGAGCAGTTAGTAAAGAGATTTCTTAATTCAAATGGGCTTATAGGTCAATTTTTACTCCCATAACTCAATTCTAAAGTCAAATTTACCCCTATCAGCCACCTTTCTTGACCTGCTCCCCTTGCGCTTCAGTTCACATTGATTTAGTGAGTTTCATCATGGCAGAAACAATGTGATACAAAGCAAGTAAATGTTCCAGAGCTCAGCTTTAGGGCCATGGACAAACCAATGTCCAGACAACAACACCATCTTATCTCTTTGCTCCACACTGATCTTTCATGGATGACGAGAGAAAGCTATTTCGGACAATTAACCATCTTCTCTCTTTGGTTTACAACTAAATTTCATGATTGATTTGATTTTAGACGGGGGATTGGATTCACATGAGCCCTTGTCTCCAACACAACATTGCCATGAGGAGAATTCTTTGCCAATACAACTTCTGCTAGAAATGCATGGGGGGGATGGGAAAGACCTAACAAGATTCCTACAAATCAGTGATAGAGTAAACTTTAGTCAGCTTCGTTATCATGAGGAGGAGGGTTTACTAGCACAATCTATGCCTAGATTTCTATGAGTCAACAACAAAGTAATTTTTAACACAACTTCGTTATCCCGAGAAGGAGTGCTTACCAGCACAGCCTATGCCTAGGAGACCAATCTTCTTTGTTTCTAATGCTTCTATCAGGACAGAAGCAAATTCTATCAGGCGGTAATGCAAATCACAATGGTGAGCCAGTGCAGAGGAAGGAAGTGGTCAGGCTAAACATGGTAAACAGCTCCCTGTTTCCAGGCCTGACAAATGATGTGGTGGAGGCACCGGCGGCGATATGACCATGCTATGTGGAGGTGCAAAAATGGGGAGTTATGGCCCCAATTAGTGAAGAATGGTGGGAATTACACGCAGATATTGACAAAAGAACAAGTCAAGGCTGTTAAGGATATTATGGAGGCGGGGGATCATATCCTTGACAAGAATCTTGTGGACTTGCCCTTTGGCACCAAAGTCTTTGAAAAAAAGCATTGGTTGTCAGATGGTTTGTATGTAAACCAAAAGAATCATATGGATGTGGGGAACACTAGAAGAGATGATTACTTTGTGAGAAGGATGTGGAGGTCCTTTTGTCCATACATAAAATGTGCATGTGATAAAAAAGAAAGAAAAGGATGATGATATGGTGGTGCGCAAGGACAATATTACTTGGGTAGATCATGCAATATGGTACATCCTTAACAATCTTGATGTGGTGTTTCCATCCCTCTCTACAAAGGAAGCATTCTTACGTGGTTGGTCCGGAAAGTCTGATTCTGCTGACTTTTTGTACTTGCCATTATAGGATACATGCATTTCGGGGAGAACATGATTAACATAGCCATTGAATCTTGCTTGATTGATAAGGAGTCAACATACAAAACAAGTTTGGGAATAACAGAATGGTGCAGATTGCTGAAGCTATGGTAAAACCTGATCCTAATGGTTCCTCTCTGTCAGCAAGGTCTAACAGTAACTTCACCCTCTCTGCCAAGAAGGGAAATGACTCGGATCAGGAGCTGATTAATGTCAGCACTTTCTTTTCCTTTCGATTGGTGAGGATGCAACCTGGTAACAGCCTTGCAAACACATCTACTGAATCTGTGGTAAAAACAGTAAACATTGGGGAATGCTCTGTTAACAAGAGTGCATGCCGTTATGAAAAGGACATTGTGCCTCGCCATCTTGACCTTTGAAGAGATCTCCATTTCCTTTGTGTTAGACAAACCTTGCATCGTTTGCATATTATTAGTATTGTTGTTTATTGCGGAAAGCTCACTTTTGGGGCTACTTCTATGTACTGTCATCTTTGAATGCAATATAACTTAGTCTGGTTTTTATTAAACTGTTGGCAATATATCTCAGTATCGTTTGTATTACATTAATGGCACTTACAAGTCTGTATCTAAAAAACAGTGTTTATCTATGATACTTTCAAGTGGAAGCCTTCAAGGTTATCAAATTTCTGCAAAAGCAAAGTAATGGAATAATCAATATTGGAAAATCTGTCAGTGGAAGAAAGAAAAAGATTGTTCATCTGATGTTTCAATCACAGCTTATGAATGCTTTTCATATAGAAAGCATTTTTTCGGAAGAAGTGGCTCCCCATTTGGGGGAATATGGGATAACCATAATCAAGAAAAAGCTTTGGCTGGGTTATAAAAAGAAAATCTCGACTTCCTTTACAAACCATTCTCACATTTTTCTTTGGAGAAAAAAGGAGCCAAAGTGTCCATGAAGAAACATGCATTTAAGACAATTTATCAATGAGGAAGAAGGACATGTACTTACCATGGATTTGGCCATTGTTAAAAAACGAAATTTGAAAAGATGCTCAAGAAGGGTCACGAATCACATCCCGCTCAGAAGATGGGACAAAAAGGAATGTATCCAGGCTGTCTTGGATGGACTGAGGCAGTTTTTATTTGTGCACAGATTCTCGCTTCCCTATTTGGAGCCACAAACAATCAATGATATTACTAACTCTCTCGGGAAGAGACTAGTAAAAAGACTTGGAAGTATACATTCAAAGTCCCAAAGGGGCATACAACTACTATATACTGTATGATGACAACCAAAAATCTCGAGAACTTCCTTTGGATAAAAAGAATCTATATGTTGCAGGGGTTGACAAAGCAACAAATAACCCTTGTTTCATGTGCCCCAGCACTTGTTAGAACAAAAGCATTGGAAAGGCTCAAAAGTGAAGTCGTGTCTTGTCCATTGCAGCAAGTACTTAAAGAAGTTGTGCGGCAAGGCTGGCGAGTTCTATCTGTTGATATAGAGTCTGAAAGGGTTACCATATCTTTTTTGCCTTATATAAAGCACACAAACACGGTTCGGTGGATTACCAAGCCCATGACCACGATTTTTGTGGCGTTGCAAGCATAATTCTGGCGGCTTAGGCGATTCTAGTTGTTTGGCCGATATTCTTGAGGAAATGTGTAAACATGTGAAGCTCTTTTGCCCCAAAAGGGTATAATGCATGTTGGATAGTTGAATCTATCTACCGGTGAAAATTTACCTCAAAAATATATAATGTTTTCCTTTGCCGCATAACTAAATATTATGAGTCTATTCCTTTGGGCCGGGGAAAGATGGTGCATATTGCCATTATCGGCAAAGTGATAAATCTTGCCTTCAATTTTATGAAGAAAAAAAGACAAGCGGTATTACTTGTGCTACAAAAGAGTACTCTTTGTTTTGAGGCAAAGTGGGACACAAGAAGGGAAATTCGAGCTTGTTGGAATAAAGTCGATCAAGAAGAATTCATATACATGAATTGTTGGTTTGCAAACCGCTTTGTTTTTAACAATGGCATAGTCCGAGGCAAAATCCGGGATTGCTATGGGATTTTCTTGTTCTCCACGGTGGTGTAATCTATATCTTGCTTGGTATGAAGTCCAATTTATCCTCAATTTGGCCCAAGAAAAGATACAAGGACATTGAACTATTTAGAAAAAGCTTTTTAGGTACATGGATGATTTGTGCCTTATTAATCACGGGGAATCTGGTAGGTTCTTCTCAAAAGTGGCGACATCACTATTTACAATATGAATTACCTTGAGATCAAGGAAGAAACGTACAAATTTGCAGGCACATGTGCTGATACAAGAATTAGCACTGAAATCAACTTCTTAAGCATGAACTTGGAAGTTCTTTGTGCGAGTAATGGAGTTTTTGTCACGGAAAGTATGACAGAGAAAAGCTCCTTTTTCTGCATAATTAAGTATATCAAAGGCTGATGGATGCAGACCCTACCTACAGGCCCGATGAGGTCATCATGTCTCAAGTAGTACCCGGCTTGTACATCCATGGTAATCCCCGTGATCTTTGCACAAGATATAAAATCAGGATCAACTTGGAATTAATTGAAGAATGGTTTTGATGTCAAGACCTTGAAGCGTAATGTACAAAAAGTCCTTATCATGGATGCTGCCCGGACTTAAGTTTGAAGCAAAGAAGTCAACAAATATCTAATCAAGTAAGGTTTTTACTTCTATATTTTTGTTATACTACGGGTGTATGTAGGGACCCTGGTTCTGGCTGGGTTTCCCTCGCACCCGGCTTGCTTAGCTTTGGATTTATTAGTTTAAGTCGACTAGGTCCCTTAACTTTAACGGAAGGAGGAAGGGTATAATTTTGCTATCTATCTATCTATCTATCTATCTATCTATCTATCTATCTATCTATCTATCTATCTATCTATCTATCTATCTATCTATCTATCTAAAATCTAGACTAGACTAGAATCTAGAAGGAAATTCTAGCACGGACTAGAATAGTAGCTAAGGAAAGAAATTCCAGAAAACTAGGCAGTCTTGGCTTTTAATGACATGTGCTAGTGCCAAACAATCTTTGAGTGCACGAGTCAATTATGTCCAAGCGTTGTTACATGTCCCTATCGCTTGTCATATAGGTGGATTTTAATCAATATGGTAATTGTGGCCTTGAAGCTACTTAGCTATGTTCATAAAGCTCTTCAAAAATAATAATTAGTCTCCTTCTTGTGACCATATCATTATGTATCAAGTCTATGTTCAGCCTGGACTAAGCCAGGAACATGTTTTTATGACATGTTAAAGCATGGAAATGCATAGATTGGGGTGGGCAAAACCTTGGTAAAAAATACCCTTAGAGGTTAATGCTAGCTATTACTTGAATGGGCCGCCCAATAGCCAGGGTTTTTTAAGTTACAAGCGGTGAAAGCAAGAGATTAAGATCATGATAAGATGAGCAGGCTGATCCAGATCACTCATGATTCCCGCCTTAGTCTTTGGTTCTTGGTCTGACGAGACAAAGCAAAGGGAATTTAAAAAGCAAAGTTCTGGTCCAGTCTCCAATGTGCATGCGAGAATCTCTTAAAAACTCTTGCTTTAGGTTCTATCCTGAGATCTCAAAAAGAGGCAAGATGGGCGGACCAAAGGGATCTAAGAACAATAATCTGAAGCAAAATTGGGTCCCGCCAAAGCCCGGTAATCCAAAGGCAAGTAATGCTACCAAGCTCCCGCAAAATGCTTGAAGACTGGTGCGGGCCGACACAAGTGAGGAACGAATGGCATAGTCAATGCTTCCTAATGCTTGTGTCACTCACGAAAATCCTAAGGTATTTTACAAGTGTGTCAGGTTGAGAACATCCAACTGAGCAGCAGGTTTAATCTTAGCATGCGATCATACTTAGACTAAAAGTTGTGCTTTGATCTTTATGCATGATTTTAAGTTATTGTCGAGATTTTTCTAGGAGCGGGATATGGCGAAGGGTGGCCTATGACACTGCCTTCCCACATAGATAAATTGGTTTTCTAACTCATTTTTTTTCTTGTGGGCGGTGGCGGTAAGGCTCTTCCCACAGTCAAATTTGATGGACGGGATGAAGTTTTTTTGTTGAATAAATTCTAAGTAACCAGGTGTAGTGACGTCTATACATGATAATATTGTATGTCTTCTGGTTATTAAGCTTTCAAGGTAAATACAATCACAACTTTTACTTTTGATACAAAAGAAAGGAAATCTATACATGCATCAGAAGATTTGCTATTGTCTTGAATACACACAAACCATTACATCCAGCACTCTAATATTAAATCCCCTTAAACCCCCTTTGGTTTGGGTGCATATTCAAAGCGGGGGTGACTTGAGCATCGAGAGGAGGTTGGATAGGCATATTCACCTTTTATTCCTTAATCTACACCATGCATAAAGTTCCTCGTTTGTGGGGTATGCATGTACAAAAATTGCTATACTGTATAACAAAATTTGCAAAATACTATAAGGTTTGAGGTAATATACTACATGGTGTTGATTTATACATGCGAAACATAATTTTATGAGCTCTCGCTGCCCTACGTCACCCCCCGTGTGAATATGCACCCAAACCAAAGGGGGGTTTCAAAGGGATTTAATATTAGAGCCGGTGATGTAATGGTTTGTGTGTTAACCCAAAATTTTTTGGCCCCTTGGGGCCTTAATAATTGATGAACAAGTAGAAAATATTTGTAATGATATTATAGACACAATTAGAAACATTTTATTGATATCTATCTATTTAGGAATTTAAAATAGCAAAAAGAAATAAAACCATGATATAAAGTTTAAAGGCTTCAATATTGTAGCGATGTAAGATGTGATAATGTTCACCGATGCAATAGTTTGAACGCTAATAAGCATGATGTTGATAACAATGGCGATGCCATATTCATCGAACATGGATCCAACAAGTGAAGGTAGAGCAAGGCAGAGATCATTGCTTGTCATTGGGCTGGGAATGTTAAAATCTCTTGATAGATGTATTTGAAGATCCATCGGCAAAAAGCCATAATAGTTTATGTTCCAAGCTGTAACCAAGTCTGCTTGAGAAAAGAGGCATCATCCCATGCTTACTCCCAAGTCTCGTGTTTCCAATATCATTTGACAAAAAGCTGGAAGGAGTACAATCATACAAGATGAAAGGGGATGTTCCAAATAATGGACCAAATGCTCCAAGCCATGCAGCAGCACTAATATAAATTCCATATGGGCCATAAATAGTTGGGTATATTGATTTCCCCTAGAACTTCAAATTCTCCTGCATAGTATCCAATGGGATGTTTTAATATCAAGTATGATGCAACAAGCTTGGCTTCATCTTTCACACTTTATTCGTTTATGAAATACACTTAGATACATCTCAAACAGCCTGTTTAATTTGTCTAAAAAAAATTAATTAATACATACCACCTTCGATGACCTTCGGTGAGAATCTGGGTAATGATGAAAATTAGCAGACTGGTGAGACCGCACCTGATTTACAAACATGATTTACAAACAAAAAACTAAACCTTAAACCCCACCTCTTCTTACTTGCACTTTTATAGGTGACAAAGCCAATCCCTCAATGGGCTCTCAACAAAAACCTCAACATTTGGAGCCGGTTGCCAATTCGATGGTGCATTTTGGAAGGGTCAGAATTTGTGCTTTCAGTTGTTTTGAAGGATATTTTATCGATCCTCGACATCTTGGAAACAACAATGAACTGCACAAAATAGGTTGCATGTTCTTTTCGATGGCTGCAATGCATCCTTTCTACTTATGTAAAAGCCTTCTCATTTGACCTTGAGACATAAATCCACGCCCCTTGCATCACGGGTTTACATTTTGCTCTCAATAGGTTGCATGTTCTTTTCGATGGCCCCGCAATGCATCCTTTCTACTTATGTAAAAGCCTTCTCATTTGACGCCAATACATAAATCCACGGCCCCTTGCATCCTGCAGTTTACGTTTTGCTCTAGCTTCGAAGCCCCATCATGAGGTCGAAAGTGCCATAAGGCCTCCCGGCGAGGCCTGTAGGGTTTAGGAAATGATAGAAATTAATTACCCGATAAATTACCGGCCAAATCAAACGGATGGGAGCCGATGTCCCGCATTTTACCGGTAAATCAAACCGATGGGGCCCGATGCCTCGCATTTTGCCCAAAAGAGGCCAACATTTTGAGGTAGAAGAATTTGAAGCGTAAGAGCTATGATGGAGGCGAAATCGGGTTTAGCGTAGAATAATTCATCCAATTTTATAATATCGCATCTTTGCATTGCACAAATGTTACGCGAGGAAAGCAAGAATCAAATTAAGACTTTTTTGAGAAGCTAGGACTTCTTTACTTGGGTTGTCTACTGCTGGACACAAGGTGGGAAGCCATATCCACTTAGGCACGATTTTTCTGCAGTGTAGATTCATTCAACACTAACCTGGGTCAAGTCGAGATTTACCCCTTGCAATAATGCTCTCATACGGACCTACCAAGCTTTTACCCCTCTGGAGCCAAGCAAAAGAAAAAGAAAAGCCAAACCCACAAACCAAAAGTGACTCTTGTTTCCCCTTGTAAATGCATGGGGGACCGTTGCTCTGTGTTGGCCCGAGTGCAAAGATCGGCCAAGCTAGAAGAGCAAAAGAATGGAAACCCTAGAATACATAGCTCGTCATCTCATGTTGGCTTTTGATTTTAAAAACAATTACATGGGCTATGGAAATAGGGTGTTTATTGTGAGCCCTTGATTAAGGACTCCGCGACTCCATCTCGACCATTAACATAACATGTAGCACAAACATGGGTCTAAACCATTACAAATATGAAATTAGAAAGTGAAAATACAGCGATCGCTAGATGTGCGCATTAGTACACCTTATAGAGAATAACGACCACCAAATCATATAAAAACCATAGGGAAAAATGTACAAAAATACAAAAACAACCCCCTGTTATTATGCTACATATTGTAATAAGGAGTAGATCTCTTTGCTTAAAAGCATTCAATACATTTTCTGATATTCCAGAAATCTAGACATTTGTTTGTTAATCTTGGCTACCTAGGAGACTAGGGCAAAAGACATAGGTCTTAGACAAGGTTACGGCCTATTGATTTTACTAGTCTTGGTCAAGATTAGACTTATAAAGACTAGATGCCAATCTATCTATCTATCTATCTATCTATCTATCTATCTATCTATCTATCTATCTATCTATCTATCTATCTATCTATCTATCTATCTATCTATCTATCTATCTATCTATCTATCTATCTATCTATCTATCTATCTATCTATCTTAATTGCAAATTTTTTCCTCTACGCATTTGCTTCATCGTTTTTACGTCATTAGCTTCAATGTTCCCATGATGTGATAAGCTCATCAGTCAACGTAACATATACCATCATCGAATGTAAATTCACCATAATTTAGTCCATAAATCGCTACCAATGGTTATCCAAGTTTCATATATGTATGCGAATCCCACACATGGCATAAAGGGAACGACAGAGCAACCTTGTAACCGATGGTTAAAAAGCGAGTCTTTGTGCTCGAGTTAGTGCTTTGGGAGATTTTCCATATCCTATTTGACCTGACGTGATGGAACAAGGCGGAGTGTACAAGATCCGTCAACAATATGTTGCATGATGGCAAGCCAACTTATTTCAAACAAATGATGGTGTTCTCTTACTAACATTTAGGTTTTTTGTATGTAAAACCCTCAATCCAGCTGAATTGGAACCATGTAGTAAGTTTGAGACATCATTTTCATGGAAGTTGTAAGATGTTTCAAAATGGCCGACTACCAAAAAAGAGAGCACCCGGCAAAAGTCGATTCGGGATCTGCGGCCTTCACCCTGCCACGTCATTGGCAAAATAAAAAATGGCAAAAGTTAGGGATTATTAGGGCAGAAGGAAATGCGTCGGAGCCCAACATTCTTCGGATCAAATGCACCTGCATCGTTGCCTTCTTGCCGTCACCGGTAGGGTCTGGTCCCAGTAATTCCTGAATTTTTTGTCACTTTTTTTCTTCATACAGAAAGTTCCAGTTTTGGGCAATTGGATCAAGGTTACCAACATCACTTTCGGCTGTGGTTCTGCTAAAACATTTTCTCATTTCGTTTAAACAGAAAGGTCCAGTCTTCGTGAACGCCCAAGTATGAATTGCTATTGTTCGATATTTTTAAGACCTAACATAGCATCAGAAGCGTGTTACAATGTGTAGAATTGGAAGACTTTCCATTTAGCACGGCTTGCCTGTGCAGAACGTTTATCACAAAAATCATGGGCTTCATTGTTTTCATCTTCAGTGCCTAATTGCTAGGTTTTCATATTCTTACCATGGGAAATGGGATCAGCCATCGAAGAATAGGTCGCCAACATTCAGGGGTGGGATCAGCACCCCCTCGTGTAATTCCGTTGCCTCCAGGCTATCCAGGTTCGTCTGCAGGGCCTCCATATCCACCAAATGCACATCACTTGTCATATTATTACCCTCCTAATTACCATGCAGCTGGACCTCCCTCCATGGATCAGCAGATTTATCAGCAAGCATATACAAATGGGCAGATTTTGATGAACATGCCATCACATGTTTTCCGGCCTGTGAACTCCTCAGGTTCTTGCCCAAGGCCAGTTCCTATTATTCCCATCGTTGCAGAACATCAGAAAGCTAATACAATTAGGAATGATGTGAATTTGAGGAAAGCAACCTTGAGACTGGAGAAAGACAATGAAAATCCGGGGCACTATTTGGTAGCTTTCTCTTTTGATGCAACAGTAATAGGCAGGTAAAGCTGTACTTGATGTTTGATTTTCCCTCTTGTTTAAGTGTGTATTGCAGGTTTTGGTGTTTTTTGCAGGCTGTAACTATTCTTTGTTAAGTCTATAGCTTGAGCACTAGCAATTACCTGATTTTAGGACAACTTGGGTCGTCTTATATAAGTGGAGAATGTATAGGAGGTTCTGATGGGATTTTATTAGAGTCCATAAGCTTCCCCTCCTTTTTTGATACTTCACATATTAACTCATGCATGCAACCTTTATATCATGTTGAGTGTGTTATGACCGCACTATTAATCCTTGTTTTATTAGTAAAATTGGTGACATTGCTAAAATCTGATAGACTTTCTTGTCATTTTCTCTGTTCAGTTTTGATAGTGGCTCATTTGGACCTCTTTAATATTGCCGCTGTTTCTAATTTCTTAACAGCAGTAATCCATATGGTTGTATTTTATGCCCTGACATACCACACTACTGATTTGGCAGTTCAATCGCTTTGCTTATAGGTTTAACAAAAGTCGTTTTCCACATAACTGCAAGCCATGCCTATTGAAATCAAAAGTTACTACCATTTCTGCCCAAGTATATCATGTCTAGAAATGCAAGTTTGTAATTTAACTGCTGACTACAGTGGCCAAGGTGTCATAGAAAGCCAGGAAAGCTTATGCTTGAGGATCATCATTGGAAGGCACATTCAATTTAAACTGTTAAGTTGCATTTCTTGATCAGGAAGCACTGTACGTTTGAAACCTCATTCTAACTCTAAAGGTTGAAACGCATGGGATAGCATAGCTGCTTGTGGAAGAACATATTGTTGGATTTATCTTTTAGAATAAATAAGGTTTGTCTATAAGCGCTCTACATTGTGAATTTTTTTGTTTGATTTGCAGCATCTGCATTTTTTTTTTGGCAAAGGAGGGTGTCAATTGCAGTTTGTCACCATTAAAACCTCAGTTGTACAAGCCTGTGAGGGTGCCTTTTGAAAAAGGTCTGGGTCAGAACTTTTGTCAAGCACCTGGGACAGGAGTTGACCTTTCCCTGTTCTCTGACGAGGATCTTTCTAAAGATGGTCAGGATGAAGTATATCCTCTTGTTGTCCGGACGGAGGCAATACCTAAAGACTCTCTGCCTGATGCCATTTCAATGGAGAATGAAGCTCTTGGTGCCCCGCTGCCAAAATGGATTCATTCACAAACAACACATGCTGTGATTGAACGCAGGGAAGGTGGAGAATATGGAGTAAGAGTGGTGAAGCAAATAATATGGGTTGATGGTGTGCGGTATGAACTTCAAGAAATCTACGGAATTGAAAATAGTGGAGGTGCTGCTTTTGAAGGAAACGATTCTGGCAAAGAATGTGTGATATGCATGTCTGAACCAAGAGATACAACTGTACTTCCCTGTCGCCACATGGTAATTGAATTATCTTGTGAATGCAACTATTTTGCAGTCTATCTGATATTTCTCTTTGATTTGTGCAGTGTATGTGCAGTGAGTGTGCAAAAGTGTTGAGGTTTCAGACGAACCGCTGTCCAATATGCAGAAGTCCTGTTGAGCGTCTCCTGGAAATTAGGGTCCCAAAAGGTGATTGCCTAGATCCTGTTGATGGTGGACAAATAAAACAGGGAGGAGAATCTGGTTTGAGCACCTCCACTGAGGGGGAACCCGATGGTCATAAATTGAGTTCTGTGCACTAGCTTTACAAAGATTTGCTTGAACAAGGTATAGATAATGTACATAATTATGTATCTTAAGCAAACAGTTTTTCTTTCTTGAATTGGATTGGTAATACCAATAAGGGTTGTACATAGTGAAGTACTGGCCTTGTACCTCCTGTTAAGGAAGAGTTATTATAGGCCGTGACAACATATCACATGTTGAAGCTTACTTTAGAAGACAATTCTCTTTGTTGAAAGAATCGGAAAGAACTGAAGCAGTTCATGATGTTTAAGCACCAAAGTTAATTACTTGCTCATGCAGGTAAGCTGTTTTACCCATTTAGGCTATCCTTCCATATACTTATTGCTATGTCGAGAGAAAATGGGTTGGGTTATATGTACGCCAAGAGAGAAAATGACACTGGTTTAAGCACCCGTTGTTAAGTTTGGTCAACTTTTATTGTTAAGTTAATACTTACCTCGTGTTTGTCTTCACACCAAGGCTAGCTAAGTTTTGGTTATTGTTTTAAGCTAATAGGATTATCTTCACACAGGCTAACTTAATGGAAAATCCCCTCACCAGGGTTCGAAATTAGAAACTCCCTCTACGAGTGAAAATGCTTGCTAATATTTAAGGGTACCGGATTATAATTTTTTCAATTGGCAAATCTTGTGGCTAGCTAAAACTATCGAGAAAATGCCTAAAATTAAAAAATTAGACAAGCGTTGGCAAAATTGTGTAATAAGATGTAAGCAATTACAATTACAAAGTAACAAAAGTCCAGTTTTTTATCGTAAATATGCATTACAAAATGGCATAGCAAAGATATTACATTCCATAAAAATTTCCCTTCAAAAAGTCCACTAAGCTAAATAGCGGCTTGAATGTCTAGAGTAGATAATATGACCATGATTCTTAGCCTTATTTTTCCACACTTCTATGCTTTGTGTGAAGTCAAAGTCTCTTGCACGGGGAGGCCCATTTACAACAATAGAGAGACATGCACTTAAACTGCAATCACCTAGTAATGATCGGCATCTATTTTTTATACAAGTTCTATGGCTGAAAATACTCTCGCAAAGTGCATTACTTACATATTGAACTGAACCAATTTGAAGTAAGGTCAAGATCCATTTGCTGGACTTGAAGCAATTATTGAGCACACTTTGTACAAATACTTATGCTGCCAATTAGCTGAAGCATGAAGTTTGTAATAAGTACTAATGTCTCAAATCATCTCCACTGATTAAAGGTGTCATCATTTCTGCCAGTCCTTTCACCTTCTTCGACATGCCATAAAACTTAATCAGCTCCTCTAAGCTCTCCTCCCCAAACTTTCTGGACCTGATGGCTATTTTGGGTATATTCAATGGATAGAGAACATTAAAATGTTTTATGATTGATGTATCTTCAAATCTAACTTCTAATTTATCACATATGGCCTTTGCATATGCCTTTTGCTAGGCTATAACAGTTTCCAAATCTGTTCCATCTATCTCCCTGGATATTTCAAAGCTTCTAAATTTGTTTCCATGGATCGAGAACCTTAAAGCTTCCAACCAGCCAACAGGAGGCCCGTAATCTGGGATTATAGGATAATCTTTTGAATCAAGATGATATGCGTTCAGATCTGTTTCAGGTACATTAATATAGTATGTCTAAATTGCTAAAATTACAGTTTTTACATGGTCATTTATGCTGGTCATGGCTTGAAACATCTTACTCAAAATCGTTAACCCTCCAAGGATATCAACTAAAACGTACAGCAGGTAAATCATTTTGAAATCAACTAACTTTAAAAAGATGGCTAATGGTTCTACCTTTGAATACTCTAAAACTGCGGGCAAGTCCTCACACAATTTACCAATTGCATTATGCCTGCTCAACCATCGCATGCTTTGAATCCTTCTAATCGTAAAATCGCACATGCATACTCTTGAAGCAACTCTTGCAACTTCTTCATCGTTTGCTGCTGCGAGAAAAGTGGACTGCAATTGCATTGACAAGCGTTTCAATCTCTTGTATCCATGACATAGTAGACTCCTTCACTGCATCTTGGAGAGCCAAATTAGTACGATGAGCAATGCAAGGAATACTAGCCATGTAGGGATGAAAACTCTTCAATCTGGCTGCAATACCAGTTCTATGTCTTGTCATCGCGGATGCTCTATAGGATCCAAATCCAATTAACTTTTTCATGTCAAGGCCAACCTGTTTAAGGTGCTCCACCAAAGCATCAAATAATGTGCTTGCATCAACCTTACGAACTTTAAGATGGTCAGAAAACTATGTTCTTCTTCGCTGTCATATTACAAATAGCTAACACAAAGAACAAGATGATGTTGGGTAACAACATCTGTTAACTCATCAAATTGAATTCCAAAGAATGGTCTACTTTTCATCTATCTATCAAGGTAAAATGCAAACTCTCACCAATGCAAACAACAAAATCATGGAAGCATGGTCATCCTGATACAACTGTTTGGTTATTACTGGACAACCCACTAAATCAATCAGATCAATAATATGTTCAAAGTCATTGAATGACCAACTTCTCGCTGCCACAGCGTAAGCAACCCTAAATAAATTTTCTATAGCCCCATGGACAGAAGACTACATTTTTTGGATTACCACAACAATAGGTTTCTTTGCTTTTGCAGCATTAATGTTTTTTTCATCCGCTACCATATGGGTCTTTGAGGCTGCATGTTCATAGAAGCTAGAGTCCTAAAATTACGACTTCCATGATGGTGCGAAAGCAAGATAGCAGTGGGGGATGAGCTCGAGCCCATGGGCCTTCTTCATTACACCGCCATGGAGAAAGGATACACAAGGATCGCGCTGATTCAAGTCATTCAGCACGACGCCTTGTTGTTCAAGCCGACGGCAGAAGCAAATACACTTGGAAACACAGCCGGATCTGTAGTTCAATGGCCCAAACACTATTTGCGACGTGAGATGAGTGTTTTCATTGTGCCTTTGTTCAGTTTCTAGGTGTTGTAGATGTTTGAATGTATACTATTTGCATTAAGAGATGCTGAACAAGGGAACAAACAATTGACGAGACTATCGAACAACTGTAAGCTCGTAGAGGGTGTTAGAGGATGAATAGATTAGATGAATAGATGCATTCTTGAGTCCGTCATCACGGATGCCTCTACGTAGCTCTCGTTCGAAAATTTAAAGGAGTGGGTTCGAAGGAGAGTGACCCAGACTAGGTAGAGGCATCCGTAACTCGAGAGTCGAGAATGGAATTGAAGGGATTATTGATGAATTTTTGGTGTGCAATTAAGGAATGCTTACAACCAGACTGAACCTCTTTCCTCCCGAGTCCTGGAGTAGAGGGATCCAGTCTAGATGGTTGCATTCTCGACGCTCGAGTCGAGAATAGGAGATGGTCGAGGCATTCTGGACTCGAGAGTCGAGTATACAGCCACTAAGACTGAGCTCTTCTCCTCCTAAGTCCTGGAGAAGAGAGATCCAATCTGGATGGCTATATTCTTGACTCGCGAGTCAAGAATGTAAATGACTACTGCAAGCGTGGTAAAGAGGATGTTATGGCAAAGGAAGTAGAGATGAGGCATTCTCATTCGCTGGTGGAATGCACTCGAATGCGAGGGGAGGGTATTGGGGGTCATTTGGTAAGCCATTCGCGACTCATGAGTCAAGAATCACGGGGAGAGGGTCTTCTTTGTTGTTAGGGCTTTCTGGAGCTTCATCAAGTCAGAATGCACCCTTGAGCCTAAGCAAGTATACATGAATAGAGGGTGGTAGATGAATAGATTCGAATATGTCGAATGCATTCTCGAGTCGCTCACCGCAGACACTTCTACCCAGACTAGGCCTCTCCCATGCGAAAATTCGAAGGAGCAGATTGAAAGAGAGTGGCTTAGACTGATTAGAGGCACTCGTGACTCGAGAGTCGAGAATGGAATTGGGTTATTGACAAATTCTGGACGGGTAAAGGTGAGGCGTGAGGCATTCTCGACTCACAAATCGAGAATGCATCCTTGATTTGGGCAAGTATAGAGCGGGATGAGGCATTCTCGAATCGAGAATGGACTCGACAAGTGTAGTGAGGGTATTGGACTGGCTGGGTGAGCCATTTTTGACTCACAAGTCAAGAATGCAAGGAGAGTGTGTTTTGCTGGCTGGGTGAGCCATTCTTGACTCACGAGTCGAGAATGCAGGGAGGGTGTATTCAGTTGGACGGGTTAGCCAGTCTTGACTCAAGTCGAGAATGGACTCGAGAAGTGCAAGGAGGGTCTCCGGCTGGCTGGATGAGTGAGTCATTCTCAACCAGTGAGTCGAGAATGCAGGGAGAGTGTGTTTTGCTGGCTGGGTGAGCCATTCTCGAACTTGAGAAGTGCAAAAAGAGGGTTTAGGGTGAGTAGGTACGTTGACCAAGGCATAGTGTAAAAGAACATAGGGATGACGTCATTAAGTAGGTTTCATTAACTAGGAATCGGGTGGAATATAAGTGGGTTTAGGATTCGTATATTCTTTCTGATCTTGGACAGAAAAAGGTAATTTTCCTACATAATTTAAGCTAGCAGGGAGGATTAAGCAAAAAAACTGGTTATCCAGAAAATGTGAAGAATTTTATGGTTTTTTACCAGAAAACTTCTTGAGGATTTTTTTTATCAAAAGGCTTCCAATGGGACTCACAATCCTAAAAGATTTTTCATTGTATTAGTGGAAACAGTCCATTCAAATAGAGTTCCTTAACCTAAGCTATCTGAAAATAGCAAACCGGGCCTTGGAACATACCTGGCTAATCGGCTTGAACAAGAACCGTCCATGGCTAGCTTGATCTTCAGAAGGGAGCTTCCAAGTTGGAAATCGGGATTTGTGGGACTGGAAATAGTATTAGGGATAGTAAGATGCTCTAAAAACTATAAAAATAGAAGCATATAAGAAAAGAGGTTACACAAAAAAAAAAAGCAATCATAGGATTTAAAGAAAACAATAAACAAACCTCACTTTCTTTTCCGCAACTAGATTGGAAGATGGCGGCCTCAATTTCGCAAGCGTTAGATGAGGCGTCCCCATCCGTCGACCAATCTGTTGTCATGTAAGTGGAGGAGTGAAAGGAAAGAACGATCGGCCAGCTACAAGTGGGAACAAACAATAGAGACAAAAAGATGGATTCAGGTCATCTGCCCTTCTTCTTTGAGATAGACTGGCAACCTATGAAGACGCAATGCCATGCTACCTTTCACGTGCCTCAGCTTCGCTTGGATTACGACTAAGTAGAATCTTATGCCTAGCTGCTAAAAGGAGAGCTATTGAAAATTCTAGAATTTCCACTTCAAAGCAATTAGAGGCTGATAATTGAGTCACCATTCTTCTGCACACCGAGGAGAAGATACACAATGAGGCCTTTATATTCGGCCACCATTCCTTGAAGTGGTTGATGATGAATATAAGGATTTAAATGGTGGATCAAGCATGTAGTTGGTCCCACTTCCAGGTCAGGGTTGATCAAACAATATAGAGCTTTCTTGAATGCCAAGAAGGCACAGTACATTGTGATATCTGAAATGCTCTACCCCCTTGATGGGAAGCCTCGAACATTCTGGAGAAGAATGTTACACAAACCTATGCGACCTACAATTAACATCTCCTAAGAACAATGGGAACAGTACCTGCTGCAGCCTTGCGGTCCCATAAATGAGGTGCCAGAAAAGACAGACTCAAGGCTGCATACTTGGATGGTATCTAGACCATAGCTATAAGGAACCAAGTTCCAAACTTGGTTCCTGTTCCAAACTCCGCTCCCGAGGGTCCTGAGTTCCGGGAACCCCCAAGCAAGTTCCCAATATGGGTGCTACTGGAAACTGCGGTCCGACGAAATTCCCATTATGGAAACTCTGTTCTCAGTAGCAAAATTCGAAATATGTATTAAAGAAAGTCCCCCCCCCCCAACTCTTTTCTTTGCGTTTTTTGGAAAGGGGCAGCCGACTGTCAGAACCGATGGCTTGCTAGAGACAAGGAGGAGACTGTGTAGATGAGCCTCTGCTGGTCATTATAGAGAGCACAACGAATCCAACAACTCAATTTGCCTTTCAAAGAGGTATTTTTGATGATTTTTCATGTGTCTAAGGATTCTTGCTCACGAATAGTGGTCCTAGCTTCGATTAAGGTTACGATTCTTGCTGCGTCACGGTACCTTCTAGGTACTACCGTCTTCGGACCGGACGTGACGACGTCTGGAATGGTTTTATGAATTTTGCGATCAAAATTTTTTTTTTTTTTTTGAAGTGCGTTACGTTTTTTGAGGTACCATGACGCTTTTTAAAGGTTTTTACGTTTTTAAAGCTTTTTAAGTTTTTTTCAAGGTTTTTAAGGTACCGTGACGTTTTTTAAAGGTTTGCAAAGCGACGCATCTCACTGAACTTTAACGTGCAAATTTTTTAGGTACGTTAAATTTCTGGGAGTACGTTAAGAGGTATCGTACATAAAAAACGTAAAAACTTAAATGCGCATCTTAAAGTACTACATTAAAGCTCCATGCATGCTATGCTCCCCCGACATCGTGTAAAATGATGAACATACATTATTAGACTTCATGCTGCAATAGAATATGGGGCCTCTCTAATATTTCTGAAATTGGAGCATAACTTCAATTTCTGAAACTTTGCGTTGTAACCAGAGTACTAATTGGATAATTTTGTATGAATTTGATCTATCGTGCTGTAAAGATTTTGTTGCCTTAGAACTATGGTTCTGTTGCATCATCCAAGCTGTACAAACTGACATCTAATCCTTATTATTAGATTATTCAAGTGATACTGCCATTTATAAATGATGACGGATAATAATGAAGTTAATAAATACTGGAAGCAGCATCATGGAAGTTATCATGGTGTTTTTTTTGTTGTTGCAATCTGTTGTTATTATTATATAAATGATAGTTTGTTGTCTTCAAGTGTTGATGCAAATTGCTCTCGTCTCTCTCCAAGCATGTAGGTGAGTTGGGCATTCAAACATACTTTGTCTTTGTCACTTTTTGTCTAGCTTGCAAGCTTGAAGGTAATGCTTTATCTATTAGTTAGTTCTTATTGTTATCTTTTGCAGGATGAAGAATGGAAATATCAATAGCATATGAATAAAAAGCGAATGAAACTCTAATACTTAATTATGTGTTTGAGTTAATATATTTCACTAAATATATTATTGTGTTGTGTATAATGTCAGAACTAAAAGCTTATAACTTCTTAAAATTGTTGTTTTTAAACTCTTGATGAGTGTGAAGAAATGATTTTACCTATTTGTGTTCATACATTAGTATGTATCATATTTTTTCTGTTCTAAGTGTTCTATAATGATCTATATATAAAGAGAACTCCAAAACCGTTTTAAAATTTTTAAATTTCGAATGTTGGATGTTCCTGTTTCGATCCGTTTCAGTTCCCATTCCGGATTTTGGGTCTAAGTTCCAGTTTCATTCCCGTTCTGGGTAACTATGATATATAGATAGAGCTGTTAAAGTGGGTAGGGCCATAAAGTATCTCCATCTTAGCTAGACTCTTTAATAGAGCACTTTAACAAGGCTTTCCCCTGCAAATGACCGGATAGTCGTTCTAATGTATAAGGTAGGTGATCCCCACTATCCCACTAACTCCTGCACAATCTGGTCAGCTCGTTGTTGGCAAAACTGTTGGCTGAAATTCTTGAGCAGCAATTGATGGCATGGGCAGAGGAAATAGAAGTACGTGCCTTAACACAGGCATGGTTCGCCTAAACACTCCATCGTCGACCATATTTCTATGTTGCGAGCCCTAATAGAGGACATCAGAAATAAACGGCAAGAACTATAATGTTACTCTGTAGCTTTTGCAAAGCCTTTTGACACGATGTCTAGAGAGAAGTTGTGGCAAAGATTAATGCAACTGGGAGTCCTTTAGGAACTATAAAGTGCAGTGTACAAACTGTACCTAACATTCGCAACTTAAATGCCGCCATCAGACCAGCTTGTTAACAGTAATATGGGAGTCCAACAAGAATTGCCCACTCCCTCCCACACTCCTAGTTTGGACTATAATAGGCATGAAGGATTGGCTTGGTCAGGATGTAGGTGGAGGGACTCGCCAAGTTCACCATATCATCCCATTGTTGATATAGGCAGATGATGTGGATTTCTTAGCTTACACCCGAGCCAATAGGCAGCATCATCTAAATGCATTCAGCACTTTCTGCCAGGATACTGGAATGCATGTCAATTTGGCCAAGATCAATATGCTCCTCATATTGTCTTCGCGACAACAACGCTAGCCTTGCTTCACTTAACTAAGTAGTATTATAGACATATAAGTACCTGGGAATGGAATTAACTACATTATGAGTATTGCAATTATGTCAGCACCAATGAGCATCTCGGAGCTAGAATCTCGCCCAACAACTATAGTTAGATGTATCTCCATTAGTTAGATAATTTACCATTGTTTTCTGTAAGCTAATTTAGCAGTATGTCAGCTAATTTAATACCTAGTATTTACTTGCATGCATAAATGAACAAGTGATCTTGAGGACACGAACAACAAGTTGTGTGATCCCTTGATCAGAGTAGCGTCTTAGTTTCTCATGCTTTCGATTTTCACGGTTTGTAGACTAGAGGTCTTTCTCATTGTATTTCTTCATTCACTCGTAGCACTATCAAGAGCACGTCAACAACAAGACACAAAAGTATTTATCATCGACCAGCAAGGACAATCACTCAATCACTAAGAAATTGCAACACACAGCAAACGTAGTATACAGAGAGGCCCTATGAAATCGACAGTCCTGCATCCGCATCCCAAGTATTACTAGATCTACTCTTGCTTGCTTTAACAGATCCACTCATTAATGCATATGTGTGCTTCTACAGGTTCCATAGACAGATATGAGATCTGGTTCCATTCCACTTTCAGGAGCTTGCATGTTCTCAATGCCCTTCCTATCGAGATTCTACTATATCTGTATGTCCCATATCATGCTTTCGGAGGCCTCTAGCATCTTCCTATCCATACCAGTGCATTACCTTTCAATCTTCTACCGTTCTCCCAAGTGAATCTCACATTCTTTCAAGTTGCTCCAAACATACACAATTGCACAAAGCCTCTATTACAACTTTATGGACTTTATGCTTACAAGAACATGAAGAGCCTCCTACATTCAAGTAAAGAGTAAAGGTAACACTCTTATCGCCAACTAGGATTGTCGTCATTTTCGATTCCATTGTGTCCCTTTAATTAATTTCGTGACTACAGATAGCAAGATTTAGATAAGATATTATGAAGATCGCCAAAGTTCCGCCTCTAAATCCTTCACTTCTAAAACATGATACATATGTTTGTATGGCCCAGTCCATAGGATCCCATTCCATTTCATTTTTCACATCAGCCTCCATGTTTTGAAGGCCTTCTCTATCCAGATGCTACTATGTCCACATGCATTCCCATAACACATTCTCAAAAGCTCAAAAATAACTACTACTTTGTTAAGTTGTAGTTCTATCTCATTGATGAATAATACTTCATAATCTTGCATAGAAATTTCCAAGTCAGATCACTTAATGTTGCTACTTGAGATAATGTGTTCTTCAAGAGTACCACGGAGGGCTTTAATCACATCAGACTTTATTTGCCCAACCTGATTGAGCACAAAAGTCCTGGTTCATGCACTAGCCACCAGTTTCCCTTGGGACATAAAAGTAAGCCAGTCCATAACCAAGCAATTTATGATATTGTTCAGGTTCTTAATTCTGGATATTTCCTAGGGTTTACTCTATCCACACCTATACTCCTGATTACCTTAGCAGTGGATCTTTTGTTCCTTTGATTCATTTCTCTGGTTGTAGCTAGCTGTAGCTTGCTTTTAAAGGTTTATTGTTAATGCATTGGACCGGGTTAATACTACACCCGTCCTTATTTATTTGCATAGATGAGGTGGTCTTTGCACGAACAAAGCATCTAAGAAGAGCCACAAAAAACAGGGAACATACTTTAAGCATTGAGGTGCAACTTCTCCAGGTTATTAGTTTCGTATTACAATGTCTACATGAGCATGAGTTTTTTATTCTAAATGCTTTGCTATGATGCTATTGATTATTATTTGCATTATGCCAAGGTAGTTAAAGTTCTTTGCATTACGTCAAACGAACTAGAAGCCATGGCCTTTGGCTTCACAGTTACATGGTAGCCCTCTTCAACATTCACAAAAAGAAAGATATCGGGGAAATATAAACCTAATTGGTAAGATATGCATATTCATAGCAGAAGACCAAAGGTTTTTGATACTAATAGATAGAGCTAAAGACATCCCTAGAAGAGAGGTTGAATGATTGAAATCATAGCATTTAATGCTAAAGATCTCTGACTGAATGGACTCTCCAATTATAGCACACTTTTGCTGATTAAGATAAATCCCAGAGGCAACATTGAAACTTTTGATTACCTTTTGTTTCTTTTCTTGTATTGATCCTTGTAGACTCGTTTCTCCCTTTGACTTCTACCTTTTATGTTCGTCTCCTTATCTATGCATTCTATTCCATCTTATTGTATTGAACCCTATAGACTCGTTTCTTTCTTTGGCTTGTATTTCTCATGTTCATTTTCTTGCTTGTTTGTCCAAATATTGCCTGGTTGACTCTATAATTGTTCTACCATAATC
Organism: Isoetes taiwanensis; assembly: GCA_021234155.1. Classification (NCBI taxonomy): domain Eukaryota; kingdom Viridiplantae; phylum Streptophyta; class Lycopodiopsida; order Isoetales; family Isoetaceae; genus Isoetes; species Isoetes taiwanensis. The sequence goes on along the minus strand of JAJEKV010000120.1, from coordinate 2,314,247 downwards.
CTTCAATTTTGTTACATGTGCTTCCTCTTTTCCACGACTGTTTTGTGTCCTTCGGGCTTTTTAGACTCCCTGCCTGATTCACCTATTCCATCTGCCTTTTCCATTGTGGCTTTGTTTTGCGCTCCAGTTACCATATGCTCCTCACAATCTCAGTAGCTCCATTTGATTTTTTTTTCTCTATTTTGTTGTGTTTGTGCTGTTTCCTTCTTTGAGTTCCTTTGGCTTGTTGTTCCGTTTAACTTTGTTGACATTATTACCTTTTTAGTTGCATCATTCCTTCTTTGGTTTCTTGGTTATTTTGCTCATTTTCCATTGCTATTTAGGTTAATTTGGTTGTATGGTTTATCCAGAGCACTCAGTTCATAGAGCTGCTATATTACCATCCTTCCCAAGCACCTTTTTCGTGCTTATTTTTCTTTTACTTTCCATTTGATAAAGTTTAGGAATGATAGAGGAGAATGAAGGGAGTGGCCCGACAGAAAGTTGAATTTTGTTCCCAATCTATGTTTAGAAGAAGAATCAGAATATCTAAGTCTTTTGTATGAATTCTTGTGTATTATAATTTGAAAATTTGCTAGTATCGGATACATGCAGCTGATGAAGCGAGATGTCTTAATCCTTAAATATTAGTATTTACAAATTTTCTATTTTTGAAGTCTTTTCGTCTGCTCATAGGATGTTTTAGATATGGTTAGAGGATAGGATAGAGCCGGATCCAGGAGAGGAATAGTCCTGCAAAAGGAGAGCTAGACAAAGCATCGGCCTGGAAGGGAGAACCTTGACTCATATACAGGATCGAGACCCGGCAGATCGGAAAAAGATATTCAGTACAATTCGGCTTCCAATAACTCAGCAGCAATATCGGAGTAGAAAATGGAAGTAGGGATACAGAATTAATGGGCAAACAGAAGGAAATGGATCGAGATATGCCTTGAGAACAACGGAATAAGGATAAAATGGCAATTTTTCAAATGCTTCAATTTTTCGAACACTCGCTCAAACACTGCTCAAATTAAAGAGATGTTGGGACCCAAATATTCCAAGATAGAAAGATCCAAAAAGCTGAATACTCGGCCAAATTTGTGATTGGAAAGCTAGACATAGTCGTCAAATCAAAGACACATTAAAAATTATAACCCCAGTGATTCTATATTGAGGAGGATGAAAGGTACGGGCGAGCGTAATTAAAAGCGGGCTTAGATTAAATAGAGTATTAAAGACAGTAGGCTACAGACCCCAGAAGGATAACTGCGAGTGCCAGGTGGACGAATGAGGGAGGGTATACGGATTTAACAACAGCTAGGGCTTAGACATAGGATCATCCGGATACATGAGGATTTCCAGCATTTAAGAAGGCGTATACAAGAGCGGGAGAATTGGAGCAGATAACCTAAAGGATAAGTACAGAACAAATAGAATGGACGAAGGAGGTAAAGTGGTAAGCGCTATAGCTGGGAAGGCGGGTGAATCGGGCAAGACTGTAAATCACCTCGAGGCGCTATAAGATGGACAGGGGGAAGAAAGTAGCCGAGGTGATAGAAGACGGGCCTATGATCAAGATGAAGAAGTCTGGAGTACCATGCAACTTGATGGTGCCGTTCAACAAGGAACTGGAAGATATGGGGCCATGGTGCCTGTGCAACGGATGATGTCTATGCCTGGAAAGGGGGTTAAATTCTTGTGTAGCTTGCAGAAGGGTACACTACCTGCACTACGACCGCTTGCATCATCCGCAAGAGATGAAGGAATAGAATAGAATAAATTTTTTAACGTCCACGGAGACCCATACAACCTCAAATTTCTAGAAATAATGGGGGTGTTGGGTGATAAAAATGACACAGTGAGACAAGATGACAAAGTAGTGCAGAAATCCAATCGACACCAACATGTACTTCTAGTAGGAGACTATGCCAAGGTCTGTGTGAATTGTTGTGAAAAGAACCCAATTGATTATATGTGCAAGGTATTTCATACCAGGGGGACTGAAAATATTAAAAAAGAAGGGGAATCATCCACAAAGAAGGAAGAAAAGGGACAGAAGAAGGATGAACCAGGGCCATCCTCAACTCGGTCTGTACCAAGGACTGATCCAGCTCGGTCTGCACCAAGGTCTGCCCCAACTAAATCCACACCAAAATTGAATTGAATGAAATAGCTCACAACCTGGTATCGTCATTCAAATGTGCTAAAAAAAAAACTAGCAAAAAGGCACGCCAGAAGCCACAGAAAATAAAGGCGCAGGAAAATAAGGGCAAAGTAATATGCACTGAATTAAATTGGATACCAAAAGATAATGAAATGTCATTTACGTCTTTTCCAAAATTTCTATATTAGTGCATGAACGGAATCTTTTAGGAAAAACATACCATGTAAATATAATTGTATCTCTTATGTCTTATCTACAGGGATGCTTTGGGATTATAAATGTCCACATGATGATGACACAGACCTCAATAAAGATGTTTGAAAATACTAAAACTATATGGTACCTTCTATGGGCTTTTATGATGAACACCATATGATAGGATACATGCAGTATTTACAGACTATTTGTTAAACTGTGCTATTATTGTGAATTATGTGGTCAAAATAAATGAACAAATCAGTTGACTACCTAAGCAACAATTCATAATAGTAAGCAAACAAACGTTTTCTTGAGAATGTTGATCGGCGTTCTAGTTAAATGTTTTTCGGTAATGGGCTCTTGGCTATTTGAAGAATGCAAGATGAGATAGAGAAGTGTTGTATCTAGATTTAGGAGAAGGATGAATAAATTGCAGAGGATCTTAAAAAAATAAGTCCATGAACTACCAAGCCATGCACTGATCCATTACATCTAGAAAAATAACAGGACCAGAGCAGATGTTATATTCTTATATTATATCTTTTAGAGATAAATAAAGCTCACCTTGCGAGAAAGGAAGTTCATTACATGCTTTATCATAAATTTATGCCCCAAGTCAATTGAATGAGGCCAAGAATTGGATACAACTATTACATGAATTACATTAGGTTTTGTGAGTATTTCACCTTGTTTTAATATGCTCGCCGACTTGAACTTGCAAGATTAGCCATTCGTTGCTTTTGTTGGTGTGAATCCATCAGGAGTTGTGTCAGGAGATGGATGGATAGATGGATCCGTCAGGAGTTGCGTAAGGTCATGAGGATCGTTGGATATAGGATGGATATATGAACACGTCAGATTGCAGATTCCGATAACTGTTTGCTAGAAAGAAGGCATCTGTTGTTAGAAGGTTGAAGTGTATCCATTCTTGATGGTTTGCTTATGTTGGATGATGTATTTTAAATATTGTCATGAACAAAATGAAAGTTGAAATTTTCTAATATGTACAAGATATGATATCATATTATACTACACCAGAAGGTTTTAGCAAGATAGGACTAGTTAGGTTTTCATTTAATAGCATGTGCATACATGAATAGAACATGTTGTAAGAAGGTTTGCAAAGGTGGCCTCATTTGGCCTAAAACCTTGGTGCTGCATATATTAAAAACGTTGTTTGTTCCAACTTACCATGACGTGTACAGGCTGCAATAGTGGCATGCTAAAAAATGTTCCAACTTACCATGTTGTGCACAGTATGCAACACTGTATTAAAGCATAAATCGAAGGAAGAAGTAGTATTGATTACCAAGTCTAATAGCAACCTTAGAATTCTAACTACCTAACCATTCTGCCGATGATAAGCAATAAGAATGAACTCAATGGCACCAATTCAGAATGTTCTATACAATGGCAATTCTAATTTCGCATGTTACTCCAGCACCAATGCTTGCATGCCTAGGGACTGTATCTTGTTGCAACACTGATTCTCCAACTACATCCATTTTGACAAATTCCAGTTCAGACTTGATGCCTGCTATTCATTTGCTTCGTGATATTTCAGATGAGCCTAGCAATGTCTCGTCTCAGTGGGAAAACAATGAAGTAAGTGCCTATGACATCTTTATGGAAATAGCATTTCAAATCTCAATTAGAATCTTGATTGGTCGTAGATAATGGCAAAGACTCCCCATTCTAGACATGAAGATACCGAAGCTATATCTCAGATAGGGGTAGTCATCAATCTGATTGGGATGAAGGCAAGCTTAGCAATATGGAGGTTGAAAAAGAAAAAATTATTTGAGGACATTGAGCTTACAAGAGGCTCTCGGCCATTTGGAGCAAATGTTCAAGCAGCCTTCTGTTGAAGAAATTATAGATATCATGCAAAAGTATAGGAAAATAAGATATCTATTAAGCCACTCCTCCCATGGGCATTATTCTATCCACTTTCTCCATATCCTAATGCTTCTCCTTTCCTCAAGGGGGTGCTAGCTACTTGGGAGACTGTGCGCACTTTGTTTCAGTTCCATCTGATGGCCCACACAAGATCCTACAACCAGTTGCTGGTGGATCCCTTTGGGTGACGGCTGGTGGATTGTCCCTTGGTCTCTTCTGTCCATCCATTGATGCAGCTTCGATGGTGAACAACAGGTGTGCTCACAGTATCTGCATGCTATGATGAGACAAGATTGTTGACATGGAATGAGTTCAGATTGAAGTTCCTCCTCCTTCGTTGGGACCGTGGCATGAATAGTAGTTCACAGGAGATTTGTAATTAGTACGCAGATGACATTTTCTTATTCTTAATGGCTGATGAGCAGAATTTGCAGAATGCCATTTTCTTGTTAGACAGTTTCTATTTGGCTTCTGGTATCTTTGTGGGATGGCAAAAGTGTACTGCCTTGTGGGCCCTAGACTCTCCAGTGCCGTCTTCCGTGGTTGCATTTCCATGGATGGTTCTTCCTCATGGGAAGGCAACTATGCTTCTGGGCATTCCAGTTGGTATACACCTCTCATCTAGAGATGCGTGAGATGTTATTATTAAGGGGTTGGAAAGGCATTTGTTTTGATGGTCCACGGCTAAGTTATCCATGGTTTTGGCCCGAATCGGGCAAAAGTCGGCCTCAAAAGTAGTATACATGTCTATATGGCATCCATCTTGCTGGCACCGCAGACAAAATGCCCTTCATTGTTCGTACTATCGGGAACTTTATCTGGGGTGGCACTGAAGAAAGAGCTGATGTTAAAATTAGTTGGGCGAAGTGCGTTATGCCTAAACTGTGTGGGGGGCTGGGGATGATTCACTTTCTTCTCCAGAGCAAGGTGCTGATTTCTAAGTTTATATGGCGGATTATAAATAATGCTGATAATTCCACAGAGCTACGTCTCATTCACCAGTCTTTACAAATGTGCATTTCCTTTGGCTCTCCATCCATTAAGCCACTCCTCCCATGGGTATTATTCTATCCACTTTCTCCATATCCTAATGCTTCTTCTTTCCTCAAGAGGTTGCTAGTCGGGGAGACCGCTGGCAGCACTTTGTTTCGCCCATCCAATGGCCTACCACTGATCCTACAAAGATTCTTTGGTGGATCCCTTTGGGTGACGGCTGCCGGGGTGTCCCCTCGGTCTCTTCTCGGGTCCATCCATTGATGTAAAAATGGGCGGCAGCCTGTGTGCTCATAGTATCTGCATGGTATAATGAGACAAGATTGTTGACATGGAATGAGTTCAGATTGAAGTTCTTCCTCCTTCGTTGGGACCGTGGCATTTGGAAAAAAATAGCTGCTACTCTTCCTCCACATCCACAAGGCGTGGCTCCCACTCTGTGTGGTTCATGGCAATGTTAAGGAGGAGCACCCGTGCACCTTCGATGTATGTGGTCCTACTTCATCCTAAAGTGTTACCCATCGCCAAAGTGGCCTTTTAGTTATCATCGAGCCTCATCAAAAGCAAAATTTTATGATGGTATGGCATAAATTGCTCCATCCTAAAGCTATCTAGCTTGTCTTTGCGCATCATTCATAGATGCGTGCGGAAACACTATTGTCCATAGATTTTGTCCGTAAGTCTATATGATCAGCCCTTTGCATGCAGAGGAATGAGACAATTGAGTAATAACAACACTTGTGTCATCATGTTCGACTTGTTTGGCGCTGGCTTTTTGGCCTTTTCCATTACACTTCTTTAGCCCTAAGAAGTCCTATTGTCACCCTATCCTAGTTCTTGGGACAAGTCGGGCAAGAGGGCTTTTCACTTAGCATCTCATTGGATCATCTGTCCATACTAAGAGACAAAATCTCTTCATCTTCAAGGACAGTCTTTTTAGATACGCAAGTACTTAGTGATGCCTCAGAATCGCATTTTCAGAAGGCATTATAAGTGTTCTTCCTTAAAAGGATGACGCCAAGAGGTCATTTGGGAGCCGATATCTCCAGATTCGGCTTATTCATAGCAAACAATTGTGCTCGCGGGTGATATGTATTCCTTGCTTTTGTGTTATGTATGTGGTGGGTTGTATACCTAGTGGATCTTCCGTGACTAGGTTTTGAGTCCCCCATGTACTCTTTGTATTCTTTTGAGTAATAAAGCTCCACGTTCATCAAACAAATAAGATAAGATAAAAGGCCTACAATATGCCAAGCGCTTGCATTTATACATTTGTAGTAATGGGCTTGAGGTTGAGGCAACTCTAGGGAACCACATTGTGCTAATGTTTGTGCAATGTGGAAGCATGTACGATGCTCAACGTCCTTTGACGTGTCTTATCTTTATCTTAGGGTATATTGAACATGAGCAACCAGTGTATTCTCTTAGCGTATTCTCTTGGCATGTATCAGGAAAGAAGAAAATATAACGTGTATCCTAGCAGCTATACACTTGAGAGGGCTCAGTGGCTGGCCAGATAGAATATGCATGAGCACAGGTGCAAACAAAAGAGGATCACCATAATCTAAGGAAACCGCTTGGAAAAACGAGAGTAAGATTCCTTTGTCTAGATGTATTAGCCTGCAGATCTCTCATTCATGTCAATGGTATCTATAACACTATTTATCCAAAAACTACAAAAAGGATACTGCCAATTAAACGATTTGAAATGTTTGACCTAATTGCGACACCATACCTCATCCTTTGTGTTTGAGAGAATTTGCAAAGGTCATGGCAATGACTCTCATAAATCACGTCATTGCAAGTTTACTGTTACACATGAGGGATATTATTAGTTATTTCTACTTATTGGATCACTTTATCAGTTAATAACACCATCTTTTGACAAAGCACTTATGACATGTCTAACCTAGTGGAACTATTGATCTATATGCTGTTTCTAGGATGCTCAAATTTTTTATCAATGTTTTATTGATTGGAATTCTAATAGTATGTTAGTAGTACATTGTAATAGTAATCCCATCTCCAAGGTAAATAGTTTCCCTTGTAATAGTTATTGTTGTCTCTAGGGTGTTTGAGATATTATTATATGTAGATGCTACAGTGAGGGCTGTTCTCACCCTCTTCTTATATACATATTTTTTATTTCTTTCTACATTTCTCATGGCAGGGCTTTCACTAATCTAGTAAGGCCATGCCTTGTTGAGTAATTACCAGCACCATGGGAAACCAATGCTCAAATGCCAGTAATTTTTACTCTACAACTGCTTGTATGGAGGTGTAGCATGCTTGTCTGTTAGAAAGATGCTTGCATAGATATACCATGAAGGACCAACTATCTATAGACTTGTTGTAAGGATGAAGAGCTTTGTTTAGGAGCCATATTAATTCCCCAGCACTGGCTATTATCTGCACGTACCTTTTGCCAAATTAATTTATCCATATTTTTGTAGGAACTAGTTGCAGACTTCTTACAGATTCGTATCTACCCTGCCCCAAAATGATGCAAGAGACAACCCCATTATGGCCATCACAACTACAGAGCAAGCAGGAGGAACAGCATGACTTTTTCCAAGAAATGTTACAGCCAAAAGCATGGCCAGTGTTGAGCTTTGCATGCCAGTACACAGAGACAGTGTTCTTGATGTTTTGTTATCAAACCTGCAAAGTAAATAAATTAGCCGCGCATACTAATAAATAACATGCTTAGCAGCAAAATTATTCTTAAATTTACCTCCATGGAGCAAGGACTGCAAGCCAGTATCCAAGACAAAATGCACTTGTATGGAACAGAACCACAGGCAACAGCAACCTTACACCTTCTTTCGAAATGATTGTGGTCTGATTCAATGCAAGGGGGCTCCCAATACAAAGTGATGTGCAAACCATGGCCAAAAGGGGAAGCAAATGCCTGGCCTTATCCACAACATGATTGTAATATGTATTTAACGTGACACCTATTAGAACAGGCAAAAATACTACCTGCATTTCGATAAACTTACATTAGCAACTCCATCTCAATACTACATTAAGCACATTAGGTCAATACATATATTATTTGCAGTACCTGTGTGATAGATATAGACATGGCAAATGGATCCACTGGAATCACTCGAGCTATCATCAATTGTGTTAACAAAGGGGTCATGAAAACTGATGTTATGGTAGTGATGCTTGTCAGTGTGATGCTAAGGGCTACATCGCCTCGGCTCAAATAACTGGCATAGCTGGACAACTGAGCACCTGCTACACAAGCTGTGAGAACAAGCCCAGCTGCAAACATATCAGGCACAGAAAAGGCCTTCACCACAAAAAAGCCTAATATAGGCTTCAATATATATTGAGCAATGTAGCCCACCAACAGTGGCAAAGGCCTGCAATTTCACTTTCACAGACATGTAAGAAGCAGACGAATGGAAGAGATTTATATCTGTAGCAAACCTACTTTTTGAAAATGAGAGAAAAATCTGCCAAGGAAAGTTGCAGCCCCATTGAAAGCATAATTCCACCAAGTGCAAGAGCATAATAATCTTGCTTGAACCTGAGACAAAATAAAAGGCAAGCATACCATATCATATTTATAACCCCGTGTACAAAAGAATAATATCTTACCATGTGAATGTAGCAGGATTGATCAAGGCAGAGGCAGCAGTTGCAATGACAACATAAGGCAGCAGCTGTGAGAGTGACCTAGTAATATCTGCCCTTTGGGGCTGGGGGGCCTGGCCATCTGGCTTCAATCTGATTCCAAAAGATGCAAGAATAATATTACCGTGTCTGCCATAGCTTCCCACTCTGCCTTGATTTTGTACCACATACAATACTTTAAACCCCGAATCTAGATTTATGACAGGGCAGTTCTTAGTGGCAAATAATGCTCCATTTTGCTGCATGCTAATACGAAATGATCTTGGCCAAATTGCTGTAGGAGAGTGAAAGATATTAACGTGAGTAGATGGATAGCAGAGGAAAAGGGTATAGAAAAAGGACTTACAGTTTTTTCCTCGACTCCAGCAATGTATGCTATGTGGTCTACAATTACGTGCATTATCCATGGGGGCAAGAGAAGTTGAAAAAAATCCCATGTTACAACTCTACAACAAATGGTTACTTGGTGATTTCATCACAAAATGCGGAAGCTGGGGTGCTCCCCCATCGCTCCATGAAATGTGAATAAGATGAGGTAAATCGGGGGGATGGCATTTCTCCACAGCTTTTGGTGGGTCCCAGGCAACAGAGAATATCTCAGTCCGACATCAACTTCACAGGTTTGCCACTTGGCATACTTCCCCAAGGGGATTACCCCAAAGCACGTTGCTTTTCACAACAAATTTAGTTACTGTTACATTTTAGTTAGTTAACTTTGAACATAACTTTAGGCATGTGAGGTATCATCAGGAACTGACTCTTCTACAACATCTAGTCAAGTCATTAGTAGAACTAAAACTCGTAACTAACCATATGATATAACCATTTGATGAGGCATGCCAAATGATTTTTTTTTTTTTTTTTTTTTGGAGGTTTGGGGCATTGGTTGGTGTTTTCATTTTGTTTATGAAATGCCTAGAATGATAACCAGCATTTCATTTATGGCACAACACCCTTGAGTTTGGCTTACTTTCTCTTGACATGTAGGCTCCTAGCAACATTTCTTTAAACAGTGGGTGGAATACTTGGTTGGTGTTTTTCATTTTGTTTATGAAATGCCTCGAATGATAACCAATATGGAAGTTGGGTCATCACGGTGCATTTGTGTGCCGCCACGCAGTTCATATGCTAACGAATGGAAGTTGGGGCATCCATTCCTTGGCGGGTAAATCAGGCATGTTAGCGTAAAATTCTGGGTGGAAGATTTTAGGGTTAGGTTAGCTCATCTGGACAAAGCCCTCGCCGAAGCTTGGCCGGATCTATCGCAGCTCCATCTGCCGCTTGAAGCTTGTCGAATCCCGCCTCGAACCGCTGAAGCTTCTTTGATCTTCGCCGGATCTACCGGCCAACATGATTTGTCTTTGGCACACGATTTGCCATCAAGACCACGATTTGCTTGAAAGAACTTCGATTTCTTCAAGAACTCGACGGATGTTTGAAAAAACATGATTTGATGCAAGAACACGAGTTTGCTGGAGAAAAACCTGATTCCCCAACTTCTCCATATTGGTTCTTCCAGGGCGAGGGGCTCCCTTCCGCCCACGGCCCGGTCCCAGCTCCATTGCCGTAGGTCATGAGGCCCTCCGATTTTGCGGAAGGGAGCCCCTTCCCTTCCCCTATACAACATTTCATTTATGGCACAACACCCTTGAGTTTGGCTTACTTTCTCTTGACATGTAGGCTCTTGACAACATTTCTTTAGATAGTGGGTGGATACTAAGTACCATGTCAATATAGAAAGGTTCCGCATTGACTATCACGGAGGAGGATGTTATTCTAGGCCTGCAACACCTCACCAATGGCAAGGCCGCGAATCTTGTGAACATGCAGGGCTGATTTGTTGAAATGGGCTGGACCTTGAAATGTCCCAGTCTTAACGATATGTTCAATAGGGTCCTCCAATAAAGCTTTCCTTCAAAATGGACTGCGAATAGAGTGTTTCCAATCTGCAAGGCTAGCTAGCGATCGGCACTGCCCTGCCAATTACCACAAAAACATGGTCAGCCCCTTGCTGGCAAAATTGTTTGCCAAGATTCATGAACAACAATTGATAGCATGGGTAGAGGATCAGGGGTTTGTAATTGTTCTGCATTGTCATACACTGGAATGGGGGTCAACTTACATGACCAAGGTTCGCCTCATCTCCTGGTATCCTCTTCTTGCCAACAAATAGCACCTCGCTTCACCTATGAGGAACCGAACATGGAGGTGTAGTGCAAACATACAAATACCCAAATACCTTGGAGGAGAGTTTACAACCACCATATACTAGAACATCTGTATCTGACAATGGGTGACTGCAAAATAATTGTCACAAAGCGAAGCTCTATGACTGATCCCATTAGGCACACTTGTTTTAAATTTTGATGAAGCCAGTTCTTCTATATAGCGTGGAAGTATGTGATCCAATGATAGCACTTGCCTCACAGAAAGACTTGCTACGTGTTCAGAAAGCCTTTCTGACTCAGAACTCTTGGAGTAGTCCACATTCTCATATCCATGTCTTCCGCAAGAGATATGATACATTTCTATTCAACATGTTGATTTACTCTACTGTCAGATTGTGGCCAACATGGGGAACACTCGACTTGTAGACTACATAATGGCCATGGGTCTTAAAGCCTGCCAGAAGGAGTAAACCTTAGGTTGGCCCTCCAAATGGAATGTGCAGCAATAGGCGTGTGTACAAGTTTATAGCAACAACGAACTCGCTTGGTCGAAGCAATATCGTGATGCATGCTTTCCTAGCATTTTCGACACCGCAAGCACGATATATCAGTTTGATTTCACCTAATCAGCCACTATATGTGCTTTCGCAACGCCTAGAGTGACATCACTAGCACCTTATATCCTGCATCATGTATGGCAATAGATTGTCTCAAGGTGCCTATGTCATTCAGACTGCCATATGATAGAAGAGTTTTGAGCGACCCACTAGGGATCATAGGGAATACCTTCTTTCTACATTTTGATTCCATTTTTAAGCAATTGTTCTCAATGTCTGGGCCTCGTCTTATGATATATCAGTGGACATCTATCATCCATGCAAGCAGGGCTTTAGATGACCAATTAAACACTCAAACTTATCTAGAATGTGTCCTTTCACAAAGCCTTTCCAATCAATAACATTTGTAACAAGATAAGGAGCATGTGCCTTTCGAGTTGCATTTCCTGAAGACTTGCATTAAGTGGGAAATTGTCAATGCAACTAATCTTTTTAGCAGGTTGGGTAATTACTTCAATCATTTTTTTCTACTTATATTTTTTATTTGCTAGTAACATTGTTAGTAACTTTCTAAAATGAAGACTAAAACATTCAAAAGATTAAAAACGATTCAGAACACAATCAAAACAGATTTCCTGGAAAGGCATTCACAAAATCACATACAAGTATTGTCATAATTATAGGTTTAGATTTGTAAAAAGATCCAATGCAAGATTTGGAAGTAAGGAAACTCTTGTATAGATTCAAAAACATTCAAAATATTCCAAAAGACATTACTCAGTTCACTGCCATGTCAACTTCAGAATACATTTATAAATTCTTTCTATTCTTCATCATATTGACCATGATTCCATGCAAATCATCCAGAGAAATACAAGACATCAGAATATTGCAGTTCTAAAAAGATCCACCTGTAATACTACCAACATTAACCTCCATGCCCATAGCTTTTCTGACAATCGTCATCTCCGATAGAACATCAAGATCATTATTTAGCTGGATATCAGTAGATTCCATTGCAGAAGGAACAACACAAACAACCTCAACAGAAGGAACGACATAAACTAGCTCACCTACAGAATTAACGTGCAGAATGTCTAACAAACCAGCAACAGCAGAACTAATGGTACCTTTGCTTGATGAATCTACCTTCTTCACAACATCATTGTTAACTTGCTAAATTGGAGGAGGTTATATAACCTGATCCTTCAAAGAACTACCAACACGTTCTTGTTCGTCTAACCTCTACAATTCTTCAGCATACACAATCTCATACATCCTCCGATATCCGTTCTCATCAAATAGATTGCCAACAACTGACATGGCACACTTTGCCTATACCTCCTTAGTTTTGTCATACCTAAAACAAAAAATAGATGTTAGAAATTTAATAAAGTTATAAATAAGAAACAAGCAAAAAATTTGATTACCTGCTATACGCTGTGGGTGTTCTTTGCCCTGTAATGCGCTTGCCTATATTCTGAGGTACTATCCCAGCCCTTGCCATTCTTGATATAGCAGTAATCCGACCAGACTTTCCAAAAACCTTCCAATCAACACCTACTGTTTTCAGCATGTATTTCATCCACTCCGTCAACTTTCGTGCACTCACTCTGTGCACTGACTTACACTCACTCTGTGCACTGAATTATACCATATGTTTCCCTTATGGTGAACAATTGCCTGCATGAAACAAAATTTCAAAGGAATTGCTCCACTATCATTCAGTTTTAAATCAGGCAAATGCCCCAAAAGCTGCCTGTAGGTAAGAAGAATATCATATTCATAATATCGACACCTTATTCTGAATTGCTCTTCTTGATAGTGTGTCATATCTGCATCATTATTTTTTACTTGTACACTCATCATATTCCAGGTACTCAATATGATTTTATGTCCCAATAATAAAATTTGACATCACCAAAAGATGCAGCTCCTTTTGACCACGAATTGCAAACCTTGACACGCAATAGTATAGAAATCTGACACAAAAACAGAATAATGAAAACCATTAAATAAAATTAATCAAGCAAATAAAGCAAGAAAACTAAGAAATGACCTTCTTTGAAGACCTTTCGGATGTGTAATTTGGTGGTCAATGTCAGCCAACAAAGCAACCTCATCAGCATATGGAATTTCATCAACTTTCTTTTGCTTCTTACAAACTCCAGGAGTTCTTCGAGACCTATGCATTGTCGCTACACAAGTTAAGCGAGCTCTCTCAAATATTGGACTCTCCTTTATGTCGAAAAGGTACTGATGTACACCAGTATTTGAAGATCCAGCTCCTCGATTTTTTTATCAGTTCGAATCCCTACATGCTCCCTCCAAATATCAAATCTTTTTCTGGCCCATTTTATCTTATTAGCAGACTTCTCTGCACCCCCGACATCCACTTCCCTCTAAAGTCCACCCTCAAGAACAGTAAGGTTTGCAGGTATTGCAACTGTAGTAAATATTCCAGACTGTTAAGCATCTCATATATATTCATCTATAGCTTCATCCCCCAAATTAGAAACCAAATCGCCTTCAAAATCTGACAGGTCTCTGGTGCAAGACTCTTTGGCAACAAATGTACCAAAGCTATTTTCATAGGTTCGCTTCCTTTTCCTAGAAGCATCAGACACATTTTCAACAGCATTTTGCTTCTTAGAACTGACAGGTATATTAATATCCTCTAAAGGAACTCTGTCCTGAATAGCAGGTGCATTCTGCTAGACACCGAGCACAAATGTCGGCATATCTTCCATCCCTAAAACTTTGAGGATGCCATAACTAGTTAATCTTAAAAGATTAACCCTACTTAAGCTAATACATGCAAAAAGAAACATGTAACCATCACATGCAGCCATTTTCCACCTCCAGACGAAGCAAGAACGACCTGGAATGAAATTTAAAAACAAGATTAGAAAGTTATTAGACCAACCGAGTATGATTCAGATTAAAAAAAAAAATTAGTCCATATTTGCTGAGACTTCGTCATCTGCAAGTTCTACTTGGTTTGTTTCATGGAAAAGGATTTTCTTGTGCTCTAGACGTATTCTATTCTGGATTCTACTATACCTTTCAGCAAATATGAACTAAACTGCACCAAAATAACTTCACAGACAGGTATTTCGAACCTCCAGACACAAGAAGGCTGGGGTTGTGTTGTCTATCGCTGCTCCAGATGATCAGCATCTGACCTTATACATTGAAGATATCCAAGAGAACGGACAAGAAGGCTGCGCTTGTGAATTGCCAGAATCTGGGATAGAAAGACCTAGAAAGCATGAAAGAGGCGGGTACACTAACTTCTAGGGAGCTAGGCATGGAAAGCTCCAGGGTGCGAGAAAACCTCTTCAGCATGAGATGTTCACATCCAATGTATTGAAGAGTATAATGCACTCTGCAGTCAACAAAGAAAAGGTTGGAAAAACGCATGCTGAGGACAAGAGTCAGAGTGAAACAGAGGATGATGAGTCAGAGGATGATGAGGAGGACATAAAGGACTCCCAGTTTCTGAACCCAAATGAGCAAATGAAGCTGATATAGAGTGGCGCTCATAAATAGAAAGACTGGCCCAGTACTATCCATTGGGGATCGATCATAAAATGAAAATTGATATAAGAAGATCAAGGTATGCATTGGCAATGCCATCTTGTCTAATCACAAAGAGTCCAACCCAACCCATATGCTAGAGATCTTGTACATTATCCTATGGCGGATCCGATGCCAGTCGACGTGATTCCTTTCAACAAGAAAACCAGTGAATTTTTTAGTTGGAGCATAGAAGAGGAACTGAAGAGTAAAGTTGTCAGGTTCTGGGATGGCCAGCATTTGGTAAAAGCAGCACAGGTGTTGCAGACGAAAAAGGATGCCCCACAGAGGATCAAGGAGCTGTATAGGACACTCACCCCATCGAGCTAGCCAGCATTAGTCACTGCTAGAATATTATCGCTGCAAGTGCAAGCTACGTCAGGTATTGATTATCACCATCTCCTAAAGTCCTCATGTCTAGTCCTTTTAACTCAGAGGGTACTTTATCAACTCGCGAGTCGAGAAAGTCCTCATTAGTCCTTTATAATCAAGAGGACATTTTCTCGATTCCTGAGTCGAGAAAGTCCTCAATGTCCAATCTTTCTTTCTCGACCCTTTGTAATCCAGAGGGCACTTCTCGACTCGTGAGTCGAGAAAGTTCTCAATGTCCAGTCTTTTCTACTTCTAGGGGCACTTTCTTGACTCGCGATTCGAGAAAGTCCTCTTGTAACCCAGAGGGGACTTTCTCGGCTCGCGAGTCGAGAATGTCCTCAATGTTTAGTCTTTTCTAACCTAGAGGGCACTTTCTCGACTCTGAGTCGAGAAAGTCCTCTGTAACTAGAGGGTACTTTCTCGTCTCACGAGTCGAGAAAGTCCTCTGGTCTAGTCTTTTCTATTCCAGAGGCTTTATAGTGTCATTCGAATCTTATGTCTCCAGCCCCTATCCTGACCAAAGAATACATGCAAGGCAGCAATGGAAGGCAATGGGATGTCCGCAATGGCCAAGAGGAATCAAGGCACCTTCAGAAAAATGGAAAATTTTCGAGAGGCTATGCAGATTTGTACTTGCAGAGGGCCACCAAGACGATGAAGCCGATGATGAATATGGGAAGAAAAAAACCTATAAGAAGGTCAAGGAATCGCTATCAGATCAATATAACTTGATACTGTGCAATGAAGAAATCTGGGAAAAGTGGACTGAGTTCTGGGCATTGTGGCTGAGGGGTATGCTGAGGACAGCAATGGAGAGTTGCCACCAAAACTCTTTGACAAGAAGTTCATGAAGAGGATGTACAGGGCTTGACAGACAAGGGAAGCTAGATTTGGAAAGCAAAATACTGGACGGCTCAATACTGCTGAGGGAAACAAGAAGCTAAAAAATGCAAGATACAAAGGACTATACCATGGTGCTAAAGAGGGTGCGTGCATTAGAGGAGGGCATCATATAATTCTACAACGTTGCCTGCAACGAGAGCCAAGATTTTGAGTACTTCAAAAAAAAGACCAAGCTTGAGGATGAAGACATGAAGGAGCTAAAAAGATTATGCCAACCATACATCAACACCAAGCTGCAGCGAAACGTCAAGACAGAACCGTTTCCAGAGCATGCTCAAGCACTTCTAAAATGCAAGCCGGGTTTCGGCATCGTGCTTTTCAAAGCAGACTCGACCTCTCTACCGTACTTAATGACAATGGATCACAAGGGTTTGGGTGGACTGGAACTAGCTTTGGTTCAGAAAACATTTTAGCTTAAAGCATCAAGTTTTCTGCAGTTTTGAACCTATCCGGCAACAAAACTATTCTTTGAAATTGCTGGAAAAGCCAAGAAAAACTCCTAATTGTAGTCTGAAAGTTTCCTGTTAATATTTTGCCTACATGTCAATTTCAGAAAGTAATAGAATACATGGGCTTAAACCTCGGTATTTCCCAAACCACGAAACTAGCCCTCGAAAAAGTGGGAATTGCATGAGTCCCTTCATAATGTAATGCGGCTTATATGTAAAAATCATATTGCGGAAGTTTAATATGTCAAATTGAAGAAGTTTGAAATGTCAAACACTTGATACTTAAAGTTGTAAAGAAATCATCACGCTATAGAACAAATTATCAACATGACCAGCTAGATTTGGGACTAAGAAATTCATTCTCGTCTATTGAGATCATTTGAGAAATTAAATGCTAAATATGTTACTATTTCAGGCTTTTCTAGCTAATATCACTCAGGGCACAAGATAAAATTTGGTGATCAGTGATAAAAAGAAATCCAATGTACATTTTGGCTCTTGCACATTTACCATTATCATGCTAATTGTGTATTGATTGGCTGCAAGTACGTGTTCTCTCTGTCAATTGTCTCTATTTTGTTGTTGTTAAAATTGGTGTTAACTTGGAAATAGAATAACTGGAAATGTAGGAAATGGAATAAGGTGCACTTTGATAGTGATAAAGATAATATATGAAATATGTAGCATTATAACGGGGGGTTTTTGTGTTTTTTCTTTGTTTTTCTCTAAGGGTTTCATATGATTTGGTGGCCGTATTCATCTAGGTGTACTAAATAGTATTTCTAGAGTGCACCCTTTTGTTAGCCGTTGATTTTAGAAAAGAGGGCAAATCCTGTGGTGAAGGCTTTTGTGTGGATTAGGGTTTGGTCTGCTTTTTTTTAGGGTTGCTAGGTGGAAGAGATTTTCTATATGCCATAATCGAGGCTTGCTCTTGATCCGAAGAGATGAGATTGGGTAAGGCTAGCATTAGGAAAATGCCCAAAAAATTCGTGAGATGCAAGAAGCATCGGTTTGCCATGGGAGTTTCCCAAGTACCTCCTCTGCGACTTTGGACCTAAAGGGGTAATCCGCTCTTCAAAGGTAAAGGTGGGCACCTTCTTCCCGCTGTGAGCCGGGCTCGGGCTTACATTAATGGTCTTTTTATGACTTTCGATCGATGGGCATGGACTTGTGTTCTTTGTGGGAATCACAATACCTTCTCCCAGCATAGAAGCAAAGACGTTATGATTCCCCAGTAAAACTGCCGAGCATGCCGTCTTCTTTTGTGGATCTCGAATTTTTGGTGGAATGCCTTTTCAGGTAGCGTGATCTTATGTTCACTGGACTTTTATCTCATCCCCTTTCTTCTAACATGCACAAGATAATGTTTGATGAATTCTCATGAGCAGGGCCCTGTGTATGTTCTTTGCCGTTGATTTCTCCGTGTACAATTAGCGACAGATTATGCTCTTTGATTCCTAAGTAGGTTTTAGACCAAAGTTTCACTACTGGTTATAAATCAAAACTCTGCCTAGCTACTGCTGAATCCACATCCCAAATTTAGTTTCATGATGCTAGATATGTGACATCTACAGATTTGTATTCTTTGCATAATAAAGGCAAGCAAAAATCTTAAGTACATTTGTTATCAGATTGTAAGGTAAAGGCGATAGAGCGGAAGAAACAAAAGTAGATGTAGACTCGTGGCACTTTCCAAAGAGGCTTCAATTGGCTTATGAACAAGATCGCGACTAGTGTACTAAAATTCGTAACTTTCGATGCGTAAGAAAGCTAATGAGCTACTTATTCATTTGAAGGTGCGCATAGATAGACAAGCACCTTGCAAGGGTGAAAAACATGTCTTCTTATCTTGGTCCTCTCTAAACTTGCTCTACAAATGTGTTGGCATATCTCTATGTCTTATTGTAGTTGGAATTCTGTGAATCACGGGCACATCATAGCGGATTTTTGCATTTACTTTCTTAAGCTTTATTGTAGCTTTATTGTAGCACAATGCGATGGGTTGGCTTTCAAGATGACTCAATATGCTGGTCTGATCATTCTCCAACCATGTTACATCACCTTTACATTATTTCTTCTTGCCAAATCTATTCATAATGATAACTTTGGTTCATCTGTGTTAGATCTTGCGAAGCTGATTGAAGAGGTCAAGCACCAATAACAACCGTGGTATCCAAGGCAAGCAAGTTAGAACTTATTGGTACATCACAAGGGTTTTGGTTTACTCCATCATTCGGGATATTTTATGTCAAAGTTCGAGGAGAATATTGTGGCCAATACATTCCAATTGCTCTTTTTGTACTTGTCAATTGCTCTTTTTGTCTTTGTTTGGCTTAACTGCCAAATTAATGGTTTCTTGTGGAGTTGCAATGGCCTATACTAGCAAAAGATTGATGTTTGTGTGATTTCTTTCTAAATCCCAAATTGTTGAAGAGACTAGCAACAACATATTTCTGAATCTGTATCATACTACTTCAATTTCTTATTTCTATTGCTTTCTGTTCATAGGATTGGTTGTTCTTACATTCTACACCTTTCAATTTTCTTCAGACATGCTTTTCCTCGCATTTGTTGCCATAATATTTTCTGTGGCATTTGCTCATTTGATTTTTAGTAATTAATATTTAGGCCCATAACATTTACTTATGTTTGCGTTAGTTAGGGCCGAAGAATTAAAATTTTTTAATATAACAATCAACACAAACTACCATTAATATTATTAACACAAACCATTGCATTTAATACATTTTAATTAAAATCCCCCTTAAACCCCCTTTGGTTTGGGTGCATATTCACACGGGGGTTACGTGGGCGGCCGAGAGCTCAAAAATATATTTACAATACATGTACAAAATTAACACCATTAAGTACATTCTCTCAAACCTTATAGTATTTTTGCAAACCTTAATATCACGGTATACAAAAAACTTGTACATGCATACCCACAAAAGGATCGCTATAATACGGTCGGATCTTGGAATAAATGGCAAATATACCCATCCGACTCTCTTGCGGGAGTAACCCCTTCGGTGAATATGCACCCAAACCAAAGGGGGTTTAAGGGGGATTTTAATTAAAATGTATTAAATGCAATGGTTTGTGTTAATAATATTAATGGTAGTTGTGTGTTGATTGTTATATTAATGGTAGTTGTGTGAGCTTTATACAGGAATGTAATTGAACGCTCTATATTTTATATTTTATATGTTGTACTTTACACTATACTTTACATTTTAAACATGACACTTTGACTTTATACGTTATACTTTTATGTTATAACTTTCTATTTTATACGCTATATATGGGCTATGGTTTGGAGAGTGCTGATATGACCTGGCCTAAAAATCAGGGTGGATATTTGGGACTCATTTGCATCATGAATGGAGTGTTTTTATGTAATTGTACATTAGATAGTGTAAATCTGGATGTAAATCTGAAGGAGAAGGAGAAGGAGAAGGAGAAGGA
The DNA here is from genome assembly GCA_021234155.1 of Isoetes taiwanensis. Taxonomy (NCBI): domain Eukaryota; kingdom Viridiplantae; phylum Streptophyta; class Lycopodiopsida; order Isoetales; family Isoetaceae; genus Isoetes; species Isoetes taiwanensis. The sequence goes on along the minus strand of JAJEKV010000120.1, from coordinate 2,293,870 downwards.
GAAGGAGAAGGAGAAGGAGAAGGAGAAGGAGAAGGAGAAGGAGAAGGAGAAGGAGGAGATTCTCTTCGGGTCTTCAAATCATTGCAAAATGTTATCTTCTACGGAATGTGGAAGCGGTTGAATATCTATAGAATTGTGAAATATGTATATCTTGTGATCCTAGAAGTAAGATCAATGAAAGAGGAAAGTTGAGGATTGCAAATAATTTGACAGTTGAAGCTAAAAGCTGAGATTCACCCTCCTCAAGCATGCGAAATGTCAGCGCAGGAGAGAAGCTGAGGATTCAGTTGGATGAATCCTCAAGCATGCGAATAGTCTGACAGCTGAAGCTGAGGATTTACTCAGGTGAATCCTTAAGCATGCGAAAATTTAGTGAGGCCTCTAACCTATTTGTCTGTAAACCCAGGGTTAACCGGGGTGGAAAATTCTCTCAAGCGAATCAACCACATCAAGGAGGATACTTAGGGGGAATTCTCAGGATTCACCTAAGCGAATCTTCCTGGTTCATTGGGTTACTTTCGGGAGTCGATAGTAACATTGCCTTCAACTTGTGATAAAGTTCCCGCTTGCATGTCATTTCTCTAAAATAATATGGACATTTCTTCTAGTAGAAAAAGAGAGGCAATCGCAAAATAAAATATAGCCATTTAAAAACCTTCAACCATATACATAATTAAGCCCATCTCTATCAAAGCAAGAATAATGGTGGGGTCTTAAAGCTAGATAAAAAGTAGATAGATAGATAGATAGATAGATAGATAGATAGATAGATAGATAGATAGATACACACAATTTTTAATGTCTACGAGAAGCGAAAACTTATGGGATACACACCCAGATGGGACCTGCCCCCACCACTGTACGTGGCTAAAGTGGGTGCTTCCCCCACTAACTTTGCAATGATCATGGCCACTTTCACAATGAAACGTTGAGCCCGTAACCCTGGGACCCTACGTTACATGTGAAGATAAACTACACGTTTAAAGTTCCAAGGCTTACAGAGGATACGGCGAGAAAATGGTATAGCTTCATAAGATTATTTCCAAAATTGAAGATTGAAAGCGTGCAACAGTATAAGGATTATTTTCCTTATCGGACTCTTTTGTGTAAAGTGAGAGTCTTTGTTTTTTGGTTATCACTATTGGAGAAGTACTGATAATTAGTTATCAGTACTGGAGGAAACTGATAAGTAATTATCAGTACTATTCTGGAGGAAACTGATAAGTAATTATCAGTACTATTCCACCTATGTAAGCCCGATAAGGTAGTTATCAGTCTTTGCCTCGGCTGATAACCAAAAATGCGCGGCCTCGAACGTACAACCTCAATTCCGCATTTTTGGTTATCGGCCTCGGACAGACCGATAACCTTACCTTCACTTATTAGTAACTAAGAAAACGTGATTAGTGGCCTTACATTATTAGGGCGGACAACGAAGAGAACTTGTATTCTCTCAAATTAGTAGCGGATAATATTGTTTTCTAGAGAGGACTTTTGCATGATCTCAAAGTTACTAGGGACGGGAATGCAGCAGTTTTATCTTCCTTTTGACTATATGCAGCAGTTTTATCTTCCTTTTGACTATAAGCACTGGGTCCTTGTTGCCTGGACAGCTATGTTGAGCCAGACTAGTGTTAACTTATGTTGGCCTTGCATTAATGAAGAGGACTTGTATTTTTAGCAGATAAAATTATTTTTCGGGAGAGGAATCTTGCATGACCTCAAAGTTACTAAGGACGGGAATGCAGCAGTTTTATCTTCCTTTTGACTATAAGCAGTGGGACCTTGTTGCCTGGACAGCTATGTTTAGCCAGACTGTTGTTTATGTTGATCCTAAGCATGAGTTGACTTTCGAGAAAATACTATATGCCAGGCTTTAAAAGGAAGCAGCGGTTCTAAGGAAAATTAAGAGGCGGTATGGAGGGGTTAGAAATTATGCTCGTCTGCACCTTGCTCCTACTTATGAAAGGGAATGCACAACAGAGCGTTGATGTGGAAGCATACCTGAATCAAAAGGAAAACGAAGTGAAGCAAATTGCAGCCCAAGCCTCTCAAAATGACTTGAACGCCTGTGGTAATACGAAAATCCATGTTGATGCCTTGTATTTTGGAAAAAGAGTGACGAGTAACACAAATGGATGTTTCAGATTTGTGGAAGACTTGTGTTGCTACAAATTGCAGCAGGAGCGCATGTTCTTTCCTAAGCTCGGGGGGTTGCCTGGAGGTTCCCGCCAATTCTGCGTGCCCTGCTCCAAACGGAACTTGTCAACAGATGCTACTTTCCTTGGAGGAAAGCGACGTCAGGTACCTCTTTTCCTATATTACTGTTAAGAAACTAGAATAGAGATACGTCAAGTAAGTTTGTCTTCATTCTTGTTTGGTGTCCAATAAGAGCTCGCCATGTGGCGATCATACTAATCAGGAGATAAATGGGTACATCATTCTTGACCAGCCTTGGGACAGCCGGTCTGCTTACCATCTGCCGAAGCTCAACTGCGTGAAAACCCTGCTTACCTTGACGTCGTGGAGCAGCAACAATTCCTGCTCTGGAATGGGACCGGCAACAGCCAGAAGCGCGATTGGCTGCTGCCAGTGGCCAGCTCCCATTCGAGAGCGGAATCTGCGAATTGTTGCTGCTCCACATAACAATGGGAAAAATTGGTTTGACAGGCACAATATATATAATAGCCTAAAAGCCTAACACATAACAAACTAAGGCAAGAACATGAATACTTAATGCAAAACAAAATTACTACTCATTGCCATGTCGTATTTTCCAATATTTGAGTAATACCAAGGAAGAAGGTAGTTGTTTTAAGGTAATTTCTATGCTAGTGGAGACGATTGCATCTTGAAAACATGCTAACATGGTTAACCTATCTTATGATCCAAGACAACACCTCAAAATACTATGGCATCACTTCATTGAAGAAAACAGTTGCCTCTTCAATAACAAATTGAGCATTTGTTTTATTCACACCTATAATATGCAACTTAAAGCTCTATGCACGACCTGCAAGCTCAAAGCTCTACACACGACCTGGCTAACAAATACTGTTTAAAATTTATTATGTGAGTTGTGTTCCCAATAATGGGCTTATGTATAACTGGTCGATGAGTGGCATGTAGATGGGATATGTATAATGAAATGAAGTTGTATGATAGGCACAGACCACATTTTGGTTCACCCATGGTAAGGGAGGGTGCCCACCTACGATGATACGCCCTCCATGGAGCAGCCCCTTATGGTGCAATCCAACGATTGTGGCTGTGTGTTTTGAATTTCCCCCCTTTTTCGCATATTTTTGAAGTCTAAATACTTCTTTTCTGGTAGACAAAAATCCAACAAACATGTGGCAACATAAAGAGCTTGTAAGAAGCTTTAATTTGAATGTTCATACCCCAAATTTGGACAAAGGGCGTTGTGCATTTGTAGATGGGCATAGGGGTGCACCATCAAGGGCAAAATGGGAGTTCCCTTTAGAGCCTTGTTATTGCAATATCAGGGCACTGCAGTAGGGGTTTTAGGGACGCTGGAAAGCCCAATTTCCAAGCCATCCAATAAATCAAATTTGGTTTGATCCTAATCCATGAAAGACCAACGTTCCATTTTGCCATCTGGTAAACCGTTTGTGTATTGAGCCAGATGTAATGTCCTCGGGAGGGACATTCTACTAGTGTAATAGGCATGGGGAGGCCTATTACGTCTAACCAACAACCATTCTAGTTCTAGGTTGTAATTGTTGGTAATGATCATGCATCATCACCCTACATCTGGAGGGCTGTGATCAAGAATCACCAGCAGTTTTTATGCCCATGCTCGATATTCTAGTCTTCATGCTATTTTGTTTGGGTGATGCCCTAATTCCTTGTATCATCCGATGGAATGTTAATTTTCATCTATTCTAATGATTAACATATTCATGTCCTCTTTACAATTCATTAGAACTCAATTTAACAGGCATAGAGCTATCCTACTAGTGTCTCAACCTTGCACTTGATAAGGAGCATAATATCTGGATACACTTGAACAAGTTGCTTTTATGTACAAATTAGCAACAATTTTGAAATTCTCCAAGATCTTTGGGATTGAAAAACCTTGCCCTTTCAAGTTTTTGAGAAAAACCTTAGCTGTAAGTCCTCAATTGCAAGGAATTTGGATAAATGCAACACTAACTAAAATTGTTCTATGAAAATAGAAGTCGTCAAAGCCACAGACATCTCTGTATTTGCACACCCTAACATAAGATTATTCATGCATGCAACGCGGAAAAAACATCTTCAAAATAAACGGGGTGACCACACAACGTGAATAAATATAATTTATGGAAAAGATGGTGAGTTCAAATAAAATGGCATAGGGTACTACTGAGAAATAAGAAAGCAATGATACGATGTTGAAGTAGAACTCTCAAATAAGTAGCAATGTTTCAAACAATGGCATAAAAAATGCATGCATGTTTGTCCAACTCCAAAGTACCGATCTAGCTCGCCCAAGTTGTACTGATGGCATCCTGGTGAGGAACTTCATTAGTATGGCTCTTGTTAAAAAGGATAACTTTCAAGCTAGATCCAAGCGGATGTCAAAGGAATCGTCAAATCAGGACAAGCACAGCCTGGACAAAAGAGACCAATAAAGGGAGAAAAAACTGTCAACAATCATGGTAAAACCATGCAATAAGAAGTCTGGGGATGAGAAAAGCCCCGATATGAGACACCAAAGCAAAACTTTGCAATACGCAGCGGTCTCCATAATAAACCAGTGGCTTAGACATGTATGCAATGCACACATGTGATAATTAATTAAAAATGTTGATATGAAGGTTTAGATCAATGGTATTTCTTCATATGGTATGGTAGTTTTGCTTAATAGAAGTGTGACTAAATAAATTTTAAATGCCATACAATCTCAAGCAATCTCTACCATTACCTATTCAATATTTATACCAACAATCCCTTCTTGATATTTTGCTATCTGCCTCCTTTATTTGTGCCCAGTTTCTAATCTAGTATTATCATACCATTTGGTCTCCGTGGATGGTAAAATTTAATTCAATCTAATTATTATTACAAAGGTTTTTTCCATTGAAAAGGCTCGCATGGCAAGAGTATCTTAATCATCTGCATGATATTTTACTTGTTGTAGATGTCCGATTTATGATCCACAAAAGCAATTAAGATATTGTTGACAATGCAATTAATCTAGATTATATAGGTAGATAGATAACATGAGATTGCTTTTGCTTTTCATTGTAAGGAATTGTATCAAATTCATATTAGCATTAAGTGCATGCAGCTAGATATAGTACACAAAACGCTTTCCAAAGCCATTAGTTTCCCATGTTCAAATGACTCTTCATGGCCACACATTATCACATCACTTATACTAGAAACAAGGAATTGATAAATGATACCACGAAGGACAATATTATATATATACACCTAGGTTTCATCATTAAGTCCTTGTGTCTAAAAAGACATGAGAATTATAAGGTGCTTTGCATAATAGACTGTAGCTAGAAAAGTGAAATAAAGATTTGTTAACATCTGTAGAGACAACTTCAGTTTAAAAAATAGATCAAAAAAACCAGACAAACCCTAAAACTGGAAAACAAATTCCAGGAAAAATAGGCTAACCTTGTTCCAAATGGTGTCAAAGACATCCATTGCTTCTTGGATCTTCTTCAAGACCCTATCAATTTCCTCTTGTAGTTTTCTAATTGGATCCATGACAAACCATCAGCTACTGAACTAAAGACTGAAGAAATTTGCCTTGGAGCTTCTAAACTCGAAGAAAGCACAAGCATATACCAGAAAAAAATTATGGCTTTCGCTCCACATCAAAAATCAAAATTATTATTTCTAGTTGAAGCATGGTGAGTTCGACTTGGATGAAGACAAAAACTTAAGGGTCTGGTTGCACTGTATACAACAATAATATAGATATGGTTGCAATAATTCCTTTAACATCATCTCCTACCGACATAATACTACAAAAGTTGAGCATCCTCTGTACATGATCCCTGCAACTATATTCAAATGGGATCAAGCTAAATCCTTTAAAACTTTAGGCTGTAATTTAAATAGAGAGAAAACAAATTCAGAGCATAACGTATAAGGATGTAAAGAGACTAATAAACATTCATGCTTTAAGAACCCCACAGAGAAAAGAAGATACTTTTGTTAGTTGCATTTCACTAATTATGACCTTACAAAGGCAACTATATTGGAAACTGCTGTGATCACATTTTTCTCTTGCAATAGGAATGCATTGAAAAACCATGTAAAAACATAAAAAGGAACTCTAATATGTCATATCGCGTGTTTGATGTCTGCAAGATCCAAAGGCTGGTTTGTATTTTAATGGATTCAAGAATAGAAAAGGATGACTCAAAATATATTGGAGGTATATTGTACTTCAATCAAGCAAGACCCACAGTGTTAGATGATAAAAAGAATTTGAATCTGACCCATGTCCTACATCTGCCAACAAATCAGACTCCAAAACTGAAAGTCTTGCTCTAACATGTATACTAAGAGATGTCTCTACGTTCAATGTTCTGGTTGCAAAGAAGAGAGAAGAAAAACTCGGAGCCATCACTAGAACTTGTTGAAGATACTAACTTGGAGCTTGCCAAGGCTGACAAAGGCTTTTTCTGCATAGAAGAGTTGGGTTTCCTTTGAAGCATATGACATTGAAGAGGAGAAGACATGACCTTTTCTTCTTGAGAACGTTGTGCTTAAAGGTGTTTTTCATGGGACAAAAACCTGGAGATCTTCTTAAAGTCAGGTGTCCAATGCTCCCATGACACCTGACCTAGCTCGATTGGAAGCCCATATTTATCATACGGGATGTCGTTAGTCCAGCTGCGGATGTGGTTGATCTACCTAACTGATATCAGCCATGACGAACTGCAGTTTGAAACCCCAAAATCAACTATTTTAGCCCTTTTTTTTGGTCAATTTAGCCCTGTTTCATCTCTGATCTCTTTCTCTCTTCATCAATCTGGCATTTAAGGGATAGACAAAGCGACTAAAATGCTTTTTAAACTGGATTAAGCTAATGGAGGAGCAAGTACCATCCAAACAAAGTTTCTGCCACGCTGCACAGTTCTATAAAACCCTATATCCTAAGTCAACTAATTGGCTTATGGATATCAAGTTCCTAACAACTGAAGGAACACACAAAACATTTTCTAAATTAACTACATTTCCATCTAGGTCATGTAAATCCAACTGTCCAGCCTCCTCCATCTTTTGAAGTGCGCCATTTCCCATTTGTACATGATGTGAAGTCTTTAATCTTTTGTCTTTTAGTTTGTTTGTTGATTTCACTATGCTTCTCTTAGCTCCATTCCTCAGTGGACGATAAAAAATCATTCTCATTCTCATTCTCATTATCTAGGATATACAATTGAATGTTAAATTTGTTTTTAAAAATACTCAAAGAACTATCAATATTTACCTCAGCATCAAGGTCTGATTCTTCCACATCAGCATCCTTTGCCACATTTACCGAAGCACGTTCTCTGATCATAGCTCCTTTAGCTCTGCCCCTTGGATTTCTAAAGCTGCTACCTCCACTGGCTGATCCTTTAGCTCTTCCACGTCCCAAATCTCTTGAACTAGAACAGTTATTTGCCAAATGTCCATATCCATCACAGTTATAACATATTACCTCCAGGAGGTTATGGATGCACGGACTCAGTTGCATCTTCCAGAACGGCATTGAACTGTCCTACACAATTGTACAGCATGCCAGCAGACTTATTACTACTATTTTTCCCTCGAAAACCCTTCGGGGCGGGGGCTTTTTAATCCTGTCAGTAATACGTTTGTTGCTCTCTTTTTGTTTGGGCCCCATCTCCGTGGACGCTAAAAATCTATTCTATTCTATTCTATTTTATTCTTCTTATTCTTTGGGCAATTTGCCTTTAAATGTCCAAATTGTTTATACATGAAACATGGACCTATTTTCCCAGAATTTGCCTTCTTTTTTCCTACAAGTATTACCTCTGTATATTTCATCGTCATCTTCTTTCTTAACTAACTTTATTTGCTCTAATTCTGTTCTGATTAGGCCGATTGGTCTCCATAGACGATAAAAACTTTATTCTATTTTATTCTATTCCTTCCTACTTTCCTAATAAGAGTACACAACTACCCAAAACTTTGAAAAGGCTCTAGATAAATTGAGTACCTGTAATTATCGTGTAACTGGCACATTAGCAGCCTCCAAATCTTCAATGATATCATCAAACGCTTAGAATAACTGTGTCATATTCTCGTTCTCCTTAAATTTAAGTTTCCTTGGTTCCCTGACAAGCATTTCAAGCTGAGAAGTATTTTTTATTTCATATGTTTTGAGAAGATAATCCCACATTTCTTTTGGTGTTTTATCCCTGATCTTATGCATAATGCTTCAGCTTAACTTACTTGCAATAATCCTTTCAAGGTACTGCCTCTAGTTGCCGCTCTTGTAGTTGCAAAGGAGCTCTCTCCTAGGGGTATATTTGTGGAATTACTCACCTTCTGTCAGTCCATCATTAAAGATAAGTTCCCACAACATTTCTGCCTTCAAGACATCTTTCATCCCTCCTTTCCATGCTTGACATCCTGCATCACCTTCAAATACACCTATACCACTTAGCAAACTTGCTCCAAATCTGGTTGCCATCACGAACCTGGCCCTGATACCAATGAAAAGTTTCTGATGCCTTAGCAATTCATTAGTTTCTTGACACAATGTTAGTTTAAACACTTAAACAATTATAACAAGGATCTTAAAAATTTAATTTCAATGATGCAACAATTTTCTAAAGAGCCATGACATCCATGACATCCATGACGACTCTACTATAAAGAGCCATGGTATTATTTTAACATCCACGATGACTCAACTGTGCGCCATGGGACAAGTCTAACCATAGTGCGACTCTGGGTGGTCTCGAACTCGAGACATATATATTCTAAACTAGCATGTTACCAGTAGACTAAAGACCCATATACACTATGGTAATGTGTGAAATGGGAGAATTTCTTGAATTACTTGACTAGTCCTTCAAGGCCTTTTGTTATATGTTTGAAGCAACCCGGCAATTTTTCATATCAAGACATTTTTTATGTTTGTTAACATTTATGTATAATACAATTGTTTCTAAAATAATCAGAAGAAGCCAGAGATCTATGCATCACAAGCTTGAGATAAAGAACATAAGAAAGAACTATATAATATGTTGCTAGAACATCAAAATTAATAGCAACATATTGATATCACCATGGATTCTGCTTCCTCGACAAAGTCAAACAAATTTTCTAAACGTTGACATTGATATATGATCAATATGAAATAAAAGAAATTGGATTCCGTAATGTGTTTCTTTAGTTGACTTGGAGATTCATGCAGTAACAGTAATGAGACCAATGGAGAGTTCATAATATTTAAACACGTATCGTAATGCTCTTAAAAGCATATTTGGGATACAGACTTAAACCACCATCCATCACACCCAACAGCATAGAATCCTCTCTGAACTGTACGAGCATGTCACATCGTATACGGCTCTATCTGCCAACCTTGCTTGCGAAAATGTGATGTGTTTGTTGTAGCTTGCTCATGAACATCCTCTTTTTCCTCCTACGAGGTATTAGCAGCTAACATGAATGATGCCGACGAATTAATTGAGAAACAACCTTTTTTCCAACCTCTTCTTGGGTGTCTTTTGACTACCAACAATCTGGCTGGATTATCGCTGGTATTAACTATGGCTCCCATCCCCTAGTATTAGTAAATCGAGACGATGTTGCCTCAACTAGGATCATTTTTGTTTTCGCGTTGGCGAGTTTGCTCCACTCCAAGGTGGTTGTACTTTGGTGGCAAACTCTTCACAGATGCATTTGGATTAAAGTGTTTATTCACAAAACCGACCCTCACATTTCTCAGCTATGTCCCTTGTGTAAGCAGTGAGTCAAGACCGTTGAGCATAGTTTCTTCTTACCTACTCACATCTAGCCAGTTTGGGCCGTGGCTTCTATCTCTTTTCCAAGCGGCACCCACAAGACAGGAGGCATTTTTGGTTGTTATATCCCGGAGGTCTAGACTAAAATGCAGAATCGTGTCTTTCATTTGGCTTCAAGTTGGTGATTGTGGTCAATTTGGAGGCAAAGAAGATTTCCTATCTTTAAGGGCCTGGATATTCCTGCTGCCCATGTTCTACAGGATATAAAACATAGAATCACAAAGTTTTATCATTTCTTTATGCTTGCCCCTGCCAAATGACACCTAATTTTTGAGGTCTAGTTTGCAAGTTCTTCGTTGTGCATATTTCCACTTAGTGGGTTGTGGTTATCCACTGAGATTTTGCTCCCCTTGCTAATGTATTGTTTCCATTATGGTAACTTAATACAACTTGTCATCCTTCCAAGGAAAAAAAAATCAAAAAGACCAAATGGTCTATGGGGACACAAAATAGAAAAAGTAATTAAGGATATTGCATTCTTGATCATGTGGGTGCAAGTATGTCAAAAATTTATTGTCGTGCTTTAGCAGTGTTTCAAATCCCTAAGGGACATTGAAACACATAAGGCATAGCAAGCCTATACTACCAATCAGCCACAAATTGTTACAATGCATATTTCATAACATGGTATGACAAACTGTTGGATGGCATCTTATTATATATAGCAATCACCTTGTATCTTTAGACAAGTATAGTATTTAGAGATTGTCCAACAAAAGGTTGATTAATCTTAGTTTCATGACTACTATGTTTTTAGACTCCCACCAGGAACTTTGATGGATAAGATGGATGACGCGCTAAAAACATCTATATGTACACAACGGCTATTGGATCTAGTTTTTCAAAAAATATGGTACAATAAGACCGAGGGAGCAAAGTTATCCTTGTGGCTATTCTTTGGGTCAGCAACAGGTGTCCAACGTTCATATCCAGGAAAGGTATTTTGCTGTATTATAATAAATGGTGATTGTAATAATAGATAACAATAACAATAATCAATAATAGTGATAAGAATATCAATAATAGTGACAATAAAAATAATAAGATAAATATCAGATGACAATAATGGAAAACTACAAAAATGCCATTATAGTTTGGGCTAATGAACCAAAAAGAAGGCTTGATTGAATTGATTTGGAGATGATCGTTGGCAATCTTCTCCTTGGTCTAGGTTCGCTTGAATGATTTGCATTTAGACACATGCATATTGATCTAGAAGATTTGAGGCTTTAGTTTCCTTTTGCAATTTGATACATCAACTTAAAAAATGATATTGTTCCTTGGGACAATGGCTGGAGCTAAGGCTATGTCTCTATGTGAACAATTTCTGTATACATTATGCAATTCAAAGACCAACTATTGAGATGTTCGTAGTCTAATTTTGGACCTTTGATATAATTACCTTATGAGGGAAGTCTAGTAAACACAAAAAAACTATAGTGGCATTTGGAACATAAGTTTAGTAAGCCCATGTTGTTTTGTTGACTGAAGGACTATTTGGGGACTTTCTCGTCATTAGCCCAAACTATGGTGGCATTTGGATGTCCCTAAAAATAATATTATAGTATTCACAGTAGTATTTCCGTCCTCTAAAAGGGTTTTTTTCTTTTCTCTCCCGCTATTGCAAACACTTCTATAACCTTCAACTCATGTTGATCAGCTCATGACCTTTACTTTGCACACAGGAGTCACACAAACATTACAACTACTTATCTTCATGAGATTCTTATGGTCCACATTCCTATTATAATATGGTTGCTCATATGAACACAAAACTAAGTGTAAACATTGCAGTTCAAGTGCTAACATTATTGTTAAAAAGCCATGAATCCATAGCCATTGAATATTTTAGGCCGTGCCAATGGTCTAATATATAGGGGTCCCAATGCCGTATACGTGGCAGCGTCCCTCACCCTAAACATTTCCATCGCATCCTCCTACTGCATCTTGCTCCATCTCTATATCCAACGTGTTTAAATTTAGACCAAATGAAGAACAAAGATTTTGACCTGAAAAGAGGAAAGGGAAAGAATAACCTGGCTTTGGATTTTACTATGAGCTTTGCCCTGATTTTATCCTCAGCTTGGATGGAAAAATCCAAATGATATGATGGTAGGCCTTGTTTTAGGGTCTGGGTTTTGGGATCGCCAAGACAGCCCTCTGTGAGGACTCTTGGATCAAGCAAACAAATCCTAGCAGAGTGTCACGTGGGATTTTGCAAAGAGATCAGAACAAAAAGAAGGAAACAAAACAGAAAAACAAAGAGACTATATGCCAAGATAAGGCTCCTTGAATATTAATATGAGTACATGAATTCTCATCAAGCAAGAAGAATGAAACAAGACAACACTAAGTCTCATCTAAAAACTTAAGATCTATCTCTATTGATATATATAGTACAAATGGCCTTGGGCGAGGAATAGATAGATGGCGATCTTGGTCACCAACTCACGGATCATATGCATAATTTAAAGGAATCTTGCGGTCGTCATTAGTGCACAGAATCTAGTAAATTAAGGCCCGAACTCCTCGGAGGCCGTCATTTGTCTTGTCTTGCTCTCTTCTATGCCGGGCATGTATGTGGACTTACTGGCGTGGTTTTTGTGGGGCGTGGGTTTGCTACGACACTTGACACAGTCCCCTTGCCTATGCCCCCGTGTGGTATTGAGAATAGTCCTATGCGTTGCCGCGGGGTTAACACTCCCCCTCACCAAAGAACACTCAGAGGAGAGAAAAGCAGGCACAAATTCAGAAGGGGAGAAGCCAAGAACCTTGTCAAAATCATCCTGTCAACTGTGAGGACGTGCCTCAAAGTGATATTTCTGGATAAGATCTTGCTGATCTTTCAAGGCATCTGAAGCGTGTACCCCGATAGAAGGGGATACATCTATCTGAAACCCAAACTGTGTCATGTCTTCAAAAGCACGGTGAGCCTCCATGGGGACATACTGACATTCGATGAGTAGGCAAGTCTGGAGACCAAAAGCACTAGCACTGGCATTTGGATTACAATAATAGATAGGACGTCGTCGAGCAATCGAACATTGGAGAAGGCACTTCAGGGCAGCACAAAAACCTGCTTGACAGTGAACGGATGGGTCAGGGGACGTGGCAGCATGCTCCAAGAATTGTGTGAGGCTCCAGACAGCATGAGCGGGGTTTTGCCAACCGCGTTCATTTGGAATGTAGATCCAATTCTCATTGTGATCCAAGATTTCTCATTCCCTAGAAACGGTTCGCACAAAATGTAGATCCCAATCAAGACCCACAGGAGATGTGTAGTGGTCCAATCAATGTGACCAGCTAGATGTTGTAAATGATGTGCCACCTAGATGTTGTAAATGTATCTGTGCAAATTGAATCCCCATTTCTTCGTGCAAGTTCTTGTGGACTTGCAGCAAAGTTTTGCAATCCAAAGGGGCAAATGGTGAGCAAGCTCAGGCACGTACTCCACCTTAAAAGCATTGACCCATGACTGATCATGGATATATTTGTTGTCATTCTGTAACAACCACTTAGCATTTGGATCACCTTGAAAGGCACGGTGTGGATCGTCATCAAACTTATCCTGTGTATCAGCTAGATAGAAGTCATGCATAACATACGCCATTGGTTGAACAAGGCAAAAAATAAAGAATTCTGGATCTTCACAAGTAATAAGCTGAAATGTAAGAAAACCACGAAGAAGGCCTTTGTCTTCAATTGAGAGATCGGGTCAGATGGCGAGGAGATCCTTACTGGTGAGAGAGTCATGAAGGGTGCGTTTAGCAGAGAACCACTTGAGCATAAAGAGATGTCTTCAAGATTGTACATAATCCAGATAGCTCGTGGGTTTCGAAAAATAATCCTAAATGTGGACAACCAAGGAGATATATGTCTCGTGCTGATTATGAGCTTCATTAGCTGACTCAATGGCCTGCTGCAGCTGGTGTTCCATATCATGAATTCTGTTGTCTTTGTCTTCTCAATGAGAAGACGGAGTAGCGTGTGAAGATGAAGGGCCGTGAGTGGAAACTCGCAGCTGAAGACTAGCAATCTCAACGTCATCTACCAGCTTCTGTTTCTGAGCCTCGATGAGCTGGGTTTGCAAGTCCATGACGTGTGTCTATGCTGTGAGCTGGACTTCCAAAATAGAAATGTGAATTTCGCCCTGCATGGTGGCATGCTGTTGATAGATGTACTCATTTTGCAACCCGTGTAAAGAGCCTGAGTATCAACAAGAAGTTTGTCTTTTTCTTTGATGAAAGCTAGAACCTCCGTGATGGTGGCTTGAAGTTGAGCTTGATGTTCTTCCATGGTTCGCGTGTGTCTTGTTCTTTAATAAGAGCCTCTCAGGTATCTAGCAAAGCTCCATGCTTAGTTTGAAGACTTTCTTCCAAGGTTTGGTTCTGAGCTTGAGCAGCCTGAAGATCACGCTGCAAGGCTTCCGCATAATCCATATATTCTTTCACCCCATTCATGAAATGTTCTTGTGACTCCTAGAGTTTTATCATGCAACCAGCAACAATTTGTTTGTATTGGTACAGTGCCCTTCGGGTGGGTGGAGAAACGATGGACTGAAGAGGCAAAGATGGCTATTGAATGATGTGGATTGAAGTTTGAGAAACTCGGTGTGAGTAGAAGCATCTGCATGAGTGGACTGAGAGGAAGGAACATTGATGACAGGTGTTTGGCGTGGAGCTTGTGGGCGTGGAGATGGTTGGGCATCAGGACATGGACGTGAGCTCTCTTCTTGAAGTTCTCTAACGAGACGGATGACAGAGTGGGTACAACTAAAAGCTTGAGAAGTAGCTTCCAAGCGGCGAATGGAGAGACAACTAGGTTCTGGAAGACACTGGTTGATGATGGCCTGGAAGTGAGCACCCATAGCAGACTCAAGACCGGAGCCAAGAGATTGACGGAGGCTGTATACTTCATGAAGAAGATGTTGAAACAAGATTTGGGACCAATCCACAAAACTGGTGGAGTGAATAACGGCAATTGCAGTATGGAAAAAGTGCTTGTTGATATGGGTGTTCTTGATAGAGTACCCATAGAACTTCCTCCACAAGAACTTGGCAAATGCTTCATGAGGCTTCGCTATGTTGGTGAGCTTATATGTTGTGGCCACATATGGAGCTTGGTCATAGACTGTAACATCATGATTCTGCAAAGCAATTTCAAGAGGGAGTGCATCGAGACAATTGAAATACTTGGGCCAAGAGACTTTGGTTGAGGGTGATTCTTGTATGATCCACCATCATCTAATATCCTGCATCAGTCTTGATCAAGTGTGCAATGAACTGCTGAAGCTGTGCTGGATTGGGAACACGGAGTTATTGTTTAGAAAATTCAAGCAACCACACCCTTTCAACGACATCACAACTAGCGCCTTCAAGAGGTTCTCGGACAGTGGCAGTGGAAAAGATGACCGGTTGAAAAAGCTCACGATCCATGGGCACTGTGGCTTGGAGAGTGGGCAAACTTGGGGAGGGGCAGCCATGGCATGTCAAGAAATTGATGAGCGGAAGGCGAAGAGTGGGAAGAGTGGAGAAATTTCAGAAGCTTTAGGGTTCGCATCTGTACAACCAATATTTTTATAGGCAGGTTCAAAAGTAGAATCTGAGTCATTGATAGTGCCAGATGGTGGTATGGATGAAAGAAGGTCCCAACCAAAAATTTTAGTTAAGTCCCGAAGCCAACTAAGAGGAATCAAGGTTAAAGATGAACAGAAACGAACGGCAAGGATGGGACGCCGTGGTGATGTAATGAATAATGATTTGACACACCAGAGTTTTAATTAGGTATAATAAGGAGAGACAACTCGAGAGTTCGAATGTTTAAAGAAAGGAGGTGGCGTAAACAAAGAGCGTAGAGAAGGTACCGCGACTTAGATTTGGCGGCGTAGATATGGGAACTGAATTGGAATGTACCTCGTGATATGGACATCGCCAAAAAATTTAATTGCGCCACCGCGGGCGTGCAATAGGCAAGAGGGCTATATAAAGTGAACAAGGAGTGAAGCAAAAACACAAATCCGGGAACACTGCGTGATGGATAACCCTTGCCGCATGAATGACTTAGATCTCGTGGAAGATGAAGAACCGCGGAATCATGGTCGGGCCGTCTAGGCTCAAGCAAATAACCCGAATCCGATGTCTAATTATCATGACGTCATACTGCACCTCCGCTACGATCCGGAGCAGGGTTATATGATCCTGCAGGCCTGTGTTGCTCCCAACCCGGAGTAACAAGGTGTTTTTGAGTAGGATTTTGTATATAGGGCGATGCCCCTGTGATTTAAGTAAGGGCTATGCCCAAATTTTTGTGTAACCCAACTTCCTGGAATTGTAAAGAAGAACTAAATCCCCTTCCTTGAAATTTTTTTGTTTTGATTTGTTTGTCATGCCAGGATTTTCGTAACTGTTGCCCAACAAGAACTCTGAGATAAGCATCGCGGCAAAGCTCATCTAATTATTGCAACTAATAAACGCGCTCTTGCTGAGTAGCAGGAGGATCATGCATGGTAGCAAGTTGAAAACGAAGAGATGGTAGAACAAACTCAAAAGGCATTAGAGCTTCTTGGCCATAAACCAACTTAAAGGGGGTCTGCCCTATGGCAATCTTGTAACTAGTGTTATAAGCCCATAAAACAGTGGAGCTGCCAATCGGTTCTGGAAGCGTCACAATTTTTCTTCAAAATGTTGATGAGAGTCTTTTTGGTACTTTCAGCAAGACCATTGCCTTGTGGATAATAAGAAGTGCTCTTTCGATGATGGATATGCAAGTAGTCCGTCAGTTCTTTGATCGTCTGATTAACAAAATGAACACCTCGGTCACTTACTAGTGGAGCAGCCGAAGCGTGTAATGACATGCGTGTAGAGTATGCGTGCCGTGTTGGCAGCGATGTTATTTGATAGTGCACAAGCTTGCGCCCACTTGGTTGCATAATCAGTGAGAACAAAGATGTATCGAGCATGAGCGTGCTGAGCAGGTGGATCCACAGGCCCAATAAAATCCTTTCCCCATTTGCTGAAGGTCATATTATATTGAGGAATTTAGAGCGATCCAGAGCGTTGATCCGAGATCCTATGGCTCACATCGATTTGGGGATTCTATTTAGTGAAGGGAATTATGTATAAGTCCCATCCTGTCCATTGGTGTTTAAATCCTGGTCCCATTTCTACTGCTAATAACAATGCCCATAAATTTTCTTCTTCCATATTTTTCCAAGCCATATATTAATTTTTCTTGGTTCCAACATCGGCCTCTACACATCGAGAACAAAATCAACACTTATAGTATTTTGCGAATCTTGTTATACAGTATAGCAAATTTTGTACTTGCATACCCCACAAACGAGGAACTTTCCGGTATAGATTAAGGAATAAGGGGTGAATATGCCTATCCAACAGCTCTCGTTGCCCGGAGTCACCCCCCATGTGAATGTGCACCCAAACCAAAGGGGGTTTAAGGTGGGTTTTAATTTAAATGTGTTGGACCCAATGGTTGTGTTAATTAATGTCAATGGTAGTTATGTGTTGGTTGTTAATGTCAATGGTTGTTATGTGTTGGGGGATTTAATTTTTATATGTTGGATGTTAATGATTTGTGTTGCAAAAAATTTTTTTTGTTCTTCGGCCTTAGGGACGCCCCCTGGCGGCTTAAAATTTTAGAATTCAAACAAGAAAAAACTAGAATTCATTTGAGGTTTCATCACCGAGCTTTTTGAATTTCATACAATAAAACAAATAGAACATAAGTAAAAGTTAGCATAAAGATAGAGCGGATTGATCCCATTATTCCTCAAAAGTCATAAAGTTTGCAACACCCATACACAAACATTTTTCAACCGAATTTAACAAAGACCTTTGGCCTCCATGGATTCTGTGGTGAGAAACCAAAGTGGGAAACTTTTTTTCGCTTGTTAGCACAAGGATCTAGACGCCTTGGAATTTGCTTAATAACCCGCTCAAAATCTAAAAAAATGCATGGTAATTTTTGCAAGCTTCATGCTTGAATGAGCCATAAAAACAACATCCAATAGCACAATCCTATATTAATCACCGGTAGGATGTGAAAGCCTACCAAACCCGGCCGAAAAATTGCTGTTTTAGCATAGATAACTTAACCGAACATATCCATAACATGCACTATCAAAAGATCTCTTGAGAGAGCTTCCAACGCAATAAAAATCATCTCAAACAGAGCTCGATCAAAAGTTATGATAAGAAATGTGTTGCCACGGGAAATTGCACTACATGCACCCTTCAAGCCCTTCATGCCCATTATGCATCACACACACAAAAAGAGGGCTTTGTTGAGCCATTGGTTGTTGACCATTATGCACCACACGCACAAAAAAGGGCTTTTGTTGTGAGCCATTGGTTGTTGACCATTGGAAAAAAAAAAGGCTAAAATCAATGGCTCAGAAATGGTGCACTCTAGATGTACGCATTAGTACATCCATTTGAATACATCACGAAATCATAGGAAAACCTTAGTGAAAAGCGTACAAAAACACAAAGAAAACCCCCTGTTATTATGCTACATATACATACTCATGTGCTTCTTGTGCCTCGCTAGAGAGTCCAACTATAGTTTTAAGATTTCATCTTTTAATAAGTGCTCCAGACTCTTGGCATAGTCTTTAGCAGAGTACTTGCCAACCTCGAAATTCGTAAAAAATAAGTTCCCTGTAGTAAGCATTTAGTTATTGCAATCTCATATTTGTATATCATTCTTGACGAGTTAAATGTTTTCCTTGGGGATTATGAGGTTGTGGATTTAATATTTAAAGGTGTAGATCAAGAAACATATCAAGGCTTACATCATACGATGCTCAAGAAACACATGGAATAGGACCATTCACAAAGGAAAGCAATACTTTCGCAATAGAAACCCTTCAACCTACTTCAATACAAACATCTTAAATCACAATTCTTGTAAAGTATATGCCAAGCCCTACATTGTCTATTAAACCTGATGCTAGATTATACCACTTAAGACACATGATTGTCATGAACCTACAAAGAAACAAGGGTTTATGTGATGACCATGAACATATAGTGTGTGGTGACGTCAATGACAAATACTTGCTCACTCATACAATAGGTATATTGTCATGAACGTATGGCCATATCCAATGTATGTGCATATTGTCATGCATACTACTATTGGTGTTTCGTCACACATTATGATATGGTCATCACAACTACGTGGACCTGATGGCATTATATTGACTCTAGTTCTGCCATAAAGTGTGTTCCATCTATTGCTTTCACCATAATAGCACTTAGTTTTAGTAGGGAAAATTTTAGATACTTCAACTTTGAGTTTGTAAGGTGCCAGGCACTACGTGTATTACCCAAGTGCTATGGGCATAATGTTTTATAACTGTAGAGTTTGCATTATGCATTAGTAAAGATAATTACTTAGCTAATTGTTCTAACTTAGCTCGTTTGATGTTGTTCTCGGTTGTTCGAGCCCATTATATAGATACCAAGGCCTATTGGTCTATTTTTACTGTTTGGCCTATAGATCTTATTATTTTCCACTATATCCGCAAGGTGCACCACATGGATGATGTTAGGTATCCTGTTCTTGCACTTGCCATGGCTGAATCTCTTCAGCATTTGAAATGCTGTTGGAAAGAGCATTGCACTACATGGTTTGCCCGCTATTGCGGCAACCTGCAGCACCGCCGATGCTTGCCGCTTCCTCGATCCCGAGCTTTTGCAACAATATCTCAATGGTCGCTTTTTCTCAAAAGATATGGGACGCAGCTATTTTGGCCCAAGTGAAAACCGGTCATTATCATGCACACATAAATCCCACCTTGGCACCGTGGCCCAAGTTTATTTGCTTGTTTCATTGTCCAGAACAAGCTTGTAGCTATTGCATCAATCCGCACGGGGTCCCACAGTGCTACGGATTGAGATTAGATGGGAGCGCCACAATTGCCGCGCAGAAGCAAGACTATGTGCCTATTGCCGGCATATGTTATTGAAGATGAAAGCCATAATTCAAATCATTTTTGACCTTTAGCATTCCATTCCACGCCCAATAACTTCTCGTAGCACCATCCGGTGGCATGACTTGGCATTATACATACTTGAGGTTCTAGATAAACATCTGCAATTACTGAGCCCTCAGTAGTCATTATCTCTGCTTGTCTAGTATCATCCTTACTGCAAAGGTTTTTCCCTTGAAAACCTTTCGAGGCAGGGGTTTTTTAATCCTAGTAGTAATGATTGTACTAGCCCATTGTATGGGTCCCATGACCTATTGGTCTCCGTGGACGTTAAAAAATTTATTCTATTCTATTCTATTCTTAAAATTTATATTTTGGTGAGAGACTCGTCTGGAGGGGGAAAACCGGCCGATAGATAGGCATATCTTTCATCACAACAGTGCACAAACATTTTGAAAAATATGTAAGGGGGTATTCGACCAATTTGATCTGACTACCCACTAATAATAATAATAAAGAGGACCTGTCATAGGAACAACCCAGGCCCCTTTAAGACGTCGTAAAATAAGAAAGGCAAATAGGAGGCAACGTGCGAAAGTTTATCACCAGGATAAAAAAAACCCCGCCCTTTTGGGTTTTCGATGAAAACCCTAATGATAAACTTTTCCAAAGAAAAGCCCGCGGGCTGTCAAAGTTGATATCATTGAAGAAAAAGTCGAGGAAGCACGAGATGGAGGCCGCAATTCGAACGATTCATCTCAAACTCTATGGGAGAGTCGGACAAAAGAAATAAATAGGCATGATCACGTGAAAACATAGGAGAAAAGAAAACAAATAGAATGCATTAGACGATAGAAAAGTAACTTAACAAAGTCGCCATAGCTGGATGAGATGACCTGAAAAGAAACAACATAAAAAGAAGCAATTAACTAAAAAATAGAAGCCATCACGCCGGCTCGGCGAAGCCTCCCAAGGGGGCTGGTCCATGACAAATCACAATCCTCCAATAAGAGAAGGGGCTGGTCACGCGAGCCACGCGACATAACATCATATCTTAAAATAACATAACCTCTAAAATACAGAGGGGCTGGTCACGCGAGCCACGTGATATAGAATCACAAATCAAAATGAAAAAACATGAATGTAAACAACTTAGGGTGGGTAGGGAGGGAACCGAGACCAAAAACTGCTAGAGAAGACGCCGATAATGGAGAAAGAGCCCAAAATGTATATATAGCCTCGCTCTCCCTTAAAATGGCGATCCGACTAAGTCAATCGCATGCATTCTTTTCCGCCTTTTCTTTATTTTGAAGGATGAAAAATGTCGATTAATCAAAAGTAGAAGATTGCACAATGTACATATCTCATCTAGTTGTATAAACACAAGAAGATGCCACTAGAACACGAGCCTGAAGCAATCGTGTTAGCTAGTTTAAAAATTAATTTGAAGATACTAAATTAAAATATGGTCTCTCACGCTTGGTTAATAGTTTTTTTTTTTCAGAATGTACATTATCTTATCTCAGATATACACAATTACATCAGCAATATTTCTCAGAATTAAGGTCATGTCTATTAGAACCAAGAATAAACCTTCAAACTCGCCCTCCATCCATAAGCTTCAATTGTACATGATTGTTACTTTTACAAACTTTATCTATAAGTGTGGGTTTTTAATCCTAGTAGTAATGATTGTACTAGCCCATTGTATGGGTCCCATGACCTATTGGTCTCCGTGGGACGTTAAAAACTATTCTATTCTATTCTTAAACATTGAGAGATTATATTTGAAAATGACCTCAATTTAATCTTGATTACAGTAGATACTCCAAGTCGATTCTAGTTCTAATGCCTTATATTGTCCTTCTTCTTTACAATGAGTATTAGAGCTACTTCAATGGAGATGTTAGCTCCCTTCCAAGTCTGATTGCCATAAGAAAGACAGATGCACCAATATAACCTTATATTTGGATGCACCAACACTTTCATAGCATGAGTTCAATTTAAAAACATCATGTAAAAGCTTGTTCAATGCCATGAATTGTAGGATTGGGCATCGAAACTTTGGATAAATTAGGAGATACAACATTTGCCTTCATGTAATAGCACTTGTCCATCTAAGATTAGGTCGTTTAAGATATGTTCTAATCTTATAGATTCTAAACAATTATATGATTAGTGGTTATTTTTTATATTTAAGATCTTAGATTGTTGTTTTTGATGCTGAGATTGACAAGGACAATTCTAACAATGCTACCCTATTAGAGCCTTCAATAGAGTATCATCTTGCACAATGAAATCATATGCCAGATAATATTGGTCTATATAATAGAAAGGGAACACATAACTAAGCTAATTTCAGTATCATAGAGATAGTTGCTCAATTTAAGAAAACATATATTCTTAAGTTTTTTAAATGTATGTAGGGATACACAAGAAGTAATTGCACTGGATATGATCCTCGGAAGCGTCCATGGTATGTCTAGCTCTCATGGGAAATTTTAATACAAACTTTATACATTTAAATTATGAGAAAACATATCTACCTACTAAATCAACATGTTTGAAAAGAATAGAATAGAATAGAACAACACAGAATATAGAATAGAATAGAATAGAATAGAATAGAATAGAATAGAATAGAATAGAATAGAATAGAATAGAATAGAATAGAATAGAATAGAATAGAATAGAATTGATGTTTATCATCCATGGATAGTAAATGATCTATGGGACCCAATACAAGAACAATATAGTAACATTTAACATAGCAAGAATAAACCTCAATCCATAGATCATTCTCTGAAGAGGTGAATTGCCTACAAAAAGTTATTATTCTAATTCATCAAAGACCCTTTCCCATCAGTTTTATCGCTTATTTTGTCTTATCGCTATTTTGGGCCATTGATCGCATGAATATTCTATTTCTTATTCCAAATGGAGAAAATCCATAGGCCTTTGGACCCCCTTGATGGGGACAATTGCCATTTCCATGTCGAATATGACATGGTACCAATGGTTTCAAAGTCAAGATATCGCTCGCTTCCACCGCTACAATAAAGTTGTGATGCCTATAAGCTCCCCAATTGAACCCTCGAAGAAGCCCAAGCACAAATCTCACCACACAAATGTTCCCCGAGCTCGATTCCAAAGATCTCAAAATTTGCCTTGGGAAAATGGGAGAGGGACGCCGCATCCGCACAAACAAAGAATACAATTCTCAAATTCCGGCGACACTCGGGCAGACCGAAGCCACTCTGTGTTTTCATCTCGCTTGCTCCCCTTTCACGTACTGCGATGAAAACATATCTACATATGGCGAGATCCGTCCTTTATCCTCTCTTCCTGTTCCAATACCTGGATTTCAAAATATGGCTCTCACAACTCCCTCAGATGCATGTGATCAACAGGACGACATGCAAATCCTAAACAAAATCCTCGACCTCCACGCCTCCAGAAAAACAAGCTATTAATCGGCTCAGAAGAGGAAACAGTCCTTTCACAACCCTCGCATGAAGGATATGGCAGATCCTCGCTTAGTACCTTTCCTTCACAACCCCGAATAAAGGAAGGGCATGTTTTTCAACCTTTTCTTATAGTCATCATCTTAAGACTCCGCTAGACAAATTCTTATCCTAAGCTCAATTTTTATCTTACTCATAGCTGGATTCTCTTCATGGCCAATTTATTCTCCTCGGGATCTTTTCTGTGGCTCCAAACCCCGAATCCATAACCTACTCCAAGCTCTGGGATCCCAACTTCCTTCAAAATTGAGGGCCCTAAGACCTCCTTTGTAATTTCCAAGGCCAATTGTGGCCTCTTGGGAAAATCCCGGAACTTCGCTTGTTTTGATGCAAGTCTTTGGAATTGCTTGGCGGAACCACAATTTTTCGATTCAACCTCCTAAAAGACCTGCGGAACCAAGGAGCCGATTCGAGCTCCCAGAACCCATCTTGCCTGAATAACTCAAGCAGAATTTTGTTTTCTGAATCAATGCCCACTTCGCCAGAATTAATCTATTTGAAGGAGAGTTTCATAAAATCACTTGTCAGGTTAATCACTTGTCGCCATCATCGGTAGGAAAAGGCCCCTTTGTTCCTTGCTTTACGGAAACCCAAAAATGAAAATACTTAAATTAGCAACATGCCAAGGAATCTTTTAGCATCTCTATGAGAGGTGTCATGAAAATATCTAATTTGTATACGTGATCACTTTGGTCAAACTAGCCCATCCAATGTTTGAGATTATACCTAAAAATCTAATACACCTCCATAAAACTCACAATCTTATGTAACATCATATGATTTTCACATTTTGAAACCTTATTAACCCTTTATGAGTCATCATTGGTTTTAGAAGATGCTTATCTTTTACTTCTCGCCTTTAAGCTATAATGAACGAAATACATACTAGTTCAAAATAATATCTGTAGGATGATTTTTTTATCGCTATAGCCATATCTAATCTAACATATATATGTTTTTATGTTTGTCGGCTTTATCCAACTTTCCGCTCGAGATCCTACCTGCTCACGTGGCTTTGGGACGCATCCTACCGCCTCGATGGCTTGGGAGTTTCTATATGGACGACTCCACGGTCCGATTGATCGAACTGAGCTACGGGTCCGATCCTCATAGAATCTAAGGGAAAAATGATAGAATATAAGGGAATCTTCATAGAAACTAAGGAATAACCAATGAAATCTAAGAGAATATAAGGGAATCTTCATGAAATTTTTAGAATCTAGGGAATCTAAATAGGATTGCGTGCATCTTCATAGAACTGAGGGAATCTCATAAAACCGAGGGAATCTCATAGAACTGAGGGAATCTCATAAAATTCCAGAGAATCTAATGAATCTTAAAATTTAGGGAATCTGAGGGAATCTAAGAGAATCTAAGAATCTTCATAGAATCTGAGGGAATCTATGGGAATCTCATAGAATCTAAGGGAATCTGAGGGAATCCAAGGGAATCTTCATAGTATCTGAGGGAATCTAAGGGAATCTCATAGAATCTAAGGGAATCTAGGGGAATCTTCGTAGAATCTGATTGAATCTCATAAAATCTGAGGGAATCTTTATAGAATCTGAGGAAATCTCATAAAATCTAAAGGAATCCGAGGGAATCTTCATAAAATCTGAGGGAATCTAATAGAATTTCATAAATCTAAGGGAATCTAGCGGAATGTTCGTAGAATCTAAGGGAATCTTCATAAATGTTTGAGAATCTAAGGGAGTCTTCATCATAAAATCTAAGGGAATGTCATAAAATCTGAGGGAATCTTTATAGAATTCAAGGAAATCGTCATAGAATCTAAGAGAATCTCATAAAATCTAAAGGAATCTGAGGGAATCTCGTAAAATGTGAGGGAATCTTTATAGAATCTGACGAAATCTCATACAATCTAGGGGAATCTAAGAGAATCTTCATAGAATCTGAGGGAATGTCATAAAATATGAGGGAATCTAATAGAATCTCATAAAATCTAAGGGAACCCAATGAATGCCTCATAGAATATAAGGGAATCTAATAAAATATAAGGGAATCTTTCTTAGAAACCAAGGGAATCTCATGAAATCTAAGAGAATCTAGGGAATCTAATAGGATTGAGGGCATCTTCATAGAATCCGAGAGAATCTCATAAAAACTGGGGCAATCTTCAGGATCCGAGGGAATCCATAATATCCTCCAAAGAATCTAAAAGAATCTCCTAATACCTAGGGGATCTTAAGGAATCTAGGAAATGTTCATAGAATCTATACGAAAATCTTCTCGTAACATTTTTGAGAATCTAAGGAATCTTCACATAATCTAAGGGAACTTCATAAAACTGAGGGAAGCTCATAGAATTCAAGGAATCTTCACAAAATCTAAGAACTCATGAAATCTTTTAGAGTCTAGGAAAATCTAAGGAACCTTTGAGAATCTAAGGAATCCCACAAAACCCGAGGAATCTCATAAACCTAAAGGAATCCAAGGGAATATCATAAAATCTTAGGGAATCTTCATAGAATTTAAGGGAATCTCATAAAATTCAATAGAATCTAATAGAACCTCATAAAAATCTAAAGGAATCTAAAGTAATCTAAGGGAATCTTTCATGCAACCTTTGCGAATCTAGGGAATCTAATAGAATCGGAGGGAATCTTCATGGAATCTAAGGAATCTCATAAAATCTAGGGGAACTTGATAGACCAAGGCAAAATTTCATGAAATCTTTGAGAATCTAGGGGAACCTTTATAGAACTGATGGATCTCATAAAATCCATGAAACTTTATAGAATCAGAAATCTCACAAAAACTAAGGAAATGTGAGGAAATCTTCATAAAATCTGAGGGAATGTCAAAACTCGAGGGAATATAATAGAACATAAAATCTAAGGGAATGCTCATAGAATCTAAGGGAATCTTCATGCAATCTTTGAGAATCTAAGGGAATCTTCATGCAACCTTTGAGAATCTAAGGGAATCTCACAAAATCTAAGAGAATCTAAGGAATTCTTATAAAATCTAATGGAAACTTGAAGAACCAAAGAAATCTTCATAGAATCTAAGGGAATTGCATGAAATGTAAATGTAATCAAAAGGAATATCATAAAATATAAGGGAATCTCATAGAATTTGAGGGGAATCTAAGGGGATCTTCATGACATCCTGGACAATCTAGGGGAATATACTAAAATCTGAACTTGCATCGTAAGAACATGCACCGTAGGACGTGTTAAATTTCTTTCTATATATATCTATATCTATCCAACATATATATGTTCTTATGTTTGTCATGATTATTCGGGTTCTCCATTCGGAGATCCCACTACCACGTGGCTTTGGACGATCCTAAGGCCCGCATGGCTTGGGAGTTTTTATATAGACTCTATATAGACGATCCCACGGCCCGTGCTGATCCGGATCCTCGATCGCAACCCGACATCGTATGGCTCACGCTGCTTTGGGGACATATCCTACTTGGCACATGGCTTTGGGAATTATATGTAATCGATCCTACGATCCAGGTTGTTTTTATCCCGACTTGGCCGGGTCCGAGATTGTAATGGCTCAAAGTTGCTTGGGGACATATCCTACCTGCACATGGCTTTGGGAATTATATGTAATCGATCCTACTGGGCCCAAGTTGTTTTTTATCCCGACCGCCGGTCCTAGGATCGCACGACTTAGATTGATTGTTTGGGACATATCCACGGCACATGGCTTTGGGGACCCTATGTAATCAATCCTACGATCCGTGTTGTTCTTGCTCTTTGATCCCCCATCCAAAAATCCTAAGGCCCATTCGACTAATTTTAATTGGGTCCTAGATAATATAAAACTATAATGTTCTCGATAGTTTTAGAAAGTTTTAGAATGTCCGAAGGTTCTAGAAAGTTCTTAGAATCTTCTAGATAGTTCTAGAATGCCTTAGAAAGTTCCGTAATATTTTAGAAAGTTTAAAAAGGTTTTAGAATATAGAGAATCTAGAGAGAATCTCGTGGAATTTTTCTAGAAAGTCTCCTGCACTTTTGTAGAAAGTTCTAGAATATTCTAGAATGAAAGGGAATCTAAGGGAGTCCTTCTACAAAGTTCCAAATTGTTTTAATAAGTTCTAGAATGTTCTAGAAAGTTCTAGAATATAAGGAAATCTACGAGACTGTAGGGGAATCTAAGAAAATACTTCCAGAAACTTCTAGGATGTTCTGAAAGTTTGAAAATATTTCTGAAAGTCCTAGAATGTTCTAGAAAGTTCTAGAATGTAAAAGAATCTAAGAGAATCTAAGGAAATCTAAGAAAATCTAATAAAATATAAGGGAATCTAAGAAAATATTCATAAGTCTAAGGGAACCTCTTAAAATCTAGGGGAATCTTAATAAAATTTAAAGGGATCTAAGGGAATCTTGATGGAGTCTTAGAGTATCTAAAAGAATCTTCATAGAATCTATTCGAATCTCATATAATATAAGGGAACCCAGGAAAATCTCATAAATTCTAAGGGAGTCTAAGGGTATCTAAAGAAATCTAAGGGAATCTTCATAAATTCTAAATCGTGAACGCTAGGGAATCTTTAGTTCTAGAAGTTCTAAAAATATTCTAGAATGTTCTTGTTCTAGAATATTGGATAGTCTTAAAAAGAGAAAGTTTTAAAACATTCTAGAAAAGTCCTAAAATTGAAAGGAATCTTTATAAAATATAAGGGAATCTACATTTTTAAAGAAGCCTTCATGAAGCCAAGAAGAATCTAAGGTCAATTTAAGGAATTCAAAAGATCTAATGAAAATTCGCAATCTAGAAAAAATCTTCGTGAGAATATAAGGGGATTGCATGAAATGTAACACCTAAGGCAGCCCCATAAAATCTAAGGGAGTTCTATAGGAATCTCATAGAAATCTGAGGAGGATCTAAGGAACAACATCATAGACAATCTAGGGGAACCCTAATAATCCAAGAAAAAACTCAGAGAATCTTAAGGAAACTGAAAAATGTAAGGGACTCACAAAATCTATTGGAATCCAGAGGAAAAATAAAAAGTTTTGGGCCATGCAAATGGTAAAATAATAATGTTATAACGTTATAGATGCTCTCGTTTTTTGAATAAAATGGTTCGAGATGTTCTAGATGTGCCGATGGATAAGCACCTCAACTGAAAATGGTCTTTTTTTTTAGAAATGTTGCAAACAATCCAAAAGTTTTTGGAACGCATCGAGGGGAATATGCTACCGTGAAGACGATTAAATTTTTGTATATATATCCGATCCGGATTTCTATATATGTTATGTTTCTCATTATCCGTCGTCCGTCTCGAGATCCCACGGCTCACGGGTTTTGGGGATTTATCCTACGCCTTATGGCTTGGGAGTTTATATATAATCCAGATAGACACGCATCCATGGTCTAGGGTCTCGACCTGACCGTACCGGGAATTATATGTACAGATCCTATGGCTCATGTTGCGGAGATCTCGAATCTTGATCGGGTCCGGAGATCCTACTCGCCTGCTGAATGCCTTCATTCCTTAGGAAAAGGAACTAGAGCAGGTTATTTGCCAAATGTCCTTATCCATCAGTTGCAACGTACCTCGGAGAGTTATGGATGCGGACTCGTTGCATCTTCGAGCTGACATTGAAGCTGTCCTACACAATTTATCTGACATGCGTGGGCCATTGCTGTTTTCCCTCGAAAACCCTTGGTGAGGGTTTTGAAATCTGTCGATGTCGTTTGTTGCTCTCTTTTTGTTTGGGCCCCATCTCCGTGGACGCTAAAAATCTATTCTATTCTATTCTATTCTTCTTATTCTTTGGGCAATTTGCCTTTAAATGTCCAAACTGTTTATACATGAAACATGGACCTATTTTCCCAGAATTTGCCTTCTTTTTTCCTACAAGTATTACCTCTGTATATTTCATCGTCATCTTCTTTCTTAACTAACTTTATTTGCTCTAATTCTGTTCTGATTAGGCCGATTGGTCTCCATAAACGATAAAAACTTTATTCTATTTTATTCTATTCCTTCCTACTTTCCTAATAAGAGTACACAACTACCCAAAACTTTGAAAAGGCTCTAGATAAATTGAGTACCTGTAATTATCGTGTAACTGGCACATTAGCAGCCTCCAAATCTTCAATGATATCATCAAACGCTTAGAATAACTGTGTCATATTCTCGTTCTCCTTAAATTTAAGTTTCCTTGGTTCCCTGACAAGCATTTCAAGCTGAGAAGTATTTTTTATTTCATATGTTTTGAGAAGATAATCCCACATTTCTTTTGGTGTTTTATCCCTGATCTTATGCATAATGCTTCAGTTTAACTTACTTGCAATAATCCTTTCAAGGTACTGCCTCTAGTTGCCACTCTTGTAGTTGCAAAGGAGCTCTCTCCTAGGGGTATATTTGTGGAATTACTCACCTTCTGTCAGTCCATCATTAAAGATAAGTTCCCACAACATTTCTGCCTTCAAGACATCTTTCATCCCTCCTTTCCATGCTTGACATCCTGCATCACCTTCAAATACACCTATACCACTTAGCAAACTTGCTCCAAATCTGGTTGCCATCACAGACACGTACATACCAATGAAAAGTTTAAATTACTTAGCAATTCATTAGTTTCTTGACCTGATGTTAGTTTAAACACTTAAACAATTATAACAAGGATCTTAAAATTTAATTTCAATGATGCAACAATTTTTCTAAAAGAGCCATGACATCATGACATCTCTCTACTATAAAGAGCCATGGTATTTTTTAACATCCACGATGACTCAACTGTGCGCCATGGGACAAGTCTAACCATAGTGCGACTCTGGGTGGTCTCGAACTCGAGACATATATATTCTAAACTAGCATATTTACGATGAACTAAAGCCCACTTATACACACTATGGTAATGTGTGAAATGGAATTTCTTAATTACTTGACTAGTCCTTCAAGGCCTTTTTGTTATATGTTTGAAACAACACGACGATTTTCATATCAAGACATTTTTTTATGTTTGTTAACATTTTATGTATAATACAATTGTTTCTAAAATAATCAGAAGAAGCGGAGATCTATGCATCCTGGCTTGGATAAAGAACATAGAAAGAACTATATAATATGTTGCTAGAACATCCGAATTAATAGCAACATGTGATATCCTACATGGATTGCACTTCCTGGACAAAGTCAAACAAATTTTCTAAACGTTGACATTGATATATGATCAATATGAAATAAAAAGAAATTGGATTCGTAATGTGTTTCTTTAGTTGACTTGGAGATTCATGCAGTAACAGTAATGAGACCAATGGAGAGTTCATAATATTTAAACACGTATCGTAATGCTCTTAAAAGCATATTTGGGATACAGACTTAAACCACCATCCATCACACCCAACAGCATAGAATCCTCTCTGAACTGTACGAGCATGTCACATCGTATACGGCTCTATCTGCCAACCTTGCTTGCGAAAATGTGATGTGTTTGTTGTAGCTTGCTCATGAACATCCTCTTTTCCTCCTCGAGGTATTAACTTGTAACATGAATGATCTTAAAGCAGATTAATTGAGAAACAACCTTTTTTCCAACCTCTTCTTGGGTGTCTTTTGACTACCAACAATCTGGCTGGATTATCGCTGGTATTAACTATGGCTCCCATCCCCTAGTATTAATTAAATCGGGGCAGTGTTGCCTCCAATAGGAACATTTTTGTTTCGGCGTTGGCGAGTTTGCTCCTCAAGGTGGTTTGTACTTTGGTGGCAAACTCTTCACGGATCACATTTGGATTAAAGTGTTTATTCACAAAACCGACCCTCACATTTCTCAGCTATGTCCCTTGTGTAAGCAGTGAGTCAAGACCGTTGAGCATAGTTTCTTCTTACCTACTCACATCTAGCCAGTTTGGGCCGTGGCTATCTCTTTTCCAAGCGGCACCTGAGGCCAGGGAGGCATTTTTTGGTTGTTATATCGGGGGGTCTAAGAGCTAAAATCAGAATCGTGTCTTTCATTTGGCTTCAAGTTGGTGATTGTGGTCAATTTGGAGGCAAAAGAATTTCCTATCTTTAAGGGCTGGATATTCCACTGCTTTGCCCATGTTCTCTGAGGATATAAAACATAGAATCACAAAGTTTTATCATTTTCTTTATGCTTGCTTACGCCAAATGACACCTAATTTTTGAGGTCTAGTTTGCAAGTTCTTCGTTGTGCATATTTCCACTTAGTGGGTTGTGGTTTATCCGTGAGATTTTGCTCCCCTTGCTAATGTATTGTTTCCATTATGGTAACTTAATACAACTTGTCATCCTTCAAGGAAAAAAAAATCAAAAGACCAAATGGTCTATGGGGACCTAAAATAGAAAAAAGTAATTAAGGATATTGCATTCTTGATCATGTGGGTGCAAGTATGTCAAAATTTATTGTCGTGCTTTAGCAGTGTTTCAAATCCTAAGGGACATTGAAACACATAAGGCATAACAAGCCTATACTACCAATCAACCACAAATTGTTACAATGCATAATATTTCATAACATGGTATGACAAACTGTTGGATGGCATCTTATTATATATAGCAATCACCTTGTATCTTTAGACAAAATATAGTATTTAGAGATGTTGTATACCAACAAAAGGTTGATTAATCTTAGTTTCATGACTACTATGTTTTAGACTCCCACCAGGAACTTTGATGGATAAGATGGATGACGCTAAAAACATCTATATGTACCACAACAGCTATTGGATCTAGTTTTCAAAAATATGGTACAATAAGACCAGGGACAAAGTTATCCTTGTGGCTATTCTTTGGGTCAGCAACAGGTGTCCAACGTTCATATCCAGGAAAGGTATTTTGCTGTATTATAATAAATGGTGATTGTAATAATAGATAACAATAACAATAATCAATAGTGATAAGAATATCAATAATAGTGACAATAAAAATAATAAGATAAATATCGGATAACAATAATGGAAAACTACAAAATGCCATTATAGTTTGGGCTAATGAACCAAAAAGAAGCTTGATTGAATTGATTTGGAGATGATCGTTGGCAATCTTCTCCTTGGTCTAGGTTCGCTTGAATGATTTGCATTTAGACACATGCATATTGATCTAGAAGATTTGAGGCTTTAGTTTCCTTTTGCAATTTGATACATCAACTTAAAAAATGATATTGTTCCTTGGGACAATGGCTGGAGCTAAGGCTATGTCTCTATGTGAACAATTTCTGTATACATTATGCAATTCAAAGACCAACTATTGAGATGTTCGTAGTCTAATTTTGGACCTTTGATATAATTACCTTATGAGGGAAGTCTAGTAAACACAAAAAAACTATAGTGGCATTTGGAACATAAGTTTAGTAAGCCCATGTTGTTTTGTTGACTGAAGGACTATTTGGGGACTTTCTCGTCATTAGCCCAAACTATGGTGGCATTTGGATGTCCCTAAAAATAATATTATAGTATTCACAGTAGTATTTCCGTCCTCTAAAAGGGTTTTTTTCTTTTCTCTCCCGCTATTGCAAACACTTCTATAACCTTCAACTCATGTTGATCAGCTCATGACCTTTACTTTGCACACAGGAGTCACACAAACATTACAACTACTTATCTTCATGAGATTCTTATGGTCCACATTCCTATTATAATATGGTTGCTCATATGAACACAAAACTAAGTGTAAACATTGCAGTTCAAGTGCTAACATTATTGTTAAAAAGCCATGAATCCATAGCCATTGTTGAATTTAGGCCGTGCCAATGGTCCTAATATATAGGGGTCCCAATCTTGAGTATCATTAGCGTCCCTCACCCTAAACATTTCCATCGCATCCTCCTACTGCATCTTGCTCCATCTCTATATCCAACGTGTTTAAATTTAGACCAAATGAAGAACAAAGATTTTGACCTGAAAAGAGGAAAGGGAAAGAATAACCTGGCTTTGGATTTTACTATGAGCTTTGCCCTGATTTTATCCTCAACTTGGATGGAAAAATCCAAATGATATGATGGTAGGCCTTGTTTTAGGGTCTGGGTTTTGGGATCGCCAAGACAGCCCTCTGTGAGGACTCTTGGATCAAGCAAACAAATCCTAGCAGAGTGTCACGTGGGATTTTGCAAAGAGATCAGAACAAAAAGAAGGAAACAAAACAGAAAAACAAAGAGACTATATGCCAAGATAAGGCTCCTTGAATATTAATATGAGTACATGAATTCTCATCAAGCAAGAAGAATGAAACAAGAC
Source organism: Isoetes taiwanensis (assembly GCA_021234155.1). Taxonomy (NCBI): domain Eukaryota; kingdom Viridiplantae; phylum Streptophyta; class Lycopodiopsida; order Isoetales; family Isoetaceae; genus Isoetes; species Isoetes taiwanensis. Next base: position 2,260,184 of record JAJEKV010000120.1, on the reverse strand, counting down.
AACACTAAGTCTCATCTAAAAACTTAAGATCTATCTCTATTGATATATATAGTACAATGGCCTTGGGCCAGAATAGATAGATGGCAGATCTTGGTCACCAACTCCTGGATCATATGCATAATTTAAGGGAATCTTGCAGTGCCGTCATTAGTGCCTGGAATCCTAGTAAATTAAGGCCGAACTCCTCGGAGGCCGTCATTTGTCTTGTCTTGCTCTCTTCTATGACGGGCATGTGGACTTCTGCGTGGTTTTTGGTGGGGGCGTGGGTTTGCTACCTGACACTTGACCTGGTCCCCTTGCCTATGCCCTGTGTGGTATTCAGGAACATGGTATTTTTTAAGCGCCCTATATTTTTATAGGGCCAGAAACAACTGGCTACTGCCCATGTAGGATAAATAACTTGGCGTAGTTTGGCCTGGCGATATTTTGCACCGTCTTGCTAAGATGGTGTAACTGAATTGGCGCAACCATGAAATTTTTATTTTGCTACATTAACAAATTGGCTACAAGCAAATTTGTATTTGTTAAGATAGGAACATACTATTCATATTCATGTTCATGTTCATGTTCATGTTCATGTTCATGTTCATGTTCATGTTCATGTTCATGTTCATGTTCATGTTCATGTTCATGTTTATATAAATGTTCAAATTAAATCCAAAACAATTGTCAACAATAGGGAAAACTCGGCGGGGTGGAATAAACTAAACACGGAAAGGGTTTTATGCTAGCTTGATCAAATTAAAAATATTATGAAACCCTAATCCTAGAGGACTAACAAATGGCGATTCTTAGATGGACATGTGGCGAGTGTACTATATTACCCCTTTTAAAATTTACCTTAGGTTCTAATTGGCTACCTCGATAAGTTTTTCTTATGCACAAAACTACGTGTACCCTACGCCTAGTTGGATTTAGTAAATATCAAATTGGCTGCTAAACAAGAAAATCTACAAATTCATGTTTTGAATTGGCCACTACCCTTGATCAAATGAGCGTATCCTACTGCAGCGTAGCAACCATTTCTGAAAAATATGAATGTGTGGCCAAGCGGCCCCGAGCCACTAAAATACCATGGGGAATAGTCCTATGCACGGCTGCAGTTAACACTCCCCCTCACCAAAAGAACACTTTCGAGGAGGGGAGAGAAAAGCAAGCACAAATTCAGAAGGGAGAAGCCGGGGAACCTTGTCAAAATCATCACGTCAGCTGCAGGGGCGTGCCTCAAAGTGGTATTCTGGATAAGATGCTGATCTTTCAAGGCATCTGAAGCGTGTACCGCGATAGAAGGGGATACATCTATCTGAAACCAAAGCGTGTCATGTCTTCAAAGCACGTTGAGCCTCCATGGGACATCTCTGACATTGATGAGTAGGCAAGTCACGGAGACCAAAAGCACTAACTGCGGCATTTGGATTACAATAATAGATGGGGCGTCGTCGAGCAATGAACATTGGAGAAAGGCACTTGAGGCAGCACAAAAACACCAGCCGGTGAAGCGGATGGGTCGGGGGCGTGGCGGCATGCTCAAAATTGTGTGAGTCTCGAGCGGCATGGCGGGGGTTTTGCCAACCGCGTTCATTTGGAATGTAGATCCAATTCTCATTGTGATCCAAGATTTCTCATTCCTGCTAGACAGTTCTGCGCACAAAATGTAGATCCCACCGAAGACCTGTGGAGATGTGTGTCGGGTCCAATCAATGTGACCAGCTAGATGTTGTAAATGATGTGCCACCTAGATGTTGTAAATGTATCTGTGCAAATTGAATCCCCATTTCTTCGTGCAAGTTCTTGTGGACTTGCAGCAAAGTTTTGCAATCCAAAGGGGCAAATGGTGAGCAAGCTCAGGCACGTACTCCACCTTAAAAGCATTGACCCATGACTGATCATGGATATATTTGTTGTCATTCTGTAACAACCACTTAGCATTTGGATCACCTTGAAAGGCACGGTGTGGATCGTCATCAAACTTATCCTGTGTATCAGCTAGATAGAAGTCATGCATAACATACGCCATTGGTTGAACAAGGCAAAAAATAAAGAATTCTGGATCTTCACAAGTAATAAGCTGAAATGTAAAAAACCAAAAGGCCTTTGTCTTCAATTGAGAGATCGGGTCGGATGGTGAGGATCTTCTTGGTGAAGAGTCATGAAGGGGTGCGTTTAGCGAAGAACCACTTGAGCATAAAGAGATGTCTTCAAGTTGTACATAATCGAGATAGCTTCGTGGGTTTTGGAAAAATAATCCTAAATGTGGACAACAAGGAGATATATGTCTACGTCTTGATTATATGGCTTCATTAGCTGACTCAATGGCCTCTTGCAGGTGGTGTTCCATATCATGAATTCTGTTGTCTTTGTCTTCTCAATGAGAAGGCGGAGTTGATCGATCTTTTCTGCGAGAATGAAAGCGTATGAAGATGAAGGGCGTGAGTGGAAACTTCATGCGGTGAAGACTAGCAATCTCAAGCGTCATCTACCGGATGTTTACGAGCCTCGATGGTATTTGGGTTTGCAAGTCCATGGCGTGTGTCTATCTTTGTGGTACGGACTTCCAAAATAGAAATGTGAATTTAGCTACATGGTGGCATCTTTGTTGATAGATGTACTCATTTTACAGCAGGTGTAAAGAGCACAGTATCAACAAAGTTTGTCTTTTTCTTTGATGAAAGCTAGAACCTCCTCCCGTGATGGTGGCTTGAAGTTGAGCTTGATGTTCTTCCATGGTTCGCGTGTGTCTTGTTCTTTAATAAGAGCCTCTCAGGTATCTAGCAAAGCTCCATGCTTAGTTTGAAGACTTTCTTCCAAGGTTTGGTTCTGAGCTTGGCGACACGAAGATCCTGGTACCAAGGCTTCCGCATAATCCATATATTCTTTCACCCCATTCATGAAATATTCTTGCGACTCCTGAAGTTTGATCATGCAACCAGCAACAATTTGTTTATATTGGTACAGTGCCCTTCTGGTGGGTGGAGGAACGAGGGGCTGAAGAGGCAAAGGTGGCTGTTGAATGATGTGGATTGAAGTTTGAAAACTTCGGTGTGAGTAGAAAAACTATCTGCATGAGTGGGCGAGGAAAAGGAACATTGATGACAGGTGTTTGGCGTGGAGCTTGTGGGCGTGGAGATGGTTGGGCATCAGGACATGGACGTGAGCTCTCTTCTTGAAGTTCTCTAATGAGACGGATGACAGAGTGGGTACAACTAAAAGCTTGAGAAGTAGCTTCCAAGCGTCGAATGGAGAGACAACTAGGTTCTGGAAGACACTGGTTGATGATGGCCTGGAAGTGAGCACCCATAGCAGACTCAAGACCGGAGCCAAGAGATTGACGGAGGCTGTATACTTCATGAAGATGTTGAAACAAGATTTGGGACCAATCCACAAAACTGGTGGAGTGAATAACGGCAATTGCAGTATGGAAAAAGTGCTTGTTGATATGGGTGTTCTTGATAGAGTACCCATAGAACTTCCTCCACAAGAACTTGGCAAATGCTTCATGAGGCTTCGCTATGTTGGTGAGCTTATATGTTGTGGCCACATATGGAGCTTGGTCATAGACTGTAACATCATGATTCTGCAAAGCAATTTCAAGAGGGAGTGCATCGAGACAATTGAAATACTTGGGCCAAAGACTTTGGTTGAGGTGATTCTTGTATGATCCACCATCATCTAATATCTGCATCGGTCTTGATCAAGTGTGCAATGAACTAGCGAAAGGCTTATCTTTGGATTAGGAACGGAGTTATTGTTTAGAAAATTCAAGCAACCACACCCTTTCAGCGACATCACAACTAAGCCTTCAAAGAGGTTCTCGGACGTTGGCGGTGGAAAAAGATGACGGTTGAAAAGCTCCGCGATCCATGGGCGCGTGGCTTGGAGGTGGGCAACTTGAGGGGGGCAGCCATGGCGTCGGCGGAAGAAATTGATGAAGCGGGCGAAGAGTGGGAAAGAAGTGGAGAAATTTCCAGAAGCTTTAGGGTTAGCATCGTACAACCAATATTTTTATAGGCAGGTTCAAAAGTAGAATCTGAGTCATTGATAGTGCCAGATGGTAGTATGGATGAAAGAAGGTCCCAGAACCAAAATTTTAGTTAAGTCCCAGAAAGCCAACTGAGAGTGAATCAAGGTTAAAGATGAACAGGAACGAACGGTGCGATGGGACGTCGTGGTGATGTACGAATAATGATTTGACACACGGTAGTAGTTTTAGTGGGTATAATAAGGAGAACAACTCGAGGATTGAATGTTTAAAGAAAGGAGGTGTGGCGAGAAGCAATGGAGGCCGGAGAGAAGATGCTACTGCGACTAGATTCTTGGCCGAATATAGAATCTGGAATTGGAATGTACCTCGCATATGGACACGTCAGCAAAATTTAATTGCGCCACCGTGGCAGGCAATAGGCAGTAGGGCTATATAAAGTGAACAAGGAGTGAAGCGAAAACACAACCAGTTGCAGCGATGGATAACCTGCTGCATGAATGACTTAGATCTGTGGAAGATGAAGAACCGCGGAATCATGGCTGGCTGTCTAGGTCGGCAAATAACCCGAATCCGATGTCTAATTATCATGACGTCATACTGCACCTCCGCTACGATCCGGAGCAGGGTTATATAATCCTGCAGGCCTGTGTTGCTCCCAACCCGGAGTAACAAGGTGTTTTTGAGTAGGATTTTGTATATAGGGCGATGCCCCTGTGATTTAAGTAAGGGCTATGCCCAAATTTTTGTGTAACCCAACTTCCTGGAATTGTAAAGAAGAACTAAATCCCCTTCCTTGAAATTTTTTGTTTTGATTTGTTTGTCATGCCGAGTTTTTCATGCTTGTTGCCCAACAAGAACTACGAGATAAGCATCGCGCAAAGCTCATCTAATTATTGCAACTAATAAGCAGCTCTTCTTGAGTAGCGGAGGAGGATCATGCATGGTAGCAAGTTGAAAGCGAAGAGATGGTAGAACAAACTCAAAGGCATTAGAGCTTCTTGGCCATAAACCAACTTAAAGTGCGCCCTATGGCAATCTTATGCTTGGTGTTATAAGCCCATAAAGCGATTGGAGGCGCCAATCGGTTCACAGGCGTCACAATTTTCTTCAAAATGTTGATGAGATCTTTTTGGTACTTTTCGGCAAGACCATTGCCTTAATGGATAATAAAGGAGTGCTCTTTCGATGATGGATATGCAAGTAGTCAAAATCGGTTCTTTGATCGTCGATTAACAAAATGAACACCTCGGTCACTTACTAGTGGAGCAGCCCGGCGTGTAATGACATCGTGTAAGAGTATCGTGCCGTGTTGGCGGCGATGTTATTTGATAGTGCACAAGCTTGCGCCCTTGGTTGCATGTCGGTGAGAACAAAGATGTATCGAGCATGGCGTCTTCGGCGAGTGGATCCAGGGCCAATAAAATCCTTTCCCATTTGCTGAAGGTCATATTATATTGAGGAATTTAGAAGCGATCCGAGGCGTTGATCCGAATCCTATGGCTCCACATCGATTTGGGGATTCTATTGATGAAAGGAATTATGTATAAGTCCCATCACATCCATTGGTGTTTAAATCCACGGCCATTGAGTGCGAGATCCTATGGCCCGCGTTGAAAAAAATCCCATTTCTACTGCTAATAACAATGCCCATAAATTTTCTTCTTCCATATTTTTCCAAGCCATATATTAATTTTTTCTTGGTTCCAACATTATTGCCTCTACACATAGAACAAAATCAACACCATATAGTATTCCGCTTGAAATCTTATAGTATTTTTGCGAATCTTGTTATCTGATATAGCAAATTTTGTACTTGCATACCCACAAGCGAGGAACTTTGCGGTATAGATTAAGGAATAAGGGGTGAATATGCCTATCCAACGACTCTGTTGCGGGTCACCCCATGTGAATGTGCACCCAAACCAAGGGGTTTAAGGTGGGTTTTAATTTAAATGTGTTGGACCCAATGGTTGTGTTAATTAATGTCAATGGTAGTTATGTGTTGGTTGTTAATGTCAATGGTTGTTATGTGTTGGGGATTTATTTTTTATATGTTGGATGTTAATGATTTGTGTTGCAAAAATTTTTTTTAGCCCCTTCGGAGGCCTTAGGATCAGTCGACAAAATTTTAGAATTCAAACAAAAAAAAACTAGAATTCATTTGAGGTTTCATCACACAGCCCAGCTTTTGAATTTCATCACAATAAAACAAATAGAACATAAGTAAAAGTTAGCATAAAGATAGGCCCGGTTTGATCCCATTATTAAAGAAGTCATAAAGTTTGCAACACCCATACACAAACATTTTCAACTGGAATTTAACAGCCCTTTGGCCTCCATGGATTCTTGTGGTGAGAAACCAAAGTGGGAAACTTTTACGCTTGTTAGCACAAGGATCTAGGCATATGGAGATTTTAATAAGCACCTCAAAATCTAAAATGCATGGTAATTTTTGCAAGCTTCATCGCGGGAATGAGCCATAAAACAACATCAATAGCACAATCCTATATTAATCAGCTGGTAGGATGTGAAAAAGCCTACCAAACCAAAGCCGAAAAATTGCTGTTTTAGCATAGATAACTTAACCGAACATATCCATAACATGCACTATCAAAAGATCTGGAGAGAGCTTTCCAACGCATAATAAAATCATCTCAAAGCGAGCTACGGATCAAAGTTATGATAAGAAATGTGTTGCCGGTGAGAGCGCACTACATGCACCCTTCAAACCCTTCATGTGCCCATTATGCATCACACACACAAAAAGGGGCTTTGTTGTGAGCCATTGGTTGTTGACCATTATGCACCCAAAAAGGGCTTTTGTTTGTGAGCCATTGGTTGTTGACCATTGGAAAAAAAAAAAAAAAGGGCTAAAATCAATGGCACCGAAAATGGTGCACTCTAGATATGCCGCATTAGTACATCCATTTGAATACATCCAAATCATAGGAAAACCTTAGTGAAAAGCGTTACAAAACACAAAACCCCCCACGTTATTATGCTACATATACATACTCATGTGCTTCTTGTGCCTCGCTAGAGAAGTCCAACTATAGTTTTGAGATTTCATCTTTTTAATAAGTGCTCGGACTCTTGGCATAGTCTTTAGCGATACTTGCCAACCTCGAAATTAAGTAAAAATAAGTTCCACTGTAGTAAGCATTTAGTTATTGCAATCTCATATTTGTATATCATTCTTGACGAGTTAAATGTTTTCCTTGGGGATTATGAGGTTGTGGATTTAATATTTAAAGGTGTAGATCAAGAAACATATCAAGGCTTACATCATACGATGCTCAAGAAACACATGGAATAGGACCATTCACAAAGGAAAGCAATACTTTCGCAATAGAAACCCTTCAACCTACTTCAATACAGACATCTTAAATCACAATTCTTGTAAAGTATATGCCAAGCCCTACATTGTCTATTAAACCTGATGCTAGATTATACCACTTAAGACACATGATTGTCATGAACCTACAAAGAAACAAGGGTTTATGTGATGACCATGAACATATAGTGTGTGGCCATATCCAATGTATGTGCATATTGTCATGCATACTACTATTGGTGTTTCGTCACACATTATGATATGGTCATCACAACTACGTGGACCTGATGGCATTATATTGACTCTAGTTCTGCCATAAAGTGTGTTCCATCTATTGCTTTCACCATAATAGCACTTAGTTTTAGTAGGGGAAATTTTAGATACTTCAACTTTGAGTTTGTAAGGTGCCAGGCACTACGTGTATTACCCAAGTGCTATGGGCATAATGTTTTATAAGCTACAGTAGAGTTTGCATTATGCATTAGTAAAGATAATTACTTAGCTAATTGTTCTAACTTAGCGCTGTTTGATGTTGTTCTCGGTTGTTCGAGCCCATTATATAGATACCAAGGCCTATTGGTCTATTTTTCTTTTTTGGCCTATAGATCTTATTATTTTCCACTATATCCCTTAAAGGTGCACCACATGGATGATGTTAGGTATCACATTCTTGCACTTGCCATGGTTTGAATCTCTTGACATTTGAAATCTTTGTTGGAAAGAGCATTGCACTACATGGTTTTGCCCGTTGGGTTGTTGCAACGAGCAACTGATGCTTGCGATTCGATCTGAGCTTTTTTTGCAACAATATCTCAATGGTTTTTTCTCAAAAGATATGGGGCCTTGATTACTTTGGCCCAAGTGGCTGGTCATTATCATGTTTACATAAATCCCACCTTGGCACCGGGGCCCCAAGCTTATTGCTTGCTTCATTGTCGAGGAACAAGCTTGTAGCTATTGCATCAATTACGCGCGGGGTCCCGCAGTCTACAGTTGAGGCGGGTAGATGGGGCGGCCACAATTGCCCGAGAAGCGAGACTATGTGCCTATTACCCGATTCTGAGTTATTGAAGATGAAAGCCATACTCCGAAATCATTTTTTGACCTTAGCATTCCATTCCGCGCTTCCACAACTTCTCGGAGCACCATCGTGCATGACTTGGCATTATACATACTTGAGGTTCTAGATAAACATCTGCAATTCGAGCCCTCGGTGAGTCATTATCTCTGTTTGTCTAGTATCATCCCTTCTTGCAAAGGTTTTTCCCTTGAAAACCTTCCGCAGGGTTTTTAATCCTAGTAGTAATGATTGTACTAGCCCATTGTATGGGTCCCATGACCTATTGGTCTCAGGTGGGCGTTAAAAATTTATTCTATTCTATTCTATTCTTAAAATTTATATTTTGGTGAGGGACTTCGTCGGAGGAGGCAAGCCGAGGTAGATAGGCATATCTTTCATCCAGCGATTACACAAACATTTTGAAAAAAATGTAAAGGGGGTATTAAACCAATTTGATCGACTACCCACTAATAATAATAATAAAGGACTGTCATAGGAACAACCCGGGCCCCTTTAAGGCGTCGTAAAATAAGAAAAGGCAAATAGGAGGCAGCGTCGCGAAAGTTTATCACGGGATAAAAAAAACCCAGCCCTTTTGGGTTTTAGGTGAAAACCCTAATGATAAACTTTTCAAAAGAAAGCCCGGTATCAAAGTTGATATCATTGAAGAAAAGTCGAGGAAGCACGAGATGGAGCCGCAATTGAGCGATTCATCTCAAACTCTATGGGAGTCGGACAAAAGAAATAAATAGGCATGATCCGCGTGAAAACATAGGAGAAAACAAATAGAATGCGTTAGGCGATAGAAAAGTAACTTAACAAAAGTCGCCATAGGCTGGATGAGATGACACGAAAAGAAACAACATAAAAGAAGCAATTAACTAAAAATAGAAGCCATCAACGCCCAAAAATGAAAGCCTCCCAAGGGCTGGTCCATGACAAATCACAATCCTCCAATAAGAAAAGGGGCTGGTCCGCATGAGCCGCAGCGACATAACATCATATCTTAAAATAACATAACCTCTAAAATACAGAGGGGCTGGTCACGCGAGCCACGTGATATAGAATCACAAATCAAAATGAAAAAACATGAATGTAAACAACTTAGGGTGGGTAGGGAGGGAACTGAGACCAAAAAACTGTTGTGAGAAGACGTCGATAATGGAGAAAGAGCCCAAAAATGTATATATAGCCTCGTCTCTCCCCAAAATGGCGATCCGACGGTGTCGAATCGCATGCATTCTTTCTGTCTTTCTTATTTTTGAAGGATGAAAAAATGTCGATTAATCAAAAGTAGAAAATTGCACAATGTACATATCTCATCTAGTTGTATAAACACAAGAAGATGCCACTAGAACACGAGTCTGAAGCACTGTGTTAACTAGTTTAAAAATTAATTTGAAGATACTAAATTAAAATATGGTCTCTCACGTTTGCTAATAGTTTTTTTTTTCGTAATGTACATTATCTTATCTGTATATACACAATTACATCAGCAATATTTCTGTAAATTAAGGTCATGTCTATTAGAACCAAGAATAAACCTTCAAACTCAGTCCTCCATCCATAAGCGCCTAATTGTACATGATTGTTACTTCTCTTACAAACTTTATCTATAAGTGCAGGGGTTTTTTAATCCTAGTAGTAATGATTGTACTAGCCCATTGTATGGGTCCCATGACCTATTGGTCTCCGTGGACGTTAAAAAAACTATTCTATTCTATTCTTAAACATTGAGAGATTATATTTGAAAATGACCTCAATTTAATCTTGATTACAGTAGATACTCCAAGTCGATTCTAGTTCTAATGCCTTATATTGTCCTTCTTCTTTACAATGAGTATTAGAGCTACTTCAATGGCTTCCAAGTCTGATTGCCATAAGAAAGACAGATGCACCAATATAACCTTATATTTGGATGCACCAACACTTTCATAGCATGAGTTCAATTTAAAAACATCATGTAAAAGCTTGTTCAATGCCATGAATTGTAGGATTGGCCATCGAAACTTTGGATAAATTAGGAGATACAACATTTGCCTTCACGTAATAGCACTTGTCCATCTAAGATTAGGTCGTTTAAGATATGTTCTAATCTTATAGATTCTAAACAATTATATGATTAGTGGTTATTTTTTATATTTAAGATCTTAGATTGTTGTTTTTGATGCTGAGATTGACAAGGACAATTCTAACAATGCTACCCTATTAGAGCCTTCAATAGAGTATCATCTTGCACAATGAAATCATATGCCAGATAATATTGGTCTATATAATAGAAAGGGAACACATAACTAAGCTAATTTCAGTATCATAGAGATAGTTGCTCAATTTAAGAAAACATATATTCTTAAGTTTTTTAAATGTATGTAGGGATACACAAGAAGTAATTGCACTGGATATGATCCTCGGAAGCGTCCATGGTATGTCTAGCTCTCATGGGAAATTTTAATACAAACTTTATACATTTAAATTATGAGAAAACATATCTACCTACTAAATCAACATGTTTGAAAAGAATAGAATAGAATAGAACAACCACGAATATAGAATAGAATAGAATAGAATAGAATAGAATAGAATAGAATAGAATAGAATAGAATAAGATAGAATAGAATAGAATAGAATTGAATTAATTGATGTTTTATCATCCATGGATGATAAATGATCTATGGGACCCAATACAAGAACAATATAGTAACATTTAACATAGCAAGAATAAACCTCAATCCATAGATCATTCTCTGAAGAGGTGAATTGCCTACAAAAAGTTATTCTAAATTCATCAAAGACCCCCTTTCCATCTCATCATTTCTTATTTTGTCTTATCATTATTTTGGGCCATTGATGGCATGAATATTCTATTTCTTATTCCAAATGGAGAAACCATGGCCGTCTGTTGACCCCTTGATGGGGTCAAATTGCCATTCCATGTCAGCATATGATTTGGTACCAATGGTTTCCAAAGTCAAGATCTTGCCCTGCTCCACCGCCTAGCGAGGTTGTGATGCCTAGCAAGCCCCAATTGAACTCCGTGAAGAAGAAGCCCAAGCACAAATCTCACCAAGCACAAAATGTTCACGGAGCTCGATTCTAGCATCTCAAAATTTGCCTTGGGAAAATAGAGAGTGGGCCAGCATCTGCACAAACAAAGAATACAATTTCAAATTAAAACGCGGACAAAGGCCGGTGGAAACCACTTCGGGTTTTCATCTGTTGCCCCTTTCCGACCCTGCATGAAACATATCTACATATGGCGGTTGGCTTTATCCTCTCACAGCCCTTCCCTCAGTCGGTTCAAAAATATGGCTCTCAAACTCCCCGGATGCATGTGATCAGCGGGGCGATATGCAAATCTAAACAAAATCCTGGACCTCCGTCTCCGGCCAAAAGAAAAACAAGCTATTAATCGGCTCTTGAAGAGGAAAGCGGAGTCCTTTCACAGCCACATGAAAGGATATGGCGAATCCGCTCTAGTACCTTTCACAACCATAAAAGGAAGGGCATGTTTTCTTTTCAACCCTTTTTCTTATAGTCTATCATCTTAAGGCGGCTTGGGACAAATTCTTATCACCCTCAATTTTTATCTTACTCATAGCGGGATTCTGGAATGGCCAATTTATTCTCTCGAATCTTTACGTGGCTCCAAACCACGGAATCCATAACCTACTCCAAATCTAGGGATCCCAACTTCCCTCCCCACAAATTGGAGGCCCTAAGACCCTCCTTTGCAATTTCAAGGCCAATTGTGGCACATGGGAAAACTTCAGTTCCGACCAAAGCTTGTTTTGGATGCAAGCCTTGCTTGCTCGGGAAAATGCTGCGGCAACCCTAATTCTTGATTCAACCTCCTAAGACCCGTGGACCAAATCTAAGAGCTGATTCAGCTCCTTTGCGAACCCCATCTTGCCTCCACAATCAAGCTCTGGTGATTTTGTTTTCTTGAATCAATGCCCGCCATGAATTAATCTATTTGAAGGAGAGTTTCCACGGGGCATCACTTGCTGCCTTCTCGCCGTGTTAATCACTTGTCGCCATCATCGTGCTAAAAAGGCCCCTTGTTCCTTGCTTTACGCTTAACCCAAATGAAAATACTTAAATTAGCAACATGCCAAGTCACCTTTTTTTAGCATCTCGGTGAGAGGTGTCACGTTGTTCTAACATCTAATTTGTATACAGGCATCACTTTGGGTCAAACTAGCCCATCCACCGTCAGCATTATACGAAAAAATCTACGAATACACCTCCATAACAACTCACAATCTTATGTAACATCATATGATTTTCACATTTTTGAAACCTTATTACTCTTTGTCATGAGTCATCATTGGTTTCCAGAAGATGCTTATATCTTTACTTCTGGCCTTTAAGCTATAATGAACGAAATACATACTAGTTCAAAATAATATCTGTATCAATGATTTTTTATCGCTATAGCCATATCTAATCTAACATATATATGTTTTTATGTTTGTCGCGCTTATCCAACTTTCCGTTCGAGATCCTACGGTTCACGTGGCTTTGGGACGTATCCTACGGCTCAGATGGCTTGGGAGTTTCTATATAGACGACTCTACGGTCCAGATTGATCGAATCTGGAGCGTCGGTCCGAGATCCTACGGCTCGGATAGAATCTAAGGGAAAATGATAGAATATAAGGGAATCTTCATAGAAACTAAGGGAATCTCATGAAATCTAAGAGAATATAAGGGAATCTTCATGAAATTTTTTAGAATCTAGGGGAATCTAATAGGATTGCAGGCATCTTCATAGAATCTGAGGGAATCTCATAAAATCCGAGGGAATCTTCATAGAATCTGAGGGAATCTCATAAAATTTGAGAGAATCTAATGGAATCTCATAAAATTTAAGGGAATCTGAGGGAATCTAAGAGAATCTAAGGGAATCTTCATAGAATCTGAGGGAATCTATGGGAATCTCATAGAATCTAAGGAATGCGAGGGAATCAAGGGGAATCTTCATAAATATCGGGGAATCTAAGGGGAATCTCATAGAATCTAAAGGAATCTAGGGGAATCTTCGTAGAATCTGATTGAATCTCATAAAATCTGAGGGAATCTTTATAGAATCTGAGGAAATCTCATAAAATCTAAAGGAATCCGAGGAATCTTCATAAAATCTGAGGGAATCTAATAGAATTTCATAAATCTAAGGGAATCTAGCGGAATGTTCGTAGAATCTAAGGGAATCTTCATAAATGTTTGAGAATCTAAGGGAGTCTTCATAGAATCTGAAGAAATCTCATAAAATCTAAGGGAATGTCATAAAATCTGAGGGAATCTTTATAGAATTCAAGGAAATCGTCATAGAATCTAAGAGAATCTCATAAAATCTAAAGGAATCTGAGGGAATCTCGTAAAATGTGAGGGAATCTTTATAGAATCTGACGAAATCTCATACAATCTAGGGGAATCTAAGAGAATCTTCATAGAATCTGAGGGAATGTCATAAAATATGAGGGAATCTAATAGAATCTCATAAAATCTAAGGGAACCTACGGGAATGCTCATAGAATATAAGGGAATCTAATAAAATATAAGGGAATCTTCTTAGAAACTAAGGGAATCTCATGAAATCTAAGAGAATCTAGGGGAATCTAATAGGATTGAGGGCATCTTCATAGAATCTGAGAGAATCTCATAAAATCTGGGGCAATCTTCATAGGATCTGAGGGAATCTCATAATATCTGAAAGAATCTAAAATAATCTCCTAATACCTAGGGGGATCTAAGGGAATCTAGGAAAATGTTCATAGAATCTACAGAAATCTTCGTAACATTTTTGAGAATCTAAGGGAATCTTCATATAATCTAAGGGAATCTCATAAAATCTGTGGGAATCTTCATAGAATTCAAGGGAATCTTCACAAAATCTAAGAACTCATGAAATCTTTTAGAGTCTAGGAAAATCTAATGGAATCTTTGAGAATCTAAGGGAATCCCACAAAACCTGAGGGAATCTGATAAAACCTAAAGGAATCCAAGGGAATATCATAAAATCTTAGGGAATCTTCATAGAATTTAAGGGAATCTCATAAAATTCAATAGAATCTAATAGAACCTCATAAAATCTAAAGGAATCTAAAGTAATCTAAGGGAATCTTCATGCAACCTTTGCGAATCTAGGGGAATCTAATAGAATCTGAGGGAATCTTCATGGAATCTAAGGGAATCTCATAAAATCTAGGGGAACTTGATAGAATCTAAGGCAGCCTTCATGAAATCTTTGAGAATCTAGGGGAACCTTTATAGAATCTGATGGATCTCATAAAATCTGCGAGAAACTTTATAGAATCTGAGAAATCTCATAAAAACTAAGGAAATGTGAGGAAATCTTCATAAAATCTGAGGGAATGTCATAAAATCTGAGGGAATATAATAGAACATAAAATCTAAGGGAATGCTCATAGAATCTAAGGGAATCTTCATGCAATCTTTGAGAATCTAAGGGAATCTTCATGCAACCTTTGAGAATCTAAGGGAATCTCACAAAATCTAAGAGAATCTAAGGAATTCTTATAAAATCTAATGGAAACTTGAAGAACCAAAGAAATCTTCATAGAATCTAAGGGAATTGCATGAAATGTAACAGAATCAAAGGGAATATCATAAAATATAAGGGAATCTCATAGAATTTGAGGGGAATCTAAGGGGATCTTCATGACATCCTAGACAATCTAGGGGAATATACTAAAATCGGAACTTGCATCGTAAGAACATGCACCGTAGGACGTGTTAAATTTCTTCTATATATATCTATATCTATCTAACATATATATGTTCTTATGTTTGTCGCGATTATTCGGCCCTCCATTCGAGATCCTACGGCTCACGTGGCTTTGGGACGTATCCTAAGGCCCAGATGGCTTGGGAGTTTTTATATAGACTCTATATAGACGATCCTACGGTCCAGGTTGATCCGATCACGATCGTCGATCCAGGCTTATCGTGTAGCTCCATTTTACAGGGGACATATCCTACGGTGCACATGGCTTTGGGAATTATATGTAATCGATCCCCTCTGATCGAGGTTGTTTTATCGGCCGAGTCGATTAAGAGATTATGGCTTCGAGGTTGCTTGAGGGACATATCCTCACGGTGCACATGGCTTTTGATTATATGTAATCGATCCTACGGTCGGGTTGTTTTTATCGTAGTCGATCGGATAAATACGACTTAGATTGCTTGGGGACATATCCTACGGCGCACATGGCTTTGGGAACCCTATGTAATCAATCCTACGATCCAGGTTGTTCTTGCTCTTGATCCTCGATCCAAAATCCTAAGGCCCATTCGATCTCGACACTTAATTGGGTCCGAGATAATATAAACTATAATGTTCTAGATAGTTTTAGAAAGTTTAAGAATGTCTGGAAGGCTCTAGAAAGTTCTAGAATCTTCTAGATAGTTCTAGAATGCTCTAGAAAGTTCTAGAATATTTTAGAAAGTTTAAAAAGGTTTTAGATTATAAGAGAATCTAGAGAGAATCTCAGGGAATTCTTCTAGAAAGTTCCAGAATTTTGTAGAAAGTTCTAGAATGTTCTGGAATGAAAGGGAATCTAAGGGAATCCTTCTAGATAGTTCCAAATTGTCTTAATAAGTTCTAAAATGTTCCAAAAAGTTCTAGAATATAAGGGAATCTACGGGAATGTAGGGGAATCTATGAAAATACTTCTAGAAAGTTTTAGGATGTTCTAAAACTTTCAGAATATTTTTGAACGTCCTATAATGTTCTAGAAAGTTTTAGAATGTAAAAGAATCTAAGAGAATCTAAGGAAATCTAGGAAAATCTCATAAAATATAAGGGAATTTAAACAAATATTCATAAGTTTAAGGGAATCTCTTAAAATCTAGGGGAATCTTCATAAAATAAAAAAGTTTTCTAAGGGAATCTTGATGGAGTCTTAGAGTATCTAGGGGAATCTTCATAGAATCTATTTGAATCTCATATAATATAAGGGAACCCAGGGAAATCTCATAAAATCTAAGGGAGTCTAAGGAATCTAAAGAAATCTAAGGGAATCTTCATAAATTCTAACAGAACGCAGGGGAATCTTAGTTCTAGGAAGTTCTAAAATATTCTAGAATGTTCGATTGTTCTAGAATATTGTAGATAGCTGTGGGTAAGAGCTAAAAAGAGAAAGTTTTAAAACATTCTAGAAAGTAAGGGAATCTCAGAAAATTGAAAGGAATCTTATAAAATATAAGGGAATCTACATAAATTTAAAGAAGCCTTCATGAAGCCTTAAAGAATCTAAGGTCAATTTAAGGAATTCTCAAAAGATCTAATGAAAATTCTGGGCAATCTAGAAAAATCTTCGTAGAATATAAGGGGATTGCATGAAATGTAACAGAATCTAAGGCAGTCTCATAAAATCTGGGCAAATCTAAGGGAATCTATAGGAATCTCATAGAAATTGAGGAGGATCTAAGGAAATAACATCATAGACAATCTAGGGGAACCTTAATAATCTAAGAAAAACTCGTAGAATCTAAGGAAATCTGAAAAAATGTAAGGGACTCTCATAAAATCTATTGGAATCTAGAGGAAAAATAAAAAGTTTTTGGGCCATGCAAATGGTAAAATAATAATGTTATAGAATGTTATAGATGCTCGTGTTTTTTGAATAAAATGGTTCGAGATGTTCTAGATGCTGATGGATAAGCACCTCAATCTGAAAATGGTTTTTTTTTTTTAGAAATGTTGCAAACAATCCAAAATAGAATGTTTTGGAACGTGCATCGTAGGAATATGCGCCGTAAGACGTATTAAATTTCTTGTATATATATCTGATCTGATCTTCTATATATGTTCTTATATTTCGCGCTTATCCGGCCGCCCGTTCGAGATCCGACGGCTCACGTGGCTTTGGGACGTATCCTACGGCCCAGATGGCTTGGGAGTTTATATATAATCCGTATAGACACGATCCTATGGTCTAGGTTGATCTGATCCTGACCGCCTGAGGAATTATATGTAATAGATCCTATGGCTCATGTTGCGTGAGATCTCGACCCTTGATCGGGTCTGAGATCCTACGGCCCAAGTTGAATGCTCATTCCTTAGGAAAAGGCTTTTAAAATTGACCCCCCAGCCCCCCATTCGAACCACTAGACCAAGCATTCATTCCATGAATAATTTATGTTTCACTTATACTTAAGGGTAATGTTTCCATTAAGATAAAATAGACTATAACATTCTAGCTAGTTCAAGAAGCTTCTAGAATGTTCTGGAAAGGCTCTAGAAAGTTCTAGAATCTTCTAGAAAGTTCTAGAACATAAGAGAATCTAGGGGGGTCTAAGAAAATTCTTCCAGAAAGTTCCAAATTGTTCTAATAAGTTTTAGAATGTAGGGGAATCTATGGGAATGTAAGGAAATCTAGGGAAATACTTCCAGAATGTTCTAGAATATATTGAAAGTCTTAGAATGTTCTAGAAAGTCTTAGAATGTTCTAGAAAGTCTTAGAATGTTCTAAAAAGTTCTAGAATGTAAAGGAATCCAGAAGAATCTAATAGAATGTAAGAAAATCTTATAAAATGTAAGAGAATCTAGGAAAATATTTACAAGCCTAAGGGAATCTCTTAAAATGTGGGGGATCTAAAGGAAGCTTCATAAAATCTAAGGAATCTAAGAAAATGTTGATGAAATCTTAGAGTATCTAAGGGAATCTTTATAGAATCTCTTTGAATCTAATGGCAATCTGATAAAATCTAAATGAATCTAAAAGAATCTAAGGGGATCTTCATAGAATCTTGGAGAATCTAGGGAAATTTAATGGAATCTAGAGGGAATCTTATAAAATTTAGAGAAATGCTCACGAACCCTCTAAGAGAACCTTGGTAGAATCTTAGAGAACCTATGAATGTAGACTATTCTCAAGAGATTCTTTTACAAGAACTTGCACGTAGGAACATGCTAAAACTCGAACATGCACCGTAGGACGCATTAAATTTCTTGTATATGTATATATGTGTATATATAAAATATATAATATATGTATGTATATATATATAATATAGTAGACACTTAATTATCATGTTCCAGACGTATATGAGCATATGAAGCACACTCAAGAAAAGTATGATGTTCTATCTCGACCACTAGATCTAGACATTCCAAACAATATCTTTCTCCTCGAGGCATATTATTTCAATATGTAAACTATGAGACGACAGCCATAATTGAGAGATCAACATGCGATTTCTCCTGCTTATATGAGATAACAAGTATTTTTGCTCTTCATACGGTTCTAGGTTGTTGACTGCATCTAAATAGAATCTCATTTTTACATCACCATCAAGTTCCAGTCTCCATAGTTTACCAATGACACACAGCTTCACCTGATTATAGACTTCTTTATACTCTAGTGATTCAGGCCACACAGATCCCATCCACTTAGTACACCACTTCCTTAGCCCACAGTATTACCCCTTGGTTTTAGATTGTTCAAGAGCAATATGGGGAAACCTATCTTCGTCCATAGCAAGCATTCTGTTTGCATAAGTTATGGTACGACATAATGCTTCCATCTCCAAAGGTAAAAAGCCTGTTTCTGCCAACATGAGGAGTTTGAGGTTTAGCACCGAGCTCCCCAAGTAGGAAATGCTTTTGAACTTTTTCAATTTCTTGCCAGCATTTTCTAGACAAGCCCGGCCCCCAAACTGGGCTGCCATATAATATGACAGGTTTCACCTATACATTAAAGAACAATTTTTGCAATTTCCAGCATTCAAAATTATTCATTTTACAGTAATGCATGTGGTTCACAATCCCATATGAATTCTGAGATGATGTGTGCATGTGTGGATATATGCTAACTGTGGGCCACAAATGAGCATATCTGACATGCTAAATGTGGGCCACGAATGAGCATAGGTTTACATGTTTTGTATTATCTTGTCTTAACCATCTCCAAGGCAGTAGCATTCCACAACTTTTTGAGAAAGCTTGCATCCAGGCATTGCTTGAAGTGATACAAGTCTGCATCATTGTTCACTTGTACATATGCATGTTTCTACACATTCCATTTGGAAGGCCACCCAGCATGTTTCTCTTTTCTTATAAGTTTTATGGTGTCGTGAACCCATGGCTATTTTGTATGCAAGAGGTTTGGAAGCCATGTATCTCCCATTCAGACCACTTTTTTACAATAAAATATGCGATATTTTTTCCAACTTGTTGCAAAGGAACAAATCACGCCTCTTGTAGGAGAGTAGGATATGGGTCAAGAAAGTAGCCTAGACACTCTATAAATCCTCCTATGTGACAAGTGATATCACTTGACCCGATATTTCTATATCATACAAAAGAATAACCGCAACACCAAAAAGAAGTGTGCCTAATGGGACAAATCATAAAGCTCTGCTTCATGACAATTATTTTGCATGGCATGCAAAGCCTTCCAACCGATAATGACCTTTTTTTGGTTACTTTTATTCAAGTGTGTGGAGGTTGTAAAATTGATACCATGATGCTTGAAAAAGAAGAAGAATATGTTTAATGCCATAACGATCGCGAGGACCTCATGACAGTGAATACATCATGTGAGCTCAACTTCCAATGCCAGACTTTACATCATGATTTCACCTATTTGAGAATCAAACGACCATTACAGTCACGAATGTGGAAAGAGAATGATGAAAAATACACGAGTCAGGAAATATTCACTAGCCCATTTTTTGCCTTATGGCACCTGCAAGTTGCATGCGCCATTGGAGAGATTGGTTAGCATTCGTATGTCCTTGCGTCTTTTATTTGAAAAGTTTTTGGTGCCTCAACAATTCCCTAGTTTCTGGACACAATGCTAGTTTAAACACCTAAACAATTATAACAAGAACCTTAGAAATTTAAATTCAATTATGCAACAATTTTCTAAAGACGAATTTACTGTAGCAATGGAAAATAATAGTTTATTTGCCAATTTGATCGGTTTACTCCAAGCATCACAGATATCTGATACATATTACCCTTGGGAATCAATCTGATTACCTCTAAGCTTGCTCCTCATCTCATTATTTTCGTTTGTCTTATGTTTATTTGGATGCAATCGGTTCGGCACAAGAACATGCAGTTTCTATCTCAGAAAAGTGTATTGGCACTGTTCCATTAGGCTGACCAGTTCAATTTCCAATATTATTGAATAACCGACCAAAAACCACGCTTAAATAAATCTAATGGTCACGATCATTATTCCAACACATATCTGTAGTTTAGGTTAACTATGCAACTCCAACAACTTTTCTTCTCCAATCCTTAATTGATCTAACTCCGAATATTATTTCATGAACCAAATTTGTTTTTCATCCCCCCTTCATGAATTAATATTCAACTTATGTATTTTCTGAAATATGTTGATTGTTACTATCTGTATTGACTGTAAACATGCAACTCCAATAACTTTTATCCTTACATGGTCTAACTCTAAATATTATTTCATGAACCAAATTTGTTTTTCATTCCCCCTTCATGAACTAATATTCAACTGTCTGTATTTTCTCAAATATGTTGACTGTGACTCCAGATAATTTGTAACTTCAAATACAAATCCGTACTCCTGTTTATGCAAAATGTTGTTCAGTTGTCCGTGTTCTACTAATTGTAATACTCACCTACTTAACATATATAACGCTGAAACTTTATGAACTTGCCAACATAATTTAATATCATATATGCAAGTTGTTACCTTAATTCTGCAACTCCTAATAACTTGTGACTTATAAAAAATTGTAGCTAGTATTACCTTAGTCATATCATCCGCCACTTGTTCATCTGTATGGACATATTCAACTGTAATAAAACCTGATGCAAACATATCCCTAATGTAGTGAACATGCAATTCAATATGTTTTATCCTTTCATGCAATACTGAATTCCTAATGATGGAAATACAACTCATACTATCTGAAAACACTGTGCTTGCAATATATCTAGCTCATATAAAGGCCTTTTGAACCATATAATCTCTCTTGAGGCCAAAGATACAGTCTTGTATTCAGCTTCTGCAGTGGACATTGCTATGCTTCCTTGTTTCTTACTTCTTCAGGATATGTATACCCTGAGGTTGATTTCCATGTATCTATGTCTCCAGCCCAGTCTCCATCAGAGTATGCTATCAAAGTTAGATTGTTATTGCAATATGTAACCCCATAATCTTGTGTTCCTTTTAGAAACCTCAAGATCCTTTTGACAGCATGCCAATGTTGCTTTCCAAGATTGTTCAAGTATCTATTAAGCATATTTACCCCGAATAAGATGTCTAGCCTTGCACGATTTGAAACATACAATAGGCATCCATTTAATTCCCTAAGGCACATTTTTCATTTGCCTCAATTCTACTTCATTTGAAGGGCATACCCAAGCTAAATTTCTGACCTTGCACTAATGGCATGTTTGCCACATTACATGAAGTCATGCCAAATCTTTTAAGCATTCCTTGTATTCCTTTTGATTCAAGACCAATGTTCCTTTTGCTCTATTGCATACAACCTCTATTCCCAAGAACTTCTGTAATACTCCCAAATCTGCCATCTCAAATCTGTCCTTCAAACTTGTTTTGCATTTGTCCAAGCATCCCATTTTGTTAGAAACCATAATACAATCATCTACACACGAGGCAATAATGCAAAAAATACATAGCTGAATCTGTACAAATTACCTCAGTTTTATGAACTCATGCTCCTTCAAGAAGTTATCAATGCATAAATAACGTTGTCTAGGTGATTGCCTCACCCCATACACAGCTTGTTTGAGCTTCCAGACTTTATCTCCACTTCAAATCCTTTAGCTTGTTGCATATATATCTCCTCCTTTAATTTGGCAATGTTGTTTTGACATCCATGTGATGTATCTCCAACATCATAAGCATTTGCATATGCCAGTAATGTCCTTATGCTTGTTAATTTGACCACGGGTGAGGATGTGTCTTTATAATCAATGCCAGTAAATCCTTGGGCCACCAGCCTAGCTTTGTACTTTCTCAATCCATTATTTCCTTTCTTCAATTTGAAAATCCACTTACTTCCCACAATGTTCTTGCCTTCAGGCTTGGCCACAATTTCATATGTGTTTGTTTTCTTGAAAGAACTAACCTCTTCCACCATTGGCTTCTTCTATCGTTCTGCATTTTCATTTTCCAAAGCATCCTCAAAGGATTTTGGTGCCTACGGCTCCATAATAGCAAACACAAAGAATGTCTCTTCCTGTTCTAGTCTCTTATCTCTTCCTCCTTCTTGTCTACTAAATTTTTTTGGATCAAATTAGTCCTTCCCTTAACTTCTCAATTTCTGTAATTCTCCTTTTCCTACCTCTTTTGTTTCATTTACTGTTGTTGATTTAGCAGGCTGGTCCATTTCAAAATTGGCATCGTTTGCTTTATCTTCCATTGTTTCTCCTTCCATATCACTATAATCCACATCATCTAGATCTTCATTACCATGTTTGTCTTTCATTTCTTCCTATATTTATTCATCTTTCCCTTCTCTAACATTTTCCAGCTTGCTACTCAAAACATTATGTTTTTGTACAAAATATTTTCATCAAAACTTACATCCCTACTAATAATTATTTGTGTTCATAATCATACAATTTGTAGGCCTTCAAAACTTCATCATATACCAAGAAGCACATTAATGCCCTCTCATCGAACTTCTTTCTTAGTTCCTTTGGAATATGCACAAAGGCAGCACACCCGTAGATCATACGTGACTTCCTTATTGTTCCATACTTCCTTTGCTAGTTTTTTGTTTAAGCTTGCTAGAGCTATTCTATTTTGAACATATACAGTCGTGTGTACTGCTTCCTCCCATAAACAATTTGGAAGTCCAATATAATTTAACGTACCTCTTACAGAGTCCAAAATAGTCCCATTCTTACGTTCTACAACCCCATTTTGTTGAGATGAATACCTACATGTCAATTGTATTTTGATTCCCTTTTCTGAGCAGTACCTTTTGAATTCATAAGAGAAGTATTCTCTACCTCGATCTGATTTAATGCACTTTATTCTTTTATTAGTTTCTCTTTCCACTTCTGCCTCAAACAATTTAAACGCGTCAAAAGCCTGATCTTTAGTTCTCAGAGTGTAGCAATGAAAAATAATGCTTTATTCGCCAATTTGATTGACTTGCTGCAAGCATCACAGATATATGATTACATATTGGGAATCAATCTGGCTACCTCTTAGCTTACTCCTCATCTCATTATTTTTGTTTTTCTTATGTTTATCTTGATGCAATCGGTTCAGCACAAGAACAGGCAGCAGTTTCTATCTAAGAGAAGTGTATTGGCACTATTCTGTTAGGCCGACTAGTTCAATTTCCAATATTACTAAATAACCGACCAAAAATGCGCTTCAAATATCTATACATTATTCCAACACATATCTATACTTTAGATTAACCATGCAACTCCAACAACTTTCATTCTCTTATCCTTGCATGATCTAACGCTAAATATTATTCCATGAACCAAATTTGTCTTTCATTATTCATGGTCTTCAAGAATTTATCTTATGGCTATCGCTATTCACTTGGCTTTGTTGTTGTCTCTTGTGCCTTGATCCAATGTTGGTTCCCAATCCCACATGTTTGACGCTTTCTCTTATTCTCTCATACACAAGACATCTACTAGGATATGCTATTATGAATATATATTTGTTGTCCCTTATCACTATATATTTGACGTCTCTTATATATATGCTATACGTGCTATTATCATTGTAGACTTCTTTATTCCAATTTCTCGCGTTTGAAATTGTTACTAACCTTTTCGCTTTCAACCCATTTGTCATTGACATGCTGCATCCCCACACTTTTACTGCGTAGAGCATTGCTAGTGTTACCATAATGTATATTTGTGTTTTGATTATCTTAGTCCTATATAATATTCTCTACACAAACTGATTGTAGCCCATAGTATTTTGTTATCGCTCCTCGCCATCTATCTTCCATTCCTTTGTATGTGTGTACCACCTCCACCAATTTGACCTGATACATCAATTGAGGTGCTCTTTGCTACCTAGAAGAGGAAATCACCAAGACCTTGGTTTTGGCTAGGTTGATCTGCATACCAATATTCTAGCAAAAGTTTTGAGGGCATCAAGATGTTATTGTATATTGGAAGGGGTACGAGCTAAGAGATCCACATCATCTGCGTACATTAACTGCCTAATAATATGACGAGCAACCCAATCCTCAAGTTATGGTCAAGGTATAACACAAATAGTGTTGAATATGGCTGATAACCCTAGCGTACTCCTAGTAAATTAGCTCAACTGTAGCATTTGAGCTGACATTGTTTTATCCAACTTATAGCCATCATTCTACAAGTCCTTATGGACACCCAACTATGACAATCTCCTCCACAATGGGACTATGGCGAATTGCAGAGTCCATAGTAACAACAAAGATCATGGCTTTTATTATGATTATTCTCTATCGAAGTGTGCAATGTTGACAATGTGACCAATGGATGAGCGCTAATGTCTAAATCCTGTCTGGCCAATATCACGAACCCCTAATATCTCAGCTCGAGATGTTATTTGCTTCTCTACTTTGGAAGCAAGGGAGACTAACTATGATTTGCGATAATTAGCATGGCAGTGTCTATCATTCAGCCTTCTCAATTGGGACCACAATACTTACTGTTCCGTATGTAGGACACTGCTTGTACGTTTTGTGAATCTAGACTTGTCATTAGTAAGATTCTCAAACCTTGAACAACACCTTCCGTCATAATAATCAAGATGTCTACTATCTGTCTTAGCATAATAAGTGGTATAATATGAGGATCATAGAGCTGTGTCAAGTATTTGCATCCATTGCTCTAGAGATATGTTATCAGGAGCCTGCATGGACTATATATGATTCTTTTTCAAAATGGTGTTGATGACGCACCATATATTGAGTCTTTTCTATTGCTCTAGTGGGAGGAGATGTAAAATATGAGAGAGCTCTTCCTGGCAGTAGCTGGACATAAGCTCAACTTTATTATGATCAAGTGCAGTTGAGGTGGTTCCACGAAGTGGTTTGACATTGATTTGTACTAGTTGTCAATCAACTAAAAGGAAGGAGGATTGATGGTTAAAATATACCTCCTTATCCTTATTATTTGTTCCCGCTTGCATATACGTGTTTAGATGAAGACCTTGCTCTGCTAGAAGATGTACCTTCCTAATTGTAGACAAGAACGTATAAGAATTGAGCACAATAATGAAGAAGAATGAGAAAATACCATGTATAATGGAACTGAAGGAAATGGATTGAAGAGGTGATTTCATCCATGTTGCGGATGTCCACATAACATGCTAAGAAGTTAAGCTTTTAAATGCGTATAGATATTGAAGTCAAATAATTCCCATGTTATAAAGTCTCATAAAGTAGAAGTAGATAATGTCCATGTTCTAGAGTTCCATAATGTAGAAAACAAGATGAGCAAAACAAGAGAACTAGAAAACATATATATGAAAGCACAAGTCTACCTAGATGCAATTGCTCTCTATTCATTGATATATTTTAGCAAGGTAATCTTTCGATTATTTCACGATAATAACATTTGTAACTCTCTACCGTATTCTTGTTTGACCAATGAGTTTTACACATGTGATGAACCTCTGAAAAAAATCCTAAAACAAGTGAAGGCCTTTGCTTCATTATTGAAAAAGATTATATTGTATGTATGCAAGGAAATATGATCGTATTTTATGTCTATTCTATTTTCAATTAGGTTCGTATTCTATAGTCGT
Source organism: Isoetes taiwanensis (assembly GCA_021234155.1). NCBI lineage: Eukaryota > Viridiplantae > Streptophyta > Lycopodiopsida > Isoetales > Isoetaceae > Isoetes > Isoetes taiwanensis. The sequence continues at coordinate 2,234,047 of JAJEKV010000120.1, read as the reverse complement.
GATAATTTATTTTTGTATCATGGAGGTTTATTCTTTATGCTTTCAGGTATATTGGTGCAACAGCTGTCATAAAACATTTACATATACTACTTGATGTCTCGAGTTATATGAGCAAATCTGATCCATACTACTCACAACCTATTATTGATTCCGCTAGAAATGTTACCATGGAGCTTATAGACACTTTGGCAGTAGATGACTATGTTCAACTTTCTATATACAACGAGAAGGGAATAAGCCTTGTCCAATCACTGGTAGGTCGATAACCTCCACATCACCTCCCTTCCCCCTTCCCCAACCTCATGAAAAAAAAAGGAAGAATAAAATTGCATGGGCAAAATATCATCTTAAATGTTCTCACACACACACACACACACACACACGCACACGCACACGCACACGCACACGCGCACACACACATATGCAAGTGTTTGTAATATGAAGGACTGTATGAAGCTGCCCCTGCAAAACACATCCAGCGTGAAAGATTCTCCCATATTCTTAAGATTCTACAAAAATTCTTCTAAGATTATTCTAAGGTTCCCATATGTTCTTCAAGATTTTATATAAATTCTCGTAGATTTCTTTAGATTCTATTCCCACAAGATTCCCCTATATACTCAAAGATTTTATGATGATTCCCATTAATTTTCAAAGATTTTTCTAAGATTCCTATAGATTCCCTAAGATTCTCTTAAGATTCCTCTAAATTTCCAAAGATTGTCTCAAGATTCCTCAAGATTCTGCATGATTCTATAAATATTCTCCTAGATTCCCTTAGATTCTATAAAGATTCCTTTAGATTCTCTAAGATTCCATTGAGATTCCCTTAGATTCCCAAATACTTTATGAGATTCCCTTAGATCCTATGGAGGTTTCCCTAGATTCTCTAAGATTCCATCAGGATTTTGCTAGATTCCCAAAGATTCTCTCAAGATTCCCAAAGATTCCCCAAGATTCTTGTAGATTCTCTTGATATTCCTTAGATTCCCGTATATTCACAGATATTTTCTTGACATTCCCATAGATTCCCTAAGATTCTCTTAAAAATCCCTAGATTCCCAAAGATTATCCCGTATATTCCATGAAGATTCCATCAAGATTCCCCTGTATTCTTAGAGCTTTTATGAAGATTCCTTTAGATTCCTCTAGACTTCAAAAGATTCTCCCAAGATTCTCTTAGACTCCCCAATATTGTATGTAAATTTTTCGAGATTCCATCAACTCCCCTAGATTCTCAAAAATTTTATGAAGATTCCTCTAGATTCCCTTAGATTCTCCTAGATTGATTCTTCCAATATTCCCATACATTCTTCAAGGTTCTATGTAGATTCTCCTAGATTCCCTTAGATTCTATGATGATTCTCCTAAATTCTATCAAGATTCCCCTAGCTTTCACAAAGATATTATGAAGATTCCCTTAGATTCCTCTAGATTTCCAAAGATTCTCTTGAGATTCCCTTAGAATTCCCTAGATTTTCAAAGATTCTCTTGATATTTTCATAGATACCCTAAGATTCTCCAGAGATTCCTATAGATTCCAAAGATTATCCAAGGACTCCTCTAGATTTCCATAGATTCTATGAAGATTCTCCAAGATTCCCAAATATTCTTCCAAGATTCTCATAAATTCCCCATTATTCCCTCTCGATTCTTTAAATTCTCTATACTCCTACGAAGGTTCCCCCTAGATTATCCAATATTCCATCAAGACCCCCCTAGATTCTCAAAGATTTTCTTGAAATTCTCATAGATTTCCTAAGATTCTTCTAAGATTCCCCTGGATTCCCAATGATTATCCCAAGATTCCTCTAGATTCGCCAAGATTCTATGTAGATTCCACTACATTCCCAAGGATTCTTCTAGATTCTAAGATTATCTAAGATTCTATCAAAGTTCTCAAAGATTCACACAGATTCACAAAGATTCTCTTAGATTCCCCTAGATTCCCAAAGAGTTGCTTGTTATTCCCTTAGATTCCCCTAGATTCTCAAAGATTCTCTTGAGATTCTCATAGATACCTTAAGATTCTTCTGAGATTCCCTAGATTCCCAAAGTTATGCTAAGATTCCCCTAGATTCTATGTAGATTATCCTAGATCCTCTTAAATTTTTTGCAATTCCATCATGTCCCCTATATTCTCCAATATTCCATCAGAATTCCCCTACATTCTCTTATGATTCCTATAGATTCCCTAACATTCTCTTGAGATTCCTCTAGATTCCCAATGATCCATAAAGATTCTTTTAGATTCTCTTAAACTACCATAAATTTTGTAGCATTCTAAGATTGCCAAAAGATTCTTAGAATTTGATCACGTTGACTCCAACGACGATGACGGAATGATGTCAAATCTCCACTCATTGGAAAGCTCTCAATGAGAGGAATCCAATGGTGTGGGCCCCACTATCAACCGATCCCTCTATCGTTTTTACGGGCCTTTGAAGGCGATTAGAGAAAAAAAGCTTCCTAGAAAGTCATATTATTAATTATTACATTAATGTAAGGTAACACGTCAATAGTCCCATATAATCGCAGTGCAACTTCTTAGCTATTTCCTTTACGTTTATTTCAAGGCCCAGATCTTGCCTTTCCTTATTCGACGGTGGAGGGATATGGTGCATGCCTTCATGCATGTCCATACATGCCCCCATCGAATATGATGGCTATTCTTATGCCACCTCAAAATTTGGACGACCACAATCAAACATCTATATATTCCTAAAGTGTCCAGGATGCCCCGCATCCTATATATGTTAATTTATATGTTATGATATACATATATACATATGCACATACGTATATGGATGGGATTGAATCCACTATATAATTTATAAGGATTAAAGAGTTTTCGAGAGAAAATCTTCATCATCGTGAGCCACATGCCAAATATGTCTACCCTTTGCATAATTGTTGCACATTCATCAAAGTACAATCACAACAAGTGCAGGTACCCCAAATATCTATAAAAGTGCATGTAGTGATTGATGCGATGTAAATGGACCATAATACTTTGTTTCGATGGCCGTAAATGTTCAAAAAATTTGAAGTGTATGGCGTCCATCTTCTAATGTTTCTAATTGACATCATTCGCAATGCTCTACAATTTTCATGTGATCATTAACCCACCTATCTGATGCAACTTTGAGTTGGTGCGGAATTCATACGCAAATGTATCAAGAATACTCATATGTCCACCCATGGGTTAATGTAGGCTTAACTTGCTCCTTGTAATAAGTTATCTTAGTGTTTTCTAAGTAATTTGCATCCCAAATCTTGGATAAGAAGCATATATCCATGTTGTTGCCTTAAATAATGAGCATATGACAGGGCTTATTGAACAAAGGGGCCTCAATGTTATTCATCTAATAGAACCAATGATCAAAACTCTGCTTTGAGGTAATTATATCGTATAACACACAATCGATCGAGCCATCACCCATTTCTGGATTCAAATATTCCAATGAAAATACTTGTACGTCTAAGTACCTCCATAACTACCCTTGGTATACTATTGTGTTAAAAACATCAAATATAGCTTCATTTAGAGAAAAAACATGAAGTCCATAGGTCCAGCCTGGTGTTTTGTGCCAGGCCACATCCCAAAGGTATCAATTCTCGTCTGTGGTCACCTTTTATACACTTTGAATTATTTCTTTTGCATACATATGGAAAATAAAGTTATTACAGTACCAAATAAACATGCTTAGGACAAGGAACCTTTTACTTTTTGAATTCTATTAGCTATATCCAATATGTTGCTTTAAAAGATTATATTCGTCATTTATCAACTAAATTACATCTCAAGTTTCGCTATTTTCACAATCTTAAGCACTGATATTCATATAATCCTTTATTCAAATTCTAGTACAATATTATTTCTGAATTTCAGTTTCTACATCAACAAACCCGTCTTTCAGCTTTATAAGGAATCACATTTGTATCAGGTTCCACTTTCTATTTTCCAGCTCTTAGATTAGAGTGATCTCACCAAACTTCTCCAGAAAAACACTTGTCTTTTTTCGATTTCCTCTTTGTAACCGAACATACTAGAATAGATTAGACTCCAAGAGAAGACTTCTTGGTTACCTGCACCCAAACAGACCAATATTAGCATCAAAATGGTAATAAGGAAAGGGGCATCAAGTAAGCAATAAGAAAGTCTTGGTTCTTTGCCCTTCATCCTAGATACACCAACCATATAGATTATAAATTCCTTTTGGAATATCCACACAACCATTCATTAACCAAATAAATCATTCCTATAGTGGACCGTGTGGTTCACAAGCTGCTTACCACATCTCCATATCTATAATATAATCTAGATTTATATCAACAACCGTATAAAATCCAAATTTATCTCTAAGTGTACCCATTTCAGTCTCATAATATTATATTTAAGCATGATGCCTTTATCTTTTCTTGATACTTTTTTATTCAGCCAATTATTACATGTTTCTATCTTCCCGTTATTTTAAAGACCTATTTTTATTAACCTATATGATTTTTTAGCTTCTTTCCGGACTTCTTTACTTCTATAACAGATCCTCCTTGGCTCAACCTATCAGTTTTGAATTCATATCTTAAAGACAAATATCTCATATGTTCCTTTTTTACAGCATCTATTCACTTATCTATTCTACTAATACATCCAAATCTAATAGCATTCTTACTTCCTTTTATTCTCCATTCTCTTAATTCTGCTTATCCTTCTTTTTATTTTTGATCCTTTTTTCATATGCATACTCTTCTCAAACCGGTTCCCAAGTTTATTTTTTATTCATAGACATGCAATTTATTGATCTAGTATTTAACCAAGATCTCAACTTGAACATTCTCAAACCTGATTTTCGTTGCTCCCAGCAACCATCGTTGGTCTTTGATCTTTAGATTTCGTACCTGTCTCTTCTGAAATTTCTTTTGTGGCCCATTTGCAAATCCACCAGTCTTCTTGTTCTTCCCAGGTATTCGCTCGTATATTTCCCTCGACATTGTATAGATCTTATAGTCTTAGCAATCAATAGAACAGACAGTGCCAAGATTGCCACTTATGGAATCCGACTTCCTTCCGCAGTATGTTATGGTGGCCCTTAAGCCCAAGGGCGGGAATTTGCCAATAAAACATCATAAATCTACCTATACCAAATCCTTACGATATTCCTTGGGGTGCTAAACACAATTTATTACTTTCGGCTATTAATTCATCTTGAATAACCACCAGAGATAAAACTTTCAATAGTTTTCCCTAAAGTCTGCATATATAAAATAGATATATTTGCTTATATTCAAGTTATACCACTACTCCATGTATTTGTATCTTCCAATGTAAACTATTAGAGTGAATCCATAATGCCACATTCCAGTCAACTATTTAATGATATGGTCTATTGCAAAACCTTTATATTTCTTCCCATTTCCTATTATCTATTACATCCTCTTAACATAATTCTGTTTCACAAGAACCTAATATCATACTCATTGTGTTCTACCCACATAGTCATTTTCCAGTCAAACCAATAGCAGAGTTGTTCCCAAGGCAGGTGACCCACACTACCCAGCCAATTACCGAACAATCATGGTCAGTTCGGTGTTTGCAAAACCGCTATTTGGGATTCTCGAGCAGCCTTGATTGGAGCTGGCAGGCAGAGGCAGCGGCAGTGCGGGCCCTCACCGAGGCGAGATTGAGACCCGACACTCAACCATTGACCACATCTTCACGTTCACGAACTCAGTTGAAGACAGGCGAACCGCCGTCAGGATCTATATTGTTGCTTTGTGGATTTTGCGAAGGCGTTTGACATTGTGCCTCGGTAAAAACTATGGGCAAGATTGCAATAGCTGGGGGTTCCTGTAGATTTGCGAGAATCAAGGTTAATGCTGAGGATATATGAAAGATGCTTTCGGGTCGGTTCTGTGGTAAACAAACCAACTATTTGATAGTAGTATCGGGGTTCGTCGGGGATGCCCTCTCCCCCAACATTGTCCGGGCTTTACATTGATCAATTGGAGAGCTGGCTTGCTGATAATGGGGGCGATGGAGCTCACCTTCTCTACCAGATCATCAGATAGTTAATATATGATGAATGTGGACCTCTAGCTTACACACCGGCCGGACATGCAGCGACATCTCGATGCCACGGACACATTACATTAGCGGCCCGATATCGCGGCGTCAACTTGGCCAAGACTAAGGTGGTTCTCATATCATCTTCCGTCGGTGAGGATCCCCTCCTTCGATTCATCGGTGAGTAGAATGTGGAAGTAGCATCCATATACAAATATTTGGGAGTGGAGTTTCCTTCTACTATGTATTGGGACGCATCCATACGGTTACGAGTGACTGCGGGTTGGAAGGCACTATATGCAATGCAAAACAATAGTCATAGAGCGGAGTTGTATGATTGGGCCCATCAGTCACACTTGTTCAAGGTCTTAGTGGAGCTTGTCCTTTTATATGGGGTTGAAGTATGGGGCCCAGTAGTATCCCTCGCTATTGGAATGACATGGGAGCAGGTCTAAAAACGCTTCTTAAAATACGAGCACTATGGGTGAAGTCCACAGTCCCATATCAAATTCCACTGCAGGAGACATGATTCTTGCCTCTTCAGAGGGCGGCCCTTGATCGCCACATTGGCTATTTTTAAAAGGTGGTCAATATGGACGATGCTCATCTCCCTAAACTAGCTTATATCATGACAATGGGACCGCAGCGCCTCAAGGCCTGCTGGAGGAAAAAGAGAGCTCAATGGTTTACTAGATGGAATGTCAAGAACACGGGTGCATGCATGCAAGCGAGTGGTCGCCATAGCTTGAGGCAATATCTTGACGCTTGCTTCCTCAGCAAGCTTTGGGATGCCAATGCCCTTGAACATGTCAAGGACAGCAAACTACCAGTGCCACATAAATCCCACATTGGAACGAGGCCCGCAATGCTACCTGCGTACCCACTTGCCCATGAAAAGCGCGAGATTCATTGCCTCCATTACGCCGCGGGGCACATCATCTTGGTTGAGGCCAGGCGGATGGATTGGTGAGCCACACCCGGGGCGGGGCTCATCAATCTTTGCCAAATGGAAGTCATTGAGGATGAATCTCATACTCTTCAAAGTTGCTTGACATATGATCAAATCACGAGGCGCTATCTTTGAGTTAGTCGGGCGCGGCGTAGTTACATGTGACATTGAGCCGCGAAGATCCGTCAGTCTTTGGGATCATACCTTTAGGAGGTTATGGACATGCGAGATCAGCTATGTCCTCGGGCAACACCGACATGTGTATATACATTTATTTCATGATGATGTATACTTGTGTACGGTTTAGCCCGACATTCTTATTACCGCCGATTTTTCCATCGAAAACCCTTGGTGGGGTTTTTTAACCCGGGGCGATAATAAGTTTAGTGCGCTCCTTCTCCCCGTCCCATAGGCGATTGGTCTCGATGGACGATAAAAAATCATTCTTATTCTTATTCTTATTCTTATTCTTATTCTTATTCTTATTCTTATTCTTATTCTTATTCTTATTCTTATTCTTATTCTATTGTGCCTTTTAATGGGCATAAACATGCGACTCTATACCGTAAAAAGTATTACTTAGGGACCATAAAACTACCTTAAAAAGTATCCAACACTAGGTACAGGTACTTACATGATGCCTCAATAACTAATAAGTGTTATATTAGATTCATTCATTTTTCACCTCCAATAGTACTTATCTTCATGTTGACCTTGAACATTAATATGCTTTTGACTTTTATTTTGGATTTTTGAATTACTTTTGATAGAAGAAGAAGAAAACAATATCCATTTCTAAAGTACCCAGTATAGGCACTTTGGCAGATTCCAAAAGTCGAGACATGTGGCATGCTTATGCCCTAGTATGTCTAGCTCTTTCATATGCCTGTAATGATGAGCATACTATTCGACCAAGAACGTACAAGTCTCCACATTTAAAATTATACTAATAATGTTTGACAATCGTTGTAACAAAAGACAACATGAATTCTCATTCCAACTTTCTCTTCTTCGTATGATCAAACTACCATCTTCTGATGACACCAATATGGTGTTTGAAGTTCTTGGGATTGCATAGCTTATATATGTATGCTCCATATTTCCTCTTCGATACACGACCATCCAAAAGGGCAATAATGGATACTTAAAATGGCCTCCTCCTCCTCCTCCTCCTCCTCCTCACATTTACAAATATCCATCCTCGCTTTTATTAAGAAACCAAGCCACAACATGGAAGAACACTAATATAAAATTTCAAAATAAAACAATGGAAGCAATAACATCAGTGTCAAGCATTTTTCAGATCTAAAAGCTACTCTTGAGTGTTGAAAATCAATTCTAATGTAGATCTTAAATGCGATAATGATCAAGATGTCTGAGGCTTTGATGAAAGTAACTAGCAAATTTGTCTGCAGCTATACAACTAGGAAAAAATAAAATAAAATAAATGAGGCAAATATGTTCTTTACTATTCTAATGCACCATTTCATTTTATTTTAGGTCATTGAAAGTAATGAAACTATATCAATGCTAAGACAAAGTAAATTCCACTTACGAACACCTTGTGGATAATGTTTTCTTATGGACGATACAAAATTTCAGAAATGTGACAAGCAAACTTAAGGTAAATGGTCTCTAACATTGAATATCTCATGCTTTTGATCCATCTGGTTTTTAAACAAAATTGAAATATTAGTGCCCATTACATAAAAAATCTATTATATTCCATTCTTATCAAATGCCATAAATATCGAGCATAACTAGCTTAAATCATAAAAAGTTCATCTGACTCTCAAAAATTTATGACTATTATTTTTCATCTTTGGTTATGACAACCCTTTGTTATTCCTTTGAAATTACTGTATATTCATGTAATTTCTCTTGCACGTAATATGCTATCTTAGCGCAAATGAAGACTAGCAAAAAGCACACCAGAAGGCTTTGGCAAGATCAAAGTTGTTAGCCATTTAAGTTTAATATCATTCAACTAGGCTTAGGATTTTGCAAGGCCAAGTTTGCCTTTAGGCTTAGGTTTTTGCAAGGTCAAATTTGTTAGGCTTTCAAAGACTTAGTGCCATTCAGCATGGAAATGGCAAAGTAGAGGAATATTACATATCTATATCAGTTTGTGAATGCGATGCTTAAGAAAGAAAGCATTTTTCCTACATTTGAATATTAGTGATTTTGGAATGATGTATCTTTCTGGATCTTGCCCTATGTCGAAAAAAGCTTGGCTGGCGCAGTTTTCACCGAAATTAGGAATTGGGTTTTTAGAGGCAAACTTTGAAATGCAGGATTTCCTTTTCAACATTTACGTAAATATAGGCCGCCTAACATTTGAAGTGCCCTATGCATTTGAACTTTGTTGATCTCTTAGGAGAGGATTTGCATGTTGTTGAAGATTTGGACATGCTAGATCCCTTAAAAAAGTTGGGATGCCATTAGTGCATGATTCATTACCATCATTCAAACACGAAAATAGCCTGGATTCAATATAGACTTCGTGTGCATAAAAATTGGTATGACCACATTCTTATGACACAGATTATTTTGCCACGCTAAATAGTAGCAAAAATGCTACAAAACCTGAAAGTTGACGTCATAGCAAAACATGATGAGAAATAAAAAAGCAAAAGGATGGAAAGGCGAGTAAGAAATCGAAGCAACCGAGTGGTCATGGAGAGTCGAAAAGAAGAATATCGTGTCCTATCTTATCTCCATGTCAATGATTTAGCGATTTTTTAATTTTGTTAAAAATCCAGTAGTTATGGATATGTTTGCTCCAGGAATGATGAAATGAAATGAGAGATGTAGACTATGGTGATTAAAACCTAACATGAAAAGATTCATTTTTTATAGAATCTTGTTTAAGTTATTGTTAATGGGAACTGAGATTGTCAAGAAATAATGAAGCCCATTAAACATTAAAACATTTGTTGTCTTTCAGTATGCTGGTTGTTTTCCATATATGCTACATGCCTTCTATTTGTTTGAGATTGTTGTTTGAATGCTCAACAACTCAACCAATTTAAGAAAGTAAGATTCATGTTTTTAGCTTGTAGATATTTGAGGAAGCTAATTATAGATAATCTGCTCGTGGATACACTTACCGAATGCGATGATGCCAAGTGTGGCACAGCCTTTCAAAATTCCTAGATATAAGTCCGCGTGCTGCATGCATTTATCAGATCATAGGGCAAATATATGTTGGGTCCTTGTTCTCTAACTTTTCAAAGGCCCATACATCTCCTCCAAGACCTCACTCTCTGCATACGTATGGACAAGCTTCTTCCCTGCAGCATAATCATATTGTAGTCTGCACTGGTCAATTGTCTAATGGGGGCGTGCGCTAATACTGACCTCCAAAATTGGCATACATGTCAAATTCGTATTTGTCACTGTTATTCAAACAGAAGGTGGCCAATCTGACGTGTTTATGTGGCCTCTGCTCATGCATGCTTTAAAATATACCAAGAAATCTGACAACAGATGGCATGTGCTCCCATGCAAGTTGTTTAGCATTGAAATTTCTAAATACAAGATTAAACACTTAAGCCAATGGTTCGGGCTAGGAAGGAAAAGGCATGCCATAATTGAGATGCACACTAATATCATATGTTCAACCCATAATCTCTTGAAGTTGATTGGATGCTGTTTTGAATTTCTTTTGAATGAGACAATAGGATCCTTGTTTTAGAGTATATGGAAAGGAACAGCTTGTACCAGGCTTTTCATAGCATGATATCCATAGCTACATAGACAATTGCAAAGCTTGCTTGAACTAGCTTATTACTATTCAGAAATGTCTAATGGCGTATTCAACCGATGTGCTGGGCTTCTTCGACATCTATACAAATCTCCTACTGCAATTTTCTTGGACATCTAGCTTAGCATCCTAATGCAAATCATGGAGGCCTCATGCACATGCTCAAAACAGAAGCATATAAATGAAAAAACATTTTCCAACCAAACTGCAGAAAAGGTAACATGTCAGAAACAACAACAAATTATATACATTGTTTCGAACAATATTAATTGCAAGATAATTTAACATGGATTAAAACTTGGGGAAAAAAGAATACTTTCTAAAGGAACCCCTTAAAAGATTTATGGGTTAGAAAATTTATGGGGCAATAGAGCTTATTTTTCTAAGTTCAGATGATTTAAAATAATAGCCAACTTCCTAAACAGATAGAAAGTTTGTCCTAGAGGCAGAGCAAATGGAGCAAAAGGTAAATAAGATGATATTAACACTTATGAGCTAACTATCAGACTTTCTTCCTAAAATAATGAGCCTTAATTGCCTTAGTTTTAATAAAGTAAATCCAAATGCGGCAAGCAAGCTTTCATCTAGCTCATAGATGAGTGAACTCCAAAATCTCAAAGTCAAACCCTTTTTTTGCCTGTTAAATTCTTTAACAAAGAAAGAAACAAGCATTGAAGAGTGTGCAAGAACCAATAACCTGCAAAGGAAGAACTGATAACCTGGATCTAGATGACAGGTTTCTGGATCACAAGGACCAACTAGAATGCTTGTAATTCCAGTTATTTGGAATGTAGTATATGCGTTGAAATAATAAGGAGCAAACATGACAACAGCATCCCCTTGGTCACATAATGCAAGTGCCAAGTTTGAGTATGCCTGCAGAATTTTTTATTAGAATACATGCTTAAGCTAGATTGCTTGAGTTGAAGCAAGAAAATTGCACAGAGAATATCTAGCAACACAATGCATTTACAGCAAGCCCTTTTTTCATATGAAGATAACTTATATGACACATTCAGTAAAAATGGTTGCAACAAAAAAAGGAAGCATTTAAGGAACATATTTTGACATGTTACCTGATTTGCTCCTGCTGTAACCATGACACAAGAATGTTGTAGCTTGTTTTGAATCCATAACTAGGAAAGGAGGCAAGGCAGATAGCCAAGTCAAAATCCAGTAACGGATATGAAATAGAATAAACGTCTTTCGTAATCAAAATACTACTTAGAGAAAACAAAGCTTTTGGGTGTAACTGATGAGTCCTCTATTCTCCAGTAAAATCATAAGTAAAATCGTCTAATCCAAATCAATCATGCAACCTCGTTATAAGATCTAGCAAAAGGATTGAAAACAAAGAAATGAGCGACATCACAGCTGACATATCAATGCAATGACATACTTTTCCCCAGTTACTGGAACTGCCTCTTCTTGATTACTCAAAATGGCTTGGACTGGCTGCATTAAGGAGGTAGCCATATTGAAAGGCATTGCCTTGTTGGGCCATCAGTTACTGGGCATATTTAGCTACAAACCATGCAAAAGAGCATACCTTCTCAATAAGAGCAGCTCGAAGTTCTGGAAGGCCATCATCAGGGCCATATTTGCTCAGTGATGGGTCATGAACTAAGTTCTTAATCTTGTCTAGTGTTGATTGAGGTGGCTCTCAGTGTACAACTCCCTATAGATAGAACATGAATCTCTTGGACTTTTGAATCGCAAACTTGCCCAATTAAATACAAATTTACACAGTGGTCCAAAGTCAACCACATCATTGCGATTCTAAATACATGTAAGAAACGAGTTTGAGAATGGTCTAGTTGGTTATCTAACTTCCTTCAATTATATTCAAATAGTAAGTATTTGAGAAAGGAAAATCTATATACCTGTGCAAGAGAGAGCACATCCTTCGTATTTTCGAGGAGCTTTTTCACCTGCAACACAAATGAGAATAGCATGCATGAAGAGTGCAGAAGTTTATCTTGTAATTTCCTGGCGAAGGAGAACATCAATATGTGCATAGAGTATACTCTTGTATGACAAATTCTTTAAAACAGAGTGAAGAAATACCATGACCATCACTGGAACGTCAATGGCTAGAATCCTTCTGGAAAATTTTGAGCAGCTCTCCATATCCTGAGCACAATCTGAGCATAGTCTATTGCAAACATAGAAGAAGCATAGATACCCAATTTTAAGAAACAAGGATGTTAGTATTCCTTCCAGGAAGGATCTTGGTATACCAAATACAAACAAATTTGCAGGAACAGACAATTAGCAACAAATGCAAGAACATTCTGAAAAGAATCCAAAGGCAGCCATGAGATAGCAAAGCCAAAATTGAGCACGGTCTATTTGCAATAAGCTTAGAAAGATTTGCAAATGAATAATGCTAGCAATCCGTAAAGGAGTTTGGCAATAGGAAAGCTTGATAAGACGACTATATCTGCCTTAACAATCCGACATAGATTACAGCCGACAAAGAGCTTGAACGTCTTTATACCTGGCCGGAATGCCTTAAAAGGGATGAAAGAGCATGGTAGAATGTAGTAACTAGGCAAAGATAGGTTAAACACTCTAACAAGGACGGAAGAGCACCAAAAAAGGGTAGTTTCTACTTTGCGGCCCCCCTGCTGGATGATGACATCTCCACCGTTGATGGCTTTTTTGAAGCCAGATCCACCGTCAAACGAAAGACAGAGCTTATGGGCAGGTGGTAAATTCGAAGTTTAGGAAACGCAACTTTATTGGCAGTTGGTGTCTTGGTTCTTTTCCAGATCCGATTAATCCTCATATGAGAAATCACAGGCTCGGCTCGATCCAAACAGTGTCGTGACCTTTTCCATCTCTGTGCTCTATTTTCTAATTTCCTTGACAGTAGATCTCGGAAAAAAAAAATCTAATGGTCACAAATGATGCCACATCAGTTTTTTATGAGCTGGAGGTATTATGTGGATAGCCTAGAATTGCAAGGAGGGTTGCACGCTTGGTTAGGCTGGCGTGCTAAAAAAACTTAAATATCCATAGATATTAGTTTTTTTTTTTTTTTTGTGTGTATGTGACAAATGTTATTCGAAATTCCAAAAAAAATATATATAGATAAGTGGAAAGACAAGAAAATAAAATCTTTTTTTTTTCATTTTTGAAGAAATGGAAGGTTTTTATATTACTCATAAACGAAGTACATCATAAAGTAGGTGGGTTCAAGAACAATCAACCTATTACAGAATCTCGAGATTGCAAATAACCAGATACAATACTCATACGTAGTTAACCTTCTTATACATGCTTATGAAGTTACAAACAATTATAATAACCTGACTATGTGGCAAGCATTGTAAATGTCATAACATGAGAACATGCTTAGCAAATGTTGTCCTCGTTATCAAAGAAAGCTTAGTTGTATTCCAACATAAAAGATGCTTATGCGGGCCTTCAACTATAACATGCCATGTATGTATATTGACAGAAATGCCTAGGAGTTTAGTAGCCTTATCATGAGGAAGCACCTTCTATGGATACTCGTGAAGACATGGAAGAATAGCCACATCTAAGATCCATAAATCAAAGCACTTTAACCACCAAACAAGAACCTCCAATGTCAGTGAGAAAGAGTCCAGCAAAAGCTTAGCATTCTGAAGATTATAAACTTTGGCCACTAGAAAGAGGAATGTGTCCTAGTTATAACATGACCTCGCCAGAAACTTACTAATACGGACTCAGTTGTGTCCTCCGCGATAGTACTGAATTGTCCTATACAATTGTCAGTATACCAGCATACTTATTACTGCTAAGGTGTTAGGACCTTCAAGTATCTGGGAATCGACTTTTGCACTAGCATGTTATGGGATGATTGTGTGGAAAGGCGGTCGGCCTTGAGGATGGAAAGCCACAGCGTATGCTATCTGAGAATAGGCCGCTCTGAGAATATAGACCTATGTGGTTTGGGCACGTAGAGCACACCTGTTGAAAGCACTCGTTGAACCAGTATTGTTGTATGGGGTAGAGGTGCGGGGTCCAACAATTAGCAAGAACACACAGGATAAGCTAGAGAGGGTGCAAAAAGGCCTTCTTAACATCTGACACGGGTATCAAGGACACGGTGCCTTATCGGATTTTGCTATATATGAGGCGGGTTACGGCCCTGCAACATTCCATTATCTTGTGGACATCTTGCATATTTCCACAAGGTCACCGACATGGATGCACAACGTCTTCCCAGGGGCTTTGTTATTGGCACAAGAGCCACAACGGCGATGAAGAAGGTATGGCGGGAACCTTTGTCGAGGGGATGGTTATAGCGTGGTCTATAGACTACCGCCAGTTATGGCTATGCTTGATGCCGAGGGGACGAGTTTGCACACTGAATGAGCACTTTGCCACCACTCGTGGGATGCGACCACTTCGTGCAAAGCCTAAAAGAGAACACTACCACATAAGTTAATCCAACACCGGAACATGGCCCACACCGGTGCTTGAAAGCGCGCATATATCTATGAAGAAACGGAGAGCTATTGCCTCCAAGTGAGGGCGAGGTCCCATCATCTCGAAATTGAAGCAGGTCATTGGACTACGGATGGAGGCGGAGAATCCTCCCAAGCATAAGAGAATATGCCGGTGTTGCCACATCGCGGACGATGAGAGGATGAGCACCATGCTCGCAAGAGTGTCCCAAGCATATCGCATATCCGAACAACACATGATGATCTTAGATGCTCTGCGGTGCGCCAGATCAATTCTTTGGCATCGCCAATGGTTGCACCTCTTGCATCCCGACATTTTGCAAGTCTCTACTGGTCGGAGAATCCCTCCCCTTATAGGGACAAGGGATCACGAGAGCCTATTACCGGGATTTTTCCTCCCATGTGGGGGTTTTTCATCCCGATGGTAGGGACACATTGTATAGTAGCATTTGTCTTTTTGGTGTGGTTTTATCTGCTTTGTGTACTGCATGTACCGTCTCATAGGTCAAGTTTGGCCTCCGCGGACGTTAAAATATACTTCCTTCCTTCCTTCCTTCTCTCGAAAACCCTTCGGGGCGGGGGTTTTTTAATCCTAACAGTAATACGCTTGCTGCTCTCTTTTTGTTTGGGTCCCATAGGCCAATTGGTCTCCATTGACGATAAAAAATCTATTCTATTCTATTGATATTACACTGCATTCATTTCGCACGATACTTTTTCATTGAAGGACATAATTTCTATTTCACACAATTAGTATATAAAACTCTTATTAGCCATCACTATGAATTGCATTATCCTTACTACAGATCTATAATTATTATGAGATTATGCATTGTACTGCACCAATTTACTTAAACATTGCATGATGTTGATAGTATGTAAATAGTATTGTTGTTCATTTTCGATACTAAGGTATTGCATGCCCGTTCCATCGATGCTATTCACAGATGGGCATATGTGATAGGTTACACTAAGTTGTCTTTTAACGCTACATTTTATATTCCTATTGCATCCTTCCTCCCTTTCAATTTAGTTGAATTCATAACATGGAATTTGAGCTTCACAACCTATTTTTTTACTACCCTATATCATGAGATCCTCACAGTCTTTATCAACACTCAACCTTTCCTTTGAATATCTATTTAAGTCTTTGCTTCCTGACTATTGAAAACATGCTTCCCTTTTCCACCATATAGGATTGTGGTTTGCTATATTGTTTCCTAGGAGTCCATATTTACATGTTTGTGTTTTATTCACTTTCAATGTGATGTTCTAGACATAAATTTATCATCCACTTGACCAAGCGACCTTGTTAAATATTCATCTCGCATTATGGTAGATATTACATATTACAATATGGTAGATCTCACAATATGTAGATATTAGATAGCCTTATTTTTTGTGTTCTAAGATAGTCAATGATAACTATGCAATATGTGATATAACTATCGCATTGGGAATAGAAACAAATGGAGATTGATATAATATTTATTGCAGATTGTCATCGTTTTTACAAGCCAAAGCCCTATTGCAAACCTCAATACCACTGCAATTGACAATGTCACAAATGATCTTATTTCACAAGACATCAAAACATTTATCTATCGCTTTGGTGCAAATGATACCAAGGATTCAGACCTTCAAAATTTTGTATTAAATGTTAATTGCAGCTTTGAACTTTTGGGTGGCTCATCAAATGCCTTGTGGCGACTTCGTTCCTACTTTGATTATATTGCCTTTTTAAGACTTAGAAGTGTAGATCAAACTCCTTTATGGACATCTGCTTACACAGATTACAATGGCATGGGAAAGGTTTTTACTGTAGCATTTCCAGGTAACAATAGTTCTTGGAATTTACATTCTCATGAATATGTTACTAAATTGTTATGGTTTCTTACAGCCTTTGATTCAAATAACCGCCTTATTGGGGTAGCGGGAATTGACACACTTGTGGACCAAATAACAGGAATGGAAAATGCAGATAGTTCCATTTTAAGAAGAAAAGGACTTGATCCTACACCGGCCACAGGGGACCTTCAATATAAAAGCCAAGTAATCCCAAGATTCTTTCTTTTTAATTTTCTTATCTTTCTTTTAATTTTCTTTCTTTCTTCTATTTTAGCTCTTTTACATTATAGGGCATTCTAATTATGTTTAACAGGCTTCTTAATTAGAACAAAAGATATATCATACTACTTCCCATCCCTTCCCCTCACACAAATGAATTTAAAATTTATATTGAATCGAATTGATTTTTTTGTCCACGGATATAAAAAAGGTCTATGGGACCCAAACAAAAGATACAACGGATCTATTATGGTTCAGGATTAGAAAACCCCTAATCCTGAAGGGTTTTTCGAGGAAAAAACTTAGCAGTAATAAGGTTGTTGATAAATTGTACAATCGGATGTTTTAATGCAGTAATAAAAGGCACATCCCTCCTGGAGGTATGATGCTAGTACCCTCATTGAAGCTATCTCCGACATCACATGTACCGGTTGGATAAGTGTAACCAACTCGGCATAACGTGCCCTGATAGGACCAAATGCTAGGGGTTCTAAAGAGTGTGGCATTCATGTACAACAACTATCATCGCGCGCTTTTATGCCATTCTTTAGCCAAGTTACAACTAAAATTTTTAATTCAACTATGTTTTTGCCCCCAAAAAAAAAAAAAAAAAAAGAAAAAAAAAAAGAAAAAAAAAAAAGAGAGAGAGAGACCTCACGTTAAACTAGAATACCCAAGCTTCTTAATAATTAATATTAGGCCCTTAAAGTTTACCCATGTTTGCTTTTGTTAGGGCACATTCAAGCGAGCTCTGATCGTATTTAGCAATGCCACAGTGCCTCCTTGAAAAGAAACATTTGCCCATTTCTAGATGATCCACTAAACCACACCTCAAAATGCATCAAATATTTGCTGAACAAACCAAGCTCCTGCTGAGCACTTGGTAGCTCTGCCATAGCTAAAGATATAGAGTGAAACTGCTAAAACTTCGTCATTGTCCTAAAAGAAAATCAATTTTCCACTATGAAAATAAGACATGCCCAAAATGTTGGCATTTTGAGGCCCAACATATCCCAGAACACATTCCAATATAATTAAGGTATAGTTGTTTGATTGAATGTTCCCACGTAACTCGTTAACACCAAACCCTTTGTTCCCATCAAGAGGAAGAAACACTCATCTTTTTTCTATAGAGAGGCAAGCACCGGTGTGCAGAAATTAGATGATTAATATTAGCAAATGCATTGACCCAACAAATCAATCCTCTCGGAATAAAAACCATGGTTGAAGTTGCAAGAAAGAGGAAAATGATGCATAGACCCGAAAAAAATGACAAAATTGCTTTATTTGCTTAATTCCATATTCCATCCCTCTTCTATGAAGAAGCACACTGGCTTAAATTGATTAAAGGGACAAACAATAAGACTTCGACAAATAGAAGAGACGGTTACAGGAAATTCAGGCTAAGCTAAAGAATTGATGAACCCAATCTTACCTTTTTTCATTCTCTTTATTTTCTCCTAAATTTAAATGGGAAGAAATCAAGTAGATATAGGAATCTAAGACAAGCAACTTCTTTTCCACAATGCACATGACTGGCGACGATAAATAACCAAAAGTATATGTTTTAGTAAACAAATCACAAGTACCTTATAATGATGCAACAAGTTATACAAGGCACAACCCAATGGAGGAATTTTGCAGCTAAGGGAGTACATTCAGATTGGACCATTGTAAGAAATTAAACTGACATGCTTTGTATAGCCACAAGCATGACTCTAAAACATGGAGGCTTGGGTAGTTGTGAATTCAACATTCTGATTCAAAAGAAACGAACATAGAGGAAGGCTCAAAAAATAGAAAAAATCACACAACAAGACCTTGATTCTTTCAATGTAAGGCATTTTGTGAAAAAACTCAATACCTTGTCGCCAAACAAGATACATCCACCAAAATGCTGAGCTCCAACAATGCCTTGCTCGAGCATCACCTTGCAGGCTCTTTCTTTTCTCTTCTTCGCCCTTACCTTGGCTATGGCAATGAACCTCCAGCAGTTGCTAAAGGCTTTTCCACACTCAATCTGACGCAAAGTTAGCCTTTTTCTTGGCTATAGTGCAATACCGGCGTTACATAATAGGGCGCTGAGCATGCTTAACATCAGCTGCAAAAGCCTAGTTACTACAGCTAGATAGATACATGATGTAACTCCTAGATACATGTAGAAACATTTAAAGTACATTATCAAAATGAAGACAAACAATCACAACCATTTTTCGTTAGTACCACGAAAAGCAATGCTGGAAGGTAATCTCAATACTCTAGCCCTGACAATTGCTGTAATGTTGTGAACTGTAGAATACTAGCATGTTGCGGTCCAGGACGCATTATTCAAGCGGTCAACTTCATTTGAATATACTCAGCCCGCAACAGGAAGCTACTATCATTCTGCATAAGTTAAGGACATGATATGCAAAGGACAAAAATGCTAAACCTAGATGATCTTACTGCAAGGTCATTTTTGGAGCCAAAGTTTGAGGATGCCATGATTTCTTCTCATTTTGGCAGATCTTATCTCCTCATTTTTTCCAAGCCCATGTGTGTGTCTCAATTCTAAGGTTGTGCACCCTTGTGCGAATGGATGCGATCGTTCTGTGTTTTTTCATGGGCAAATGTGCCAACAGGTACTGCTGTTGACCACTTACAGCACAAGATTAATCTAAGTTTTGTAGTGTGTTGTCTTTACCAGTTTTAAAGCCCTAACATTCCAAAGCTTACTTAGGAAGCCTACTGCTTCAAGTTATGACGAAGAAATATGCTATAAAGACTAGACAATTGAGAAATTGTACCAAATAGGTAGAATGTCCAAAATTTTGGAGCAAGCCGAGGAAGAAAAAGGGGTTATGAGACATATGTATAATGCAAGATACATCTAAAGCATGTAAAGATGTTTTACTATAAAGATGAAGTGCATGATAGAGTATTCCTTTTTTCTTTAGTTCTTGAGTCATTTACATCATGCTCATCTCGAATATAATGTGTCTATCCATTATAGGTTGCTATACCTTATGCTAAGAGCTGCTTCATTTGCTTGTTACGCGATGTATTCTAAGTCCCTACTAACACAAGAGCAATACTGGTTAGAATCAGTGCTTGTATAATATATTGTGCTATATTTTAAATCCCTACCACACAAGAGCAATGTCGGTCGTCAACCGTGTGACTCCAGGATAATGGATTTTAAAAATTATGGCAATATGCGAACTTTTGACCTCGAGTGTGGTGGGTTTAAGATCCTACCATGGGATCAAGCTCCAAAGGGAATAATCCATTCCACTAGGGAACTATACTTTCATCATAGATGATGTGCAAATAAAACTGAATTTCAATGAAATTGACTTTTATAATCCACGGAGATAAAAAAAATGCTTATGGGACCCAAACAAAGAACACATCATATCTATTACTGTCCAGGATTAAAAGAAAACCCGCCCTGAGAGATATTCGAGGGAAGCCTTAGCAAATAGGCTTGCTGGTAAACTGTACGTTTGTACATTTTAATATAGGAATGAAGGACACAACTAATTAAGTTTGCATATCAATACCTCCTAGAGATGTGATGCTAATACCTCCATTGAAGTCATTTGCAACATGACATGTAGCAATTAGTCAGGTTTAACCAATCTGGCATATCATGTCATGATAGACCCAAATGCCAAACAGTTCTCTCAAGTGTAACACACACTTTCAATAACTCCTAGTTGGCAACATTGGTAAATCCTCTCTTCTCGCTCTTCTCGAGCCCGTCTGCATGTCTCAATTTTGAGGTGGTGTGCGCTTGTGCGAATGGATGCAATCATTCTACTCTTCTACATGTTTCCTTCACATTAAATAATTTTAGTCATCTTTGAAAGAAGTTAAACGATTTCGGCATCATGGATAAATGATATTGGTTTTTGTATCCTATTGTAGGTTGGATTCAATGCATGCCCAAGTAGCAATCCTACTCCATTATGTCAGCTATCTCCGACAACTGGTTCTGCATGTTGTGGGTATTGTGTTGCGCTAGAGACACCACCCAAAACACCAAGTACCAACAAAATGAAGATAATTATTATAGCTTGTGGGATTGGAGCTCCATTACTCATTATCATATTTAGCATAGTGGTGTGGCAAATTATCAAGCATAATAATAATAATAATAACAGAGTTGTGGAACCTGGAACAGGGTCATCTGAATGGGATCGAATGCAATAGATACAAAAAGATTTCATTAGTAGCACAAGGATGGGATTATCCTAGCATCATAAACACACACACATATATGTATATTATATATGTACAAGTTTTTGTACTATGAGTGGTTGCACTATGAATGGTTGAACCACGAATGATTTTAGGATAATGATTTTGGTAAGAAATATGGTTAATTCAGCCTCAAGTTGATCACATGTATGTCAAATTTAATGCTCCTTTGACAAATACATTACTATAGAGTTCCATTTAGATAAGTCAAGTTCAATCTTTCCTACAATAGGCACCATAAGTGCATTTGTCAACTTGAATTGGCAGTCTGATTGTGAAATAAAGATAGAGTTTGTCTCCACTAAAATTCCCACAGTTATATTCCTAATCATTTCAATTAGAACCCCAATTTCTTGAATTATGTTTTCAATTATCTCAATTGTCATGTCACACAAATGGAAATATGCATCTAGACCAAAGTTGTGAAGGTTTAAGCTAAATTCATTGCCTGATAGCAATTTTATGGCCACCTTGGAATGGCAATTCACATGTTGGACTAGTGATTTTGCTCCTAATTCCCTTGTTAAAATACTAATTATGTCGTGTTTGAACTAGTTAGAAGATTCTCCAGCAGTCTACAGCTCACAATTGTTTTCTAGAACTTCTCCATTCACAAAACAAAAATGATCCAATTATGAGAAGTGTCATGTTGAAAGTTCTTCCCAATCTATAACAGTCCTCCTTTTGAAATTACTAGAACTAATAATAAGATTCCATTGGAGACCTATTGGTCAAAAATCTATTCTATTCTATTCTATTCTATTCATTAAAAATCCCCTAGATTCCCTCCAAAACACACCAAGTGTTAGATTCCGTTAGAATAACCCAAGGTTCTATCAGATTCCTTAAGATTTACTGGTAAAGGCTTGCGCCAATCGTCGATGAAATGCACAGTGAATGCTTTGTTTAACATTTTACCTTTTTTGAATCCTAACTTCAAATGAAAACATATAATGCTTTCAGGTTTACAAAAGCTACAAATTATAAAGCACAAAGCCAGCACCATGTGCACCTTTGGGAGCCATACCCAAAGGTATCGCAGTAAAGATCTTTTTTTTTTTTTGCCACTCTACAAATTATAAGTTGCACACGACACTTTTCTTTTCCCTTTTTTTTAAGTGCATGGTCGTGACGGCCCTAGGCGACAAAATGTTGAGATGTGGTATAATGTAGCTAAAAATAATAGAATCTTAGAGGTCCGCCCCTGACATTGTTGCATAAAGTCAGGGTAAGCCTTGTCAAGGTCTTGTTTAAGGACCCAGGTAGCATCCTCCGTAGGTAAGTGTTTCCACTTAACCAAATATTGCAATATCTGAGTTCTTCTGGTTTGCTTGTATGCCCTGTCAAGGAGAGCCTCTGGAACAATTTCTAATTGTTCGTCTGTCATCTCCAGAAGAGTTGGCGTGTCAAGAATTTCATGAGGATCCGGAGTATGCTTCTTCAGAAGGCTTACATGGAAAACCTTGTGTACCTTTAGATGAGCAGGTAAGTTTAACCTATATGCCTGAGGACCTATGCGTTCCACGATCTGAAATGGTCCTGCCCATCATGGTGCAAGCTTCTTACAATTCCCAATTTTAAGCTTGGCCTACTTAACCTTAATCTCCAACCACACTGATTCACCGACTTGGAACTCTCGTGGGGTGCGGTGTCTATCCGCTAAACTCTTTTGGCGACTTCGTGCAGCCAAGAGATCTCCTCGTACCTCCTCAATCAAAGCTTGCATATCTGCAAGCAATTGCTGTGAAACTGCCACTTTGGCATCAGACATTGATATTCATACGTGATCATAAACGGAGACATCTTCGAGGACTCCTGTTTAGTACTATTATAGGCAAATTCTACCAAATGAATGTAATCAGCCCATTGAGATTGCTTACATAATTCCGTAGCATATCCTCAATAATTCTATTGGTACGTTCTAACCGCCCATCTGTGAGTCCAAAAGGCATAACCGTGAACTCAAAATGTCTATAACGTGTACGGAATGCGGACTTGTTATTTAGGGTCTAGGTTCGGGAACTCCTGTAAGACAGCCCTCGGTGAGGACCCATGGATCAAACAGGAGAATCCGGTAGCTGTGTCACGTAGGATTTGCAAAAGGAACTAAGGAAGGGAAAAGAGAAAAACAAGAAAAACAATGAAGAACACAATGAAGAGAACAAAACTCTTTGATATCAATTTTGATACATGAGCTCTCGCAATCGAGAGGAAGCAGAAGTGAGATAAGACAAAAAACTCATCTAACCCGTGAGGGCTAGATCTACTCATATATATAGTACAATGGCCTTTGGCCCAATATAGATACTCTGTCAAAGCTCGGTGCCGACTCCTGAAAGGAGGCCTGATTTGCAGGAACGTTTGACTGCGTGGTCTGCGGCGGCTTGGTCTTCTGCGGGCCCTTGGATGACTGACCTGTGCCTGACTGTGGATCCTTGGCCTTGACCTGGTCCGTCGTGTGCATGAATAGTCCTGTACCAGTACGTACAGGACTAACACTTGTGAATGTCCTCCTCCTTAATGCGTATTTGATGATAGCCAGAGTGAAGATCTATTTTGGAAAAATATTTAGCTCCTTGTAACTGATCCATAAGGTCATCGGCTCTTGCTAATGCATATCAATTTTTAATAGTATGCTTATTGAGCTGGCGGTACAAGATAGGGGCTCCAAAAGGTGAGACACTGGGCTGAATGAAGCCTAACTTCAAAAGTTCCTGTAACTGCTGCTTGAGTTCTGCTAACTCGGGTGTACTCATCCGGTAAGGAGCCTTACTGGTAGGCTTGGTACCTGGTTGAAGTGCAATTTCACACTCTACCCCCCTAAAAGGTGGCAGCTTGCGAATTTCATCTGGAAAGAGATCTTGAAATTCATGAATAAGGCTGGCTATGGTGGGAGGCAACCCTTGAATGACTTCTTCTTGCAGGGCGTCGAAGGATGCTAGCCGAACAATACAAGCCACTTGCCTACGTCGAATGGCCTTATTCAATTGTCGCAAGGAGATGCACTGCATAATAGGATGTGGTGGATTACCTGTGATCGTGACGCGGCCCCATTTGTTGCATTGAAGGTAACAACACGCTTTTCACAATCTATATTGGCTTTCGCTGCTGCCAGAAATTCCATTCCCACAATCAAGTCATATTTCCCAATATTCGTGAGCTCAGCTCCCAAAGTTATAGGTGCGCCTGGTAACTGGATGTTCAAAGTAACACGACGGCCTTGGGTGTGGCGAACAGCTCCACTAGCCAACGTAATTGGTCTGGTCTTATATTTCGAAGGGGTTAACTGCAAAGTTTCGGCCAACCTAGGGGGTGCAAAATTATGGGTACTACCGGTATCTATAAGAATAACAAAGGGTTTGCTATCAATTTGGCCCATTGTAGAGATGATACTAGGTTGAGACTTCGGCCGACCGGCCCCCAATAGCGCAAAAAAATGTGGGACTCACCTTGGATATAGTTAGTTCGGCTCTTAGCCTCGCCAAAGGTGGGAGGTCACAAAAAAGGTGTTAGCTTCGTCCCAATCAACTCCGGCCCGGGGCTGCCTGTGTTGCCCGATTGATATAGGGACAATCGTGCATCACGATGACCTGGGCCGAAGCTCTAAAAATAGGCCTTGTCCGCTGCTTGGAGCTGCTCAGCGTTTTGTGGCAGACCGAGGAGGAGTTAAAAGCGTATCTGCAGGCCGGGGCACCCACCTCCATCGAACATTGAAGGTGACTTTCTTGTCGACTTCCGATAAGGAGGTTGTTGAGGGGTCCTTATTGAGAGAAGACCTATACTGGGATATATGGCTTGCCCTGGTTTGCAGTTGGAGGGCATTGGTAGGGCATTTTTTGTGTGTGTTCGCTTCCAAACTCAAGGCTTTGGCTTCAGCCTCTGCGACGGTCTTGGGATCGATGGCACGGACCATCTTCCTTAATGTGGGTGATAACCCCTCCACGTAACCTTCCACTGCGTGGCATTCATTAATCCCTGGGACATACAGTCGGAGGCGCATGAACTCATCGGTATAAGCCTGTACTGATATGCCACGCTGCTCCAAGCGATAAAATGTTTGTATTTGTTTGCACCGATGTGCCTTAGGAACATAGTGGGACTTGAAGGCCTTAGCAAAGGTTTTGAACTTGCAATGTCCCCTATTAAGCCCATGCACGCGTGCATACCCCTTCTACCATATTCTTGCAGACTTAGTGAGGTTGGTGATGGCTACTTTCCCAATATCTTTATTGGTCATGCCATATGATTTACCAAATTCACGCATTCGTCCGGCGGGACTCGCCCACACCAATCGGATAGTCTCTTGGAGAACCCCGAGCAAGTCTGGTGGATTCTTCCGGATCTTTGGTGATTCGAATCGGCGATCTTACGGTAATCTTTCTTCTCGACTTATCACGCCTTTGCTTTAACCGGAGGAGTTCAAGAATGATCAGAATCGGAAGAGTCAAAACTACTGACCGAAGAAGAGGAATGGTGGCGGCGCTTAGAGCGTGTTGGCATGGGTGGGGCCACCTCGGTGACCGGCACTTCTGGTCCTTCTTCCACTAATACTGGGCCTATAGACCTTTGGAGAACATATTGTTGAAGTTGCGCCATCTGGTGCTTAATGATAAGCAATTCCTGCTCAGGCGTTAGGCGGCCTGGTTCCACGGGCGTCGCCCACGGAGGGGGACGTACACCGTCTAAAATGTCAATAAAAGAAAATAAGCACAACATGTATACATTGCTCGTAGTGTAGGAGAAAAAGATTTATCATTAAAAAAGATGAAAATTTACATTCAAACGAAGTCCCAAAGGACGAACAGAATTGAAATATTTATTCTATAAAAGATGGTTGCGCTGGACGATTATACATTGGTTCGCCAAAGGGGTACAATATATAATCAATGAAGTCCTTCCTCACTGAGCGTACTAAGTTATATTTACGCCACGCTTCGATAATGATGTCTTGGTACATTAGAGTAGGATTTATAATTAAAAGATTAAACATGTCGTTCATTGCTCCGTAAAGTTGCCACGGGTTATCGTCAATATCGTGGAAGGCATCCACATTGGTGGTCTCCCAATAGTCCCAACCCCGCTGCATCTTGCATTGCAAGTTGCCGACGGCCTTGTCCTGAAGTAATATGACAATCTCCCACCCGTTGACGGAGGGTTGTGGCAAAGCTATTTCTGTAACAGGTGGTGTAGCACTGCTTAATTGATAATTGAAGACACTATGTATAATTAATTTGCAAGGGAAAGAAAACAATGAACAAAAGAAGACTATAGTTTTTATTTAGAAGACTATAGTTTTTATTTATCAATGGGCACAAAATTGCCTATATGAGTATTACATACAAAAATGGCCCAAGGCCGAAAAATGACTCAAAAAATGATGCTCAAGAACTTGGTCCTGCATCATGGTCCATATCTGTAGGAGATGCGGAGTAAAGCGACACCGGGGCTAATGATGAGGGCGGCTGCTGAGGCAACTGCGAGAGGGAAGGCAATAGCTAATGGTGCTGCTACGAGCATCTTCATGCTCATCCAGGCAGTAATGTCCTGGCCTAAGGCAGCAAGTGCCAAATCACAATTTACAAGCACCACGGAATGGAGATTGGCGGGAAGCCTTTAGTGCCCAAAAAGATGCCTCGGCCTCTGGAGCGAGTGCTCTAACAAAGAATAGCACCTGACCTTGGCGGAAAGCCGAAAGGAAGAACCGCGTGAGATGGTTCTTCAAAGCGACTATTTCTGGATCTGTAGAGGTCGCCACTTCCGCTTCAAGGTTGACGGGAATATGTTCTGCATAGGCCTCTTCCTTCTCCTCTTTCAGATGCTCCTTATTGTCATAAAGGTCTTCCCCCTCTTTGACCTCTTCCATTGGTATGGCCACATCATTAATATTAGGGAAGTGTGGCCCCATAGCAGCAAAAGCATCTTGAGGTGGCGGAGAAGGGGGATCTTGGAGCATGAGATGCCTCAACTGGAGCAAGGTTTCAACAGGTTCTAAATCCTCAGGGTGGAATCTAAGTAACTGTTGTACCTGTGGAGGGTAATCAGGAGGCGAGAAGTCGATGAAATCATCCTGACAATACTGCATTGAGCAAGCTCCCAAAGCCTATAGCAAAGTTGGTGAAGGAATTCCATGACTTATTTCCTGATGAGATTAAGCAGCTTCCACCTTACAGAGGAGTCGAGTGTGAAATAGCACTTGAGCCAGGGACTAAGCCAACAAGCAAGGTGCCCTACAGAATGTCGACCCAAGAGTTGACGGAATTGAAGAAGCAATTGCAGGAGTTGCTAGACCTAGGGTTTATAAGACCTAGCGTCTCTCCATTTGGAGCGCCTATACTTTTTGTGAAGAAGAAGGATGGAAGCCTTAGGATGTGCATTGACTACCGTCAATTAAATAAGCACACCATCAAGAACAAGTATGCCTTGCCTAGATCAGATGATCTCATGGATCGGCTGCAGGGAACGAAAGTCTTTTCCAAGATAGTTGAGATCGGGTTATCACTAGATCAGAATCAAAGAAGAAGATAACCACAAGACAGCATTCAGGACAAGATATGGACACTATTAGTTCACAGTAATGCCCTTTGGATTGTCTAATACCCCAGCAACTTTCATGAGGCTCATGAATGATGTTTTCCGTGAGTTCCTAGATACTTTCGTCATAGTCTTCTTTGATGACATTCTAGTCTACAACAAATCCCTGGAAGAGCATGTCCAACACTTGAGAAAAGTACTTGAGAAGTTGAGGAGGCATCAACTTTACGCGAAGCTATCCAAGTGTCACTTCGCGATGGAAAGAGTGGAGTACTTAGGGCATGTGATCACAGCAGAAGGCATCTCCACCGACCCTACAAAGATTGAGGCAGTGATTGATTGGCCTGCACCGAAGAATACGCATGAGGTGAGGAGCTTCCTCGGCCTAGCAGGTTATTATAGAAGGTTCGTCAAGAACTTTGCCAAGGTAGCAGCGCCATTGACAGACCTCACAAAGCAGGGAAGATAAAAGATTGGGCAACTCATTGGCAAAGCAAGGTCCATGCAGCATTTGAGACCTTGAAAGAAGCTTTGACAACAGCGCCAGTCCTAGTCCTGCTAGATCCAGCCAAAGATAAGATTGTGGCGAGAGACGCTAGCAGGATAGCAACAGGTGCAGTCCTCGTGCAGGAGGAAAGGGTAGTGGCCTATGACTCGAAGAAGATGAATGAGGCAGCAGCGCTACCCGACGCATGATCAGGAGCTTCTGGCTATTGTAAGAGCATTAAGGATTTGGAGACACTACCTGTTAGGGAGAAAGTTCCAACTGGACACTGATCATCAAAGTCTCCAATATATTTTCACTCAATCACTCCTGAATTTGAGGCAAAGGAGGTGGATGGAATTCCTTGAAGAATATGACTTCGAGATAATCTATAAGCCAGGCAAGTTCAACGTAGTCGCAGATGCACTTTCTAGAAAGCCATTGAAGACAAGGACGCATTGTAATGCCATATCAACGCTCACAAGTGAGTATGGCAAGAAGATCGAAGAAACCTTGTCAACAGATCCTGACTTTAAAGAAGTTTGGGGAAGTCTTTGTAAGGAGGCCAGGACTGATAAGGAAAGGGAGATGTTCATGCACTACAAGAAGGAGGGTAACTTGCTTTACCATAAAAACAAATTGTGTGTACCGGAATCTTCAGGAGTAAGGAAGCTAATCCTCCATGATACACACAATAGTCCCATAGCAGGGCATGATATTTCAAGATTAGAAGCAGTTACTTCTGGCCCGGCATGAAGAAGCAGATAGCAAGGTACATTCGTGAGTGCCAGATATGCCAGTAAACAAAGGCGGAACAACTCCGAATTCCAGGTGTCTTAGAGCCGTTGCCAGTGCCTAATGCTAAGTGGGAAGTCATAAGCATGGAGTTCATTACAGGGCTCCCAAGAACAACAAGAGGCAAGGATGCCCTGATGATAGTGGTCGATAAGTTGTCGAAGATTCAATGACAAGATTCAAAAAAAATACTACAAAAGTCGGCCAGATGCAGATGATGAAACTGAATATAGGAAGATGTCTTTCGTATCAACTAAACTAGGCACTGCGGCATTTGCAAGAAAAAAAGACGGTCCTTCAGACAACATATGGCAAAAATACAAGATCTAGGCGAGGGATTCAACCAGTCTACTTTCATTTCTTAATGAACAATGTAAAATGCATAGAACACCCAAGAATGCACCCAAATGCTCAAAGGTGTGACTTACTTCATCGGTGCATTAAAAAGAATACAAAAAATGGCAAAGCCACTCTTGCTTACCTTTGCTAACAGATGCAACTTCTGTTTCCTGCCAAGAACGCTCTGGCCCTCATATCCTCCAACAAATATCATGTCATTCCTGCTTATATCCTGGTTAGGGCAGTTGTGTAGCTCTGATATGGCCGGCAGCTCTGATATGGCGGCTTGGCACAAAAAACTCTATCCCGCTCCTAACGGCGCTCATAGTAAACCCTAGCCTAGCCTAAACCTAAAAAAAAGTCCACAATTAAGTACTCGTGGAAAAACCAGAAATTTTTTTGACACGTTGTAAAATTTCCGTCACTTTATCTGGCAGAAGACACTTTTCCTAAAATTTCAATTTTTCTGACGGGAGCATATCTGACAATCTTTTTGTTAACACGAGTTTTTTGTTTTTGAATCGGTAGTCTACAAGACTTCCGGGGAATTTCCCGAGCCAAGACTGTCGTCCTATTTATTAAGGAGATTTTTAGACTCCACGGCATGCCAAGGGAGATAATCTCAGATAGGGACTCTAAATTCATGAGTGCTTTTTGGCAGGACCTATTTTCCACCATTCAGACGAAGCTCTCCATGAGCACGGCATACCACCCGCAGACGGATGGTCAGACGGAGAGAACAAATAGGATCATTGAAGATATGTTAAGAAGCTATGTTTGGAACAAACAATCTAAGTGGGATGATTTCATCCACTTAGTAGAGTTCGCCTACAACAGTACCAAGCAGGAGTCATCGCAGATGTCTCCTTTTATGATCAATTTATGGGTACCAGTGTCTTACCCCGGATACTTGGCACAATCGTGTCGAAGATAGAAGTCTCACAGCAAATGCTTTCGGATATACAAGAGTTGGTGGAGGAGGTGAGAGGATACCTCCTAGCAGCAAGAAGTAGGCAGAAAAGCATCGCCGACAAGCATAGGACAGTAAGGGAATTTCAGGTGGGAGACAATGTATGGTTGAAGATCAAGGTGAAGCAGGCCAAGCTCCGCATCGGCAATTGCAAGAAGCTTGCTCCAAGATGGGCTGGACCTTTCAGGATAACCAAAAGAGTAGGTACCCAATCCTACAAGTTGGACCTGCCAGCACATCTCAAAATCCATAGGGTCTTCCATGTAAGTCTCCTAAAGAGACACACTCCTAATCCAGAGGAAGTATTGGAGACAACTGAGTTACTGGAAATGACGGACCGGAGGTTCTTCTTGACAAGGCCTATAAGAAGACGAGAAGATCCCAATTTTTCCAATACCTCGTGAAATGGATGCACTTACCTGTGGAAGACGCTACGTGGGTACTACAATCAGATTTGGAGAAGCAGTACCCCCAATTCATGGGGCAATGCAAGGGTCGGCTCGTCACCAAAGTAGTCGACATCGACTCGATAGGTGAGTGGAAGGTAGATTAAAAAGTCTACTTCCGTCCCACGAAAGTAGACGACCTTGAGAGATAATAGGTCATTCAGGTATGCATTGATAGGAAAGCACCTCTAGTCAATGCCTACTATGGGGAGGACTCTATCCTTCACGCCCAAATACGGGAAGGACACCATCCTCCACGCCGAAGGCAACTAAAGGTGTAGGCATGAGTGAGCATCCTAGGCATGATAGGGTGATGTCTCCACGACCACGATGGAAGAAACATAATCTTTCTATGCCGGGAGATATGGCTTGCATTCATGTAATTGTAATTGATTGGTGGTTCCCTAACAACCAACCCTTATAATAATTAAATTATGCTGAATGTGCTTGAATCTAGAGGCCAATAGAAGAGTCGAAAGCAAACAGGGGAGAGCACTATGAAGACTCGCAACACATAATTTTGTCATAATGTGTTGTGAGGATACGATAAGAAGCATTAATTAAGGAAATTTTGAACTATGTTTATAATAATGGTATAAGTCGTAAAATTTTGTGAATAATAGATGATGAAGTAGAGGACGAAAGAGCCTCTCACCATAGTACGATATTATACAAGGATATCTTATGATAAATTAAAAATATTACCTTGAGGTAATTGAATTATAAAATTGTATATATATTGGATGTGATTGCAGGATATGCAGGTTTCCAAGGTGGGGAGACGCGTGATGCTGAGGACATCATCAAGTCAAGGTGGGGAGAATGTGACGTTCCAGCATAATATGCGACCCAAATACGTATATTATATATACTGCCACGTCACACGTACATGTCATCAATGACATGTACTTGAGGGTTGTAAAGGGTTGCACCTAGGGGGCAAGAGTTGCACCTAGGGGGGGGAAACCTCGAATGTTGTGCATGTTAAATAAACATACACAATTATAAACCCCATGGACCCCATTGCCAAATGGCTAAACCCCATTTGGCCAATGTCTAACCTAACCCTAAGGGTTTCTATATAAGGGCCCTCCCCTTAAACCCTAAATCTTTTCTTCTTTGCATTTAGGGTTTTCCTTGAGCTCCTTTCCTCCCCTCGCATTTAGGGTTCTCTTGAGCCATTCCGGCCAAGCTAAGACCCAAATTCGCATTGTCAGGCTCTGAAAAGCCGCCTTTGCATAACGTGATCTTGAGTAGCGGCAGGTCTTGGCGGATCGAGGCATGGATGCATTCCAGGATTTGGAGCAGGTCAAGTGCCGGTAAATAGTCATTCTTGCAAAGCCTTTTGGCTAGGGCAATAAGCTGGTTTAGCATGTTAGCTCAGCCTTAGAGGCCTTACATGCATCCCAGATCATAAGCTCTAACAAAGGAACCTAACTCTAGATGTTTAGATAGATAGATTAGATGTTATTCTTCATTTCAATTCTGTGATGATGTTGGTATTTCACTCTGTGACATCCATGTATTAGGAAGGGGGGTAGAGGCCTAAAGCCTGTGTAGCATATGATCCTAGATAGCCTACTAGTTCCCAATTACATGCGGCCCGTGCACAGGAGCCCGCCTGGTTATGGGTGGCGGGGCTAGACCGGGTGACAAGGAGGAACTTGTCCCATCACGGATTGACCCCTCTGGTGTATAAAGCCTACCGGGGATCTATGTGGGCTAGGTTTAATGGCTTGTCACTAAGTGTGGGCAAGGCATGTGCTCGACACCTCTGGGGTGATGCGTCACCTTCCATGAGGTTCAAGTCGAATACGGGCAGTGGCCCTCTAGCCACCTGTGATGGGCATGAATATATGCCTCTGGAGGAGAGGTGACTCTCCTCCTGCCTCATCGGGACTAGGGAGATGCAACCCAGCAGTAGCCCCTTTGGCTATGCACCCGGCAGGCTACGGTCAGGTCCCAATACTTTTCAACCTACTATGCAAAGTGTGCACGGGAGGTTCGGATGGAGTGGACTACCCTCAGCCATGTTCTTATGCCAGCCAAATCCAATTGCCATGAACTCTGTCTGCAATGACTTCTGGAGGCCCAAGCCATCAGTTGAGCCCCCTTGAGTCTGAGCCCTGGGTAGGATTTCCCTTGTTGTTATTGTTCATATTGATGTTGTTGTACATGTGATGATTATGATGTGTTCACCCTTCGAGGTGATTGTATTGATATATTGATATTATGTGCTCATGTTTATTCACGCTTCCGCAGCTAGGTCGACCCGAAGGGAGACGGGTGAATGACACATCCATTCTTCCCTTGCTGGCTCATTCCACTGGGAGTGGAGTCAAGTGGATGGCCCCTGCCAGTTTGGCTGTCAGGGGGAATGCTCCGCTTCTGATACGATGTGTGCATCGTATAAGAAGAAGGGGACTTCACAACTACTAGCACCATTTTTGGCCTCAAACAAACTAATTACAAGGCTCTAAAGAAGTCTTTCTATGTTAGAGTCCCCAACTACTTAACGTTCTATCGAGTTAGAACATGACCAGTGCAATGATCTGGTCCACCAAAATCATGCTCTGATACCATTGTGACGCTCCCCGGACCTATACGATGCTCCCATCGTATACATACAGGAAATCCCCTCTTCTACGGCGACAATACCACCATAGAAAGGCCCTCCGTCTGACTCGGACCACTTGTGATGCCAAGTGTTCGGGTGAAGGACACGGAGGTGTCATTCGGTCCCACCTTCATGGGAATCCTAATAGCGGAAGCCGCATACAAGGTTAGCGCGGCAACAACACAATAAATAATATACCACCAATGGAAGGGTGGCCCAACATCATCAATAATGAATACAAACGGAATACCAACACAAACAAAGAAACACATCATAAATAAGGGCTCTACCTCCGATGATAACCCAATCGAAATCATAACAATGGCGCGTTGGGCGGCATAGAACAATGGCTAGGGTAGTCCACTCCATCCGCCCCTCCTGTGCACACTTTGCAGATAGGCTGGAACATGCTATGGCGTGATTGTAGCCTTCCAGAGATGCAATCCCATGGAATCACCCTACTCCGGGTTACATCTCCCCAGTCCGATGTGGCAGGTCGAAGAGGCATCCCCTCCCCGAGTATGACGGATCCCTGGGTGTGGTAGAGAACGCGTGCCCCTCGGTGACTCCCCCCTTGCGTCCTCGACTTACTCCCCTAAATCTAAAGGTCGCTCACCCTCGAAGCTCGAGGGCGCCCATGACGGGTATGGTATAAAATGATACCGTATACTTACATGGAACGTCACATCGGGCAGCAAAAATATGTCCAAAAATTAATCCTGTGTCTCAAAACACAGTATGAATCGGATCTCCTTCAACAGTTTGAAGGGTTTGAAAGGTAAATCCTTTTTACCACACCATTATCAATCACTTCGAAAATTAGTACAAATTCAAGAACTTTGATAATTATTTCTTTGCCATGTTCATTTAGACATATGGAAAGGATAATGTGTCGAACCAAAGCAAATGAAGGGCAAAACTATTAGCAAATCTAGTTGAAATACTGAACCAAAGAACAAACACTAGGCACATAACACAAACACTAGGTTTAACATTTATTGAAAAGGTGGGATATTTCCCATAGAGAATCTCCTCAAACAATTTAGATGTCCTTGAGAACCAATCAGGGAACGTTTTAGACAACATACATGCAACCAGCCCGGAATTTCAGCAAATTATAGGCCAAGATTATATAAAAATCCTTGCACTCCTTTGGAATCACCAAAACTCAACAGTTTATAGGCCGAGAATCCTTTCCAATCACATGCCTCCTTTGAAATCGCATGCTTATGGTCCTTTCCTTTTTAATCACATGCACTTCTTTGAAATCGCATGCTTATAGTCCTTTACAATCTTGGAAGATGCTTCTTCAATTCAATTTCACAAGATTGAAATATGTATGAAGTTGTCAGTGCCCTATAGGGGTAGTGGTAGGAACATTAGGGTCGGCCATATAATTGATTTTCCACGTAATGGAGGAATTTTTCATATATGATTTGAAGTCAGAGGCGAGTTTCCAATGTTCTGTCATAAATGATTTTAAGTGAGAGGCTAGTTTCTAGTCTTGATTCGAGAATTTTTTTGCCTATGATCGGTAGTTTCCCTACTGGATTTAGACTAGCCTACCAAAGTACCAAGAAAAATGCATGTTTTTAGCAGGAAAGTTTCCTATTGTTTCTAAACTGTACTGCCAATTTTCATTTCCACACGGTAGCTTACAAGGCTTCCGGGGAATTTCCCAAACCAAGGTTTCTAGTGTTCCACTTTGGCAGGGAACGTCCAAAAGTTCTAGTTTGATCTGTTTTTTCTCTTCTCTTCCACAGCTTGAGGTGTGTTGTAAATTGTCGCATAAGCTACAACGTCCCATGGACGTTAAACTACTATTAGCCCAAATTTATATAGGCCATGAAGATTGCATGTGGCGACTATGATTTGAAGTGAGGCCAGTTTTCTAGTGTTCCAGAGCATCCAAAAATTCTAGACAGCTCTCATAAGCTACGTCTTCCCATGGACGTTAAAATACCATCTAGCCCAAACTTATATAGGCCATGAAGATTGCATGTGGCGACTACTATGATCCCTAATGAATATCCCTAATAAAATAGATAGATAGATAGTATTTTTACGTCATGCCATATTAATACCATCTATGTGGATATATGATAAACTGGAAAAGACTGAATAATAGTGCAAATAAGGAAAAAAACGGAAGAAAAAGAAATGTAGGCAGAGTGTGAAAGGGGTTAGTTTAAAACTGGTTGCAATGTCGTAACGAACTGAAAGCGGGCGACAACCACCGAAACCTAACGTTAGAGTATGGTGGAAGAAGGCGCCTAACGGGATGGAGAGGGCCATAGCCTTGCCTTTAGGTTTCTACTGCCGGAGTGCTCGCCTCTGTCTCAAAAAGGCAGCTCTCGCAAAGCGCAGCGGCTCCGGTTCAGAAGAGCTTCAACATCTTCGCAGATTTGAAGCTTTGGTCGCAGGTACTATCCCTTCGCATCGCGGTTATGTTGACAAACGAGGTGATAAATCCCTTCTGGAGTTGGAAACTTATTTGGCTGATGTTAAGCGAAGAATACTTGAGCTATTAGAAAGGGCAACTTCCCCTGTCGCTAGAAATTGCAAAGGAGGTGCTCGAATGAAATATCAAGTTAGGAATCTCTCTTCAACAACAGGAAGAGGTGGTAAATCTGTAAGTGCATCAAGGTTAATAGGGTTTATTAGTGGACAAGGCCCTAAGAGGGGAAGACATGAAAATTTTCAAAGGTCAGTTGATTCTGTTAAGAATGTGAGATGGGATAGGCAGTTCAATGCATCTCCCAAGAAGAAGGTGGCTTCAAATCACTGGTGGGAGTGGCTATCAGAGGCACCTATTGCTTGTGGGAGAATACATGATGGGATGGGTGTGAAATCATGGAGGTCTTTGTCACAACCATCATCACCCAAAAGGAGAAGGGATGAAGGTGGTCCATTTTCACCATCACCTTTGTCTCCAAAAATATCAGCCTCGCCGAGGCGGGCATTGTCGTCGCCAAGGAACCAGGAGAAACAGAGGCAGCTGGGAGCCAAGTTGCCTCAAAAGTTGGGAAGGCAGATTGTGGTTCCGTCGCCAAAGAGAAAAGAGATATATGACAAGCAGCAGCAGTTAGATTCTCCAAAGAAACACCCAAGGTGGGAATGGCTTGCTCACCGCCCCACTGCTGAAGCGAATTATCTCCAAAGTAGAAGGAAGGAGAGATTGCAAAACTCTCTTGAAAGAATTCAAAATTGGAAGAAAAGGTTGAAGGACGGTTTTCCATCCCTTTACGATGACAGATCATTTGGCAGCAAGTTGGGAGATAGAACTAGAGTTATACAAACTGGTAGATTGTCCAAGTCATCTGGTAATTGTTTTTGTATTTCAAACCCTGACAACGAAAAGCCAGTAACTGCCCTCAGGAGTAATGTTGATATTGAGCTGACAGTTTCAATGTAATTTTCAGGTCAGTTTGCTGACATGAGACTCCAAGATGTACAAAACAATACTCGAGAAGCTATGCCGGCAGAGAACGAAATACTGGATTTTGATTCAAGCAAACCTAAGGGTTCAAAATCAGATAGGACGGAGCATGAGATGATGTCTCAACCATGGAGTGATCCAATGGAATCTGATAGTCCTGGTTTGGGGTTGTCTGAGACTGACTATCACAAAATAAATAAGGTGTGGGATAATCTCATGTATGAAACGTATAAGAAGCCAAGCTCTCAGAGTTCAGGAAGAAGCTTATCACCATCAAGCCCAAGAAGCAAAGCTGCAAGTCCTAGAAGTAAGCTCATAAGCTCAAGGGGCAGGCATGCAAGCCCGAAAAGCAACCTTTCTTACCCTAGGCTTAGTAGAGAGCAGTTAGTTTTGAATGATTCATCTCCCATATCTCCAAAGCAGCCGTCTAATCAGAGAGCAAAGTCACCGTCTTCTAAAAAGCTGTCACGTGTACAGACAGTAGTCACTGATCTACAAGGCACTTTTGAAGGTTTGAAATCTCAAATGGAGGACGAGGGTAAAAGATGGAGAGAAAGGCTTAGTACCTTGGAGAAGGAGCTGGAAACACTGAAGGATGAGACAGAAGCTGACTTAGATGCAACCAAGCGCAATCAAAAAGAAATAAAGAAACGCGTTCAAGGTCTGCTCAATGAGTTGGAAACAGCTGAAATGGTGTGGGCCAAAAATGAGGAGCAGAGAAACTATGAAAAGGAGAAACTGCATGTTCTATTGGAAGAATGTTCAGATAAAATGGCAGCTTATAAAAAAAGATTTGATTGCTTGGCCATGGAAACAGAGAGTTCTGTAATGAAGGGGATTGATGAAAAAATCCAAGTTCTTCTTCTGAATGAAGTGGATAAGTTGCGCCAAGAAATGTTCTCTAGACATGAGCTTCTGGTGGAGAACATTGAAGTGTCAAAAAGGACTGAGAAACAATGGACAACTAACCTGATAAAGGACATCATAGAAGAGAGGTTGTCTCCAATATCAAAGATTTTGTCACAGCAGGGAATGGTTGAAATGAAGGACGACATAAGCCTTCTGTGGGGGGAAGTTGGGGTGCTTTCTAAAGCAACTGAGGAAATTCAAAACCATGTTGAGCATCTTTCTCGCACTGCTGACACATACAAGGATCCTACATTCATAGAACAATCTGATTTGAAGAATGATAATGAGTACATACAAAAACAGCTGCAGCTTGTGAAAAAGGAAGGCATGCAGACAAGAACGGATGCTGAGAATTGTAGAAGAGAATGTCAAGCAGAATTTAAGGATATAAGGCGACTCTTAGGGAAGCTGCAAGATGATGAACTGGAAATGAAGGCGGAGATTCAAGAACTAAAGATGTTGGAAGGGGCAATGAGATCTGAGGGAGAAAACATGCAGCGTCTATTGCATAGGGTTGAAAATGACGAAGTGGCAAGATTGGCTGAGCTAGAAGAATGTAAGGCTCTTTTACACAGTGAAAGCTCAAAAGCACAAGGAATGATACTAGAGAAGGTTGAAAGCCTTTCGAAATTGTACATGGGAGGCTTGGAGGAGGTCAGAATGGATACTTTGAACATAAAGATGCTGTGCCAAGACAAATTTGAGGATTTTGACAACCGAGTCAAAGGACTGGGTCAATCTTGCTATCCCAATCCAACTATGTCACAGGAAGAATGCAGTCTGGATAATCTAGAATTACGAGTACTCCATCTGGAATCTAGGAAGGATGACGTGGAAGATGTCCGCATGGCTCTACTCAATGTTGATGCAAAATGTCACAATAGGGTGGAGGAGATGATGCAAGACATTAAAGAACTCAAAAGACGGCAAGAGGATCAAGATGCAGTCCACCAGAAAAAAGTCGATGAAATCAAAAGACGGCAAGAGGATCAAGATGCCGTCCACCAGAAAAGGGTCGATGAAATCAAAAGATGGCAAGAGGATCAAGATGCAGTCCACCAGAAAAAAGTCGATGAAATAGAGGAACCATTAGCATTGGGCAGGTTAAATCTTCAAGATATACTCTCTGCAGCGGAAAAGGGCAAAGATGCTGTGGCTGCAGCAGCTGGAGAAGCTTTTGATCTGATTTCAAAAGCCAATGACATGCTGACACAGGTTTCTCTCAAGTGTGGTCAGATAGAAGAGAGTACTGGCAACAATACTGCATCTGGTGAAATGGATGCAAAGATCACAAAATTAAGGAAGAAAGTTGACAAACTAGAATCGGAGCAAACGAATCTTACCAGCTCAGTTGTTGGAGTTCATCACAGCATAGACAATATGCAAAATTCTGCTTCAGCATGGTTAGAACAGCACATGGGTGCAGCCCATCAGTTGAAACAAGTTGAGAGCAGGTTAATAAAACTAGAGAGGTCACTTGACATGGCAGAACGTCCTCAAGGGACTATGAGTGGAAAGACCTCATCTCTGGATAGCAAAGAAGATGGGCAACCTCGTCAAGAGGACTTGAGAAATAAGGATATGCTGGCAAGATTGGTTACTGTAGAATGTAACCTTGAGCACATTGCATCTGCAACCTACACAAATTTGAGGTAACTACATAGTCCTCCATTATATTTCAGAAAACTTCATGTATAACATTTCCATACATCATTACGAAGCAATAATGCTTCTGAATGAGCAAAACAAAATAGACTATTGCCTGTCATGTTTTGTGGCGATCTATTTGATTTGTTTTTCTATTTTTCTTTTCTTTTCGTTTCTGGGCTTGTGCTCGTGAAACTGCTAATCAGGTTTATTTAAAACAATAAATGGCAAGACATTGAACTTGTTTTGCTGGCAGGATATTGGATGCAAAGGTGCAACACATCAATGTTGGGGTTCAATCAGCACTTGAAGGGGCAGCCGTGGCAGAAAGGAAATGTGGTGCCTTAGGAGCAGAGGTTGTGAAAATTTTCCGAGCCTTGGTATCTTCAAACAAAGAGAATGGAGAAAAACAAGGCAATTTTAACAATCCATTGAACAATAAAGAGCAATGGCATTTCCAGGGGGAGGGCATGCCTATTGAGAATCAACAATCTGAAGTTAAAAAGGTTAATATCCGGCTTGTAACTGAGGAAAGGCCTGCTGCATCTAGTAAACCAGTTATTGAGAAAGTTGTTAAAAGTGCGGGTAAGCAATCTGCAATGGATAGAGGGATCGAAGAATATGTTATTCGAAGTCCTAATATGATAGGAGCCGAGGAAAGTGTAATGCGTAGGAAGGGTGGTGTCAGATGCCAATACCATGGATCCAATGCCTATGCAAAAAGCCATCTTTCAAATA
Source organism: Isoetes taiwanensis (assembly GCA_021234155.1). NCBI lineage: Eukaryota > Viridiplantae > Streptophyta > Lycopodiopsida > Isoetales > Isoetaceae > Isoetes > Isoetes taiwanensis. Next base: position 2,193,584 of record JAJEKV010000120.1, on the reverse strand, counting down.
GAGGTGAAGAGAAAGGTATTAAGAAGAAAATGCGTGCTGTCTCTGATAGAAGACCAGATAGATCAAATGCTCGCTCGGATGGTGGACGATTGCATGTAAATGTTAGGCGTCGACCCACTCTCATGGCCAGTTCTGTTGTAGTGAAAAGAAATGCCAGATTCGTAGAAAGTGCCTAAACTCTATCACCTTTTAGTGTTGGTTCCAGAAATCCCATTTATTCTGCTGCCATATAGGTGGTGCTATTTCCTTTTTGATTGTTGAAAATGCAAAAGGCAGCTACCAAAGCAGCTCATCAAAGCCAGGAACTTAATTAAGCGGAATAAGGAAAATATTGCAGCAAATGGCTCATCGGAATGGAATCTAAGTTATTGGGATGACGGATGTACAAGACCAAAGGAGTGTCCAGGTAGTTATTTCCTAAGAGTATGTAGGTAATTTTGTTATAAATGCATCAGTTGTCCTGTTATGTTCAGCTTCTAAATAATTTGCAAAAGTGGATTCTATTAATATTAAAGAAAAGTACAGAACATTCTAATATTGCCTGGCAATTATGCTGCCTGTGCGTCAATAGCACAATACCCATTTTCAATCATAACCTGTGGCCAAAATGTAGGCTAAACTGTAGCCAAAGCTTCAAGTTGCAGCATTGCAGATTTTGGAAAAGCCACAGAAAATGGCTATAGATAAGAGCTATTTCAAGCAAAGTCTATCAGTTGTGGACCAATACAACATGAGAAAATAACTTGCAAGAATGAACAACTGCATGTGGTCCTATATGCGAGAGATCTCTGATGATTAGATAACAAGGGCTGGAGAACTTGGGTATAGGTGGTTCAAATCCATCACAGGCCTTCCTAGCAAAGTGCAATTATTGTCTAACATTGGAGATGCTCCAGCCAAACGTAAGGTTGAGATGCTGGGAATTGCAATTTTTGGAATGGAAGGACTTTAGGAACTTAAATTTCTTTTGGGGCTTCATCTGATATCCTGCAGTCTGCTAAAATGTTTGTCGTATGTGGCATTAAATAAGCTCCCAACATTCTATCAAGTTTTCCATGCTAAATCGTATTGGCCATGACCAGTCTTTGTTGTTTGCAAGCTGGCTTATTTCTAGTCACATCTTCTGAGCTCCACTGACACAATCACCAGCTGATTGTGGTGTAACTTTCAGTGGAAACAACTTCAAGAGAGCCACATTTATTGCCTTCTTGTGTTTACAAGAACAGGGTAGAAAAATAAAACTATTATCCGTTATGTATTCTGGCTCTGATTTTTCCTTTTCGCAGAGCATCCTCAATGCAAACAACTGCCCGAGATTAATGCTGGCAGAATGCGCATTTGTGAAGAAAAGAATGAGGTACTTGCTATGGTCCTTCCCACTTTTGTGTTGTCATTTTACTGTGCTTTAGTATGCAGCATGTAACTAAAGCCAAGTGTATTTTAGATTTGATCTTTCAAGCTTTTAGGCGCAAAAAGAGCGCTCTTTGGGATGGATATGTGTGTGGCTGTGTACGTGCGAAAGTTTTGATAACATTTTCCAGAATGTTTGAAGCTCTTCTGATAAATGAAAGGAGTGCACTCATGATATATCATTCGGTTTTGACACATGCAATGCATGTAAACTTTTATGTCCATTTCTTTGCAGGCTGTACATTGTTCTTTTCACTCTTTTAACAGTGTCTGACCTTGTCTTTCAATTAAATAAATGCTGTCCAGGGAATTTTGAACTCTTACACTCCTGCAACGTACTCTCAATAATAAAATGGTTCATTATTTCTAAAGTCTCGGGAGTTTTCAGTATTGGCTTCATTAGGAATCTGTCTTTGATATGGATTAGCATATCAGTGTGCTTATTCTGGCCTCACAGTTAATCTCAATAATACAATGGTTCGTTTTTTCTGAAGTGTTGATGGTTTTCAATCTTGTCTTTGTTTGGAACCTGTTGATATGAGGAGCATATCGATGTGCTTATTATGGCCTGACACTTGTCTAAAGCATGGTTTCAGGTTCCTGGAATACAGGTCCTGGAGTAGCAATATTGTTCCTTAATAATTACAAAGCAGAGTCTCCATTTTTATAGTTCTTGGGAGCACAACAAATGCACGATATAAGGGGGATTATGAAGGTACATCATCTCAAAAATTTCAGTATCCTATGACAAATATATCTTAATGACATTGGCAATTGAAATAAACTTCTTCCCAGCATCTTTCTTGTACTTTTGATTGTATCTTTCAGGTATTGAGTACAAACTACAAGCAACGTGATTTGCTAATTTTGAAAGCTGTTTCTTAACCTGTTGGCTCAATGCAACTGTTTCTATCGTTGCAGGAATACAGAACACATTGGCTACATTACCACTAATGGTGAACAGGGGTCATCTGTAGGAGAAGGATTTTATAAAGGATTTGTAATATGGTTACTATGAAAAACTATATTTGATTTGGGAACATAGCTGGACAATGTGCTAAACCCCTTTTTCTTATGGAGCTGTTATCGAGCGGATGTTCAAATGTGCTGGATTTGTAGCAGCTTCTTTGGCAACAAACATCTCTTGGCATCTTTCGTCGACGCAATTCATAACCAAATGACTTCCATCTTGCAACTTTGTGTTTATTCATTTCTGGAATTCTGAAACAATGAGAGACTTTACTTGAGATCTTTCAGTTCCTGCCAATGTTCTAAAAAGTATAAATTTGATAAGGCGTGCTAATATTTCTTGAATGCCTTATCCAATGCAATTTGGTACTTGGAATGAAGATTATGAATTTGATAAGATGTTGCAATTTTTTATTTTGAATTTTTTTGAAAAGGAATCCTACAGCGGGCTCTGGGAGTACGAATATGATTAAATGTTGGTTTTAATTTTGAAAAAGTTTGAAAAGTATAAATCTGATAACGGTTTGCTAATATCTGGTCCTGGTGGAGGAAATGCTTCAGGCCGTCCTGCCAAAAATGAGGGGATATGATGTACACAATATCAAAAGTAACGAGAACTATGCTGTTCGTGGACGGCAGGATTCGAACCTGCGCGGGCAAAGCCCACATGATTTCTAGTCATGCCCGATAACCACTCCGGCACGTCCACAAGAATGTTAATAGTGGCCTTAATTATTTAATCGTATCATATAACAATTGGGAATTCTCAAATTACAAAAGCATCATTTAAGAAATGTTTTGAAACATGTATCATGACTACAAGTTGTATCCTATGTATATGCATTTCATATGCCAAGTTATTGCTATATTTCTAGTGTTTATAGTATTCAAGACATCAAATATTAGAGATGTTATACTCTCCCCAATGGGAAAAAAATAAATAAATGAAATGCGTCTTCCCATGCTTGGAGACTCCTTTTTAGGTTGCCCGAAGGGCAAACCCCGAAGCGAGCTTGTGGTGTTTCAGGAATATGCTTTGAATATACTATATGAATGACATAGATTAATGTGTTATAAGGAATAAGAAGAGAATATTTCAAATAGAGGATGAGAGATACTAGCGAAAAAAAAAAGGGGGGAGAAAAGATGCTGACTGCGCAATTTATTTCCTAAACGGGCTCGACCGAATATGCGTCGGAACTAATAGACTGCATGAACTTACGAGCCGATGGACTAGAAAGAATGAGTTGCAGCCTCCGAACCTGAGAAGAAAGGAAAAGCCGGGTATTCTGTCATCAATAAAAAGGGTAAGCTTCCATCGGAACACCATGAAAAGAGCTCTAAGGGACCCCCTTAGCACCAATCCATTCCAACTCATCAGAATAGTTTTTTAAGGCATTCCAGCCGCAGGTATTACCCTGGTTGATTGTCATTACTATACGGGTCTATGCGGGTGTAGGATACTTTTACCCTGCATTGGGGAATCCCGGAGGACGGGATTCCCAGAGGTGTGATCCCGAAGGATGAGATCCCTCCTTACTGCGCAGTTACTCTGCAAAACTGCGGCCCCTTATAACGAAAATCAGAATCTTTTTTGGGTTGGTTTTTCTTCCTCGATTCTCCACCGAATCGGATGGGATCACTTCAAAGATGGTCGGAATGGGCTGTAGGAGAGCTCCAGGTGGATGCCAAGGAGGAAGAGCAAGGAGCCCCGCTGCTATCAAGGAGCAATGATCCGGCCCAAAATTGGTCCTAAACTATGCAGTTGCCCTTTAATTGCACAGTTAACTGCGGGATCCCGGAGGAGGGGATCCCATTGACTGCGGGATCCTGGAGGAGGGGATCCCACGTGGGGATCCCGGAGGTCAGAATCCAATCCAGGCCATCTATTGCGGCCTTCTTTTATCTCTCTAGGGAGAACCAGATGAAGAAATCACGTTGTTAGGTTTCCAAGTTTGAAAAAGATGAGGAGCTTAGATAGCTTGTAGATTTTAAAGAGTTTTCTCTCAGGAGAAATGTAAATGTTGGCAATCAGACAGCAGATGCAGCCGTTGTCCTGAATGGTAGATTAATAGAGAATTTAGGGGAACAGGCCAAGGATTGGTTATGGGTCTGCCTTTTGTTTTCATCGTTTTATGTCCATGAATCCATGGATGCCATGCTCTAACACCATATTTACAAAACTCTGCCTTGCTTAGGGTCTGCTTTGAACAAAAAAAATTATGATCTATAAGACCTTGTCCGGGTCTGCACTAAAATGAGATGCAATGTTATTTCAACTTTTCCTTTTTAGGGAAATCAAGCGGCATCTTATTTGCTTCAGACGATGGAGGCACAACTTGCATCTAGATATTCATTCCGCTTCAAATTTCTGTGGGTCAAGTCTGAGCATGCGTGTTTTTATGTGCCTATACAGATGGTCGTCCAACTGGCGAGGTATATCAGTATCATATTTTAACTCAAGCATTCACTGTATTTGTATTTTTAGAGGCATTTTGTAGCGGTGCTACTATTGGCACCCTAACTATACATTCAAAACCAGACGTATATCGAGTTAGATATACTGCGTATATCGAACTCGATATACAAATATACAACGTATATCGAGTTCGATATACGACGTATATCGAGTTAGATATACGGCATATATCGAACTCGATATACGATTTTTTTTTTTTTTCGATTCTGGCCGGCCGGAAAATTCCGTCATTTTTATACAATTATACGGCGTATATAGCATATATCGAACTCGATATATGCCATATACGTATATCGCACTCGATATACGCTATATACATATAAAAACCCGAAAAAAAAAACACAAAAAAAAAAAAAAAAAAGCTAGTTTTGCCTAGCCTTCCAGAGGCCTAGCCTAGGCTTATCAGCCTCATGGTCAAGCCATGAGAAGCACGTGAGAACCATAATTGGAGCAAATAAAACAAATAAGTGACCAACAAGCCTAGCAATCCTACAAATAAGAAATGCTAGCTGCTTCAATCAACTTGGTTTAAAACTGTGCAAAATGGCCAAAAGGCAGTTCATGTGAATCAACTTGGCTAGTTACAATAAAAGCTCCGAAGTTACACAGGTCATACTTGGCTTTTTTACCAACAATGACAAATGCTACAGAGTAGCACCAGGCGTTGATGTTAACCATATTTACAACAACATATCTTTGTAGGACAGACTTCGGTTTATAACCTCAAATAAAATGATTTCTCAGAATATTGTAACAACAAAACACAGTTTGAGACATGATATGACACAAAACAGCATGTTATTCTTGCTGTAGTGCACTTTTCAAAGAATAAAACTTTTAAGTTAAAGCTACTCCATAACTTGGAGAGTTCTTAGCATATTTAAAAGCAGCTCCATGCAAATTTCAGATGAAGTTCATACCACGTTCTTGGAATTGATAGAAATAGAAGCAGCTTGCTCCAAAGATTTTTCACAACCATCAAAAGAGATTGAGAAATGCAACCCCGGTTACCTGATGTAGTGGCAAGTCGTTTGCATCGGATTACTCCTTTGCAATCTCCATATCAGCTGATGTTATGTAGAATGGCATGGGGGAAGCCATTCTTGCTGCCCCATGACTGCCGAATCGGGGGCGCGTGTGGCAAGCGCGGTGATCTGCCCAGTCATGGGGCGGCAAAATAACTGACCCCATGCCATTCTACTACGTCAGCGTAAAAGGCGGGGCCGGTTCTCTGGGTTTTGGAGGGGTGATTTGTCATCTTGACAAGAATGGTTCAAGAAGATGCAGGAACGGTGACCCACTTACCTTGATGTATGATCACGTGACCCACTTACCTTGATGTATGATCACGTGACCTCACTGCGCAGTTTTGTCTCAGCAGAAGCTTTGTCAAACTTATTTTGGCAGTCTCAACTCCTCTTTTCGCTTTCAGCATATGAAACAGGTAGATCAGAGTCTGCTGAACTCTATCATGGAATGCACGGAGCTTACTGCAAATGGGTCATGGCAAAGCTATATCCGGGCAACAATAGATCAAGCAAGCAGGTTCGGCGCCGCTTTGTGAACTGGGCAGTTGTGCCGAAACCCTAAACTTGGTTTTAGGGCTCCGAAGAACCCGAAAAAAACAACAAAAAAAAAATTGATATATAGTAGTATATCGAGTTAGATATACTTTAGTATATCGAGTTCGATATACTATTGTATATCTAACTCGATATACTACTGTATATCAATTTTATACGCTCTTTTATATGCCATTTTCCGGCATCCTGCCAGATATACGTATATAGAACTCGATATACGCATGGTTTCGAATGTTTAGTTAGGGAGCCAATATTTTACCCGATTTTGTAGGCCATCTGCATGATGCTAATCTATATGCAAACCATGCCAAAGCATATAAAGACCTTGGAGAACAAAATAACATGCTTCTTTTGTCTTTGAGCCAAGATCTGTATAAAAAATTTCGATTTTTATCCGTCGTTGGATTTTGAAAACTTTCTGCATATTGCTTAAACTTTACCTTTGCATATTGGCAATAATGTACATCTAATTATGAAGCTAAGTATAAACTATTGATGCTCATTTATGTTATATTTCTATGGCAGGAGGTGGAGAACCAGGTATTAATGTTTGTGTAGTCATAGAAAGCTCCGCACAAAGACATTTGCCTCAACCTAGATAACTTCATTGCTCTGCTCACTGTGTGTACCCCTTCCCTAGTCACTATTAAGAAGAAACATCCAGTAAAAATCCCTTCAGGTGAGATTTTATACATATAAAGTATAGAATCCAACTTTCATCTTGAGAAGTATTTATTCAAATGTTTGATGAAGCCCCCACATTGATCCGATCCTTATCTATAATGGAATGTTTGGAACTATATCTATCACTTATGTGGATATGAAGGATGTAGTTTTCTATTGTTCCCATCCCTTTTTTCTGGATTTTTTTTCAAATAACTTAATCATTTATCCATATTAATAAATAAGACATTTATAGACATTGGAAATCTAGTTTTTGAGGTACAATACCAAAATTGTATAGCTTAATCATCTTATTCTGGGCACTTATGTGTTGATTTCTCTCTCTCCAAACGTTCTGCAGGGTCAAGGATTATGGCAGACTGTGTTACGCCATACTCTTTTCTTTTCTTTTTACGCTACAAATAGGATGAGCTCTCAATCCTGAGTTGAAAAAAGGGGTGGGCGCTCACAAATTCTAGCGTAGAGCTAGATTGAGAGGAGCAGATTATCACGGTACCAGTCATATGAGCTAGTGAACAAATACACACAAGCTACAGATCTTAGAATACAAGTTTGATTGCTTGCTGCACCCGTGTAATTTGGGTCCCATAGGCCGATTGGCCTCCGCGGACGATAAAAGAACCTTCTTTCCTTCCTTCCTTCTTTGAAAGGTTAACAAATAGTTGTTTCATGCAATGCGATGATTGGAAGATATGCACAACATGGTGGAGGTGTGCAAGCTCTATAATGTTTCTGAAAGATGCAAAAGGAAGGTATCAAACAGGACAGAGTTGCCTTCCTTTGTATTCTTGCTACATGCAGTCATGCATGGCTACGCTACAAAATATGTTATCTTGGGATAATGCAGGATACCTTAAAGTAGCAGAGGATCTGCTCCAAATCATTGAAATTTCAGGTTAGATGTCTCTTCCTCGTGCATGCAGAATGCATACTAACAAGGAGTTCTAATGCATACTAACAAGGAGTTCTGAAACATTCACTATATTGAATCTTCATCAAATACAAGAAAGTTTTTGGGAGAATTGTGATGGTTGACGAATTTTCTGTATAGAGAGATGTTATGGCAGATCCGATATGCCTGAACGCAATTTGCCACCACAAAACTGCTATCATAATATCCCACAAGAGGATATTATGACTATGGTATATTGATTCAAAGGAGAAGACTATGCACATATATACACAATACTAAAACCCAGGTTTGGATGGTTTGCCAATTGAGTTCTTCCAGGAGTATTGGGAATGGCTGGAGCCAGATGTGTATGATGCTTTCTGTGACTTTCGACGGTCCACTGCTTTGGACATAATTCTAAACACAGGTGCCATCTCACTCATCCCCAAGGTCAAGGATCCTTAGACTATCTCAGATTGGCGGCCCATCTCCTTATTGTCATCCGTATATAAGATATTCGCCAAGGCTTTTGCAGAGCGGGTAAAGGACATGTTGGCAGAGTCCATCTCAACAACCCAGTCACGTTTTCTTCCAAAACAGTGCATTTTGAATAATGTTCTTTGCTTTTACGAGGGAATTTATTGGGCACGTAGGCAAAACCTTCGATTGTATACCTTAAGCTTGATTTTGCAAAACTTATAACGATGTCATTTGGGAATTCATCTTGTAGATGTTTGCTTTCGGTGGGGATTTGGGGAACAATTCACATCGGATATTATGAAGTTGCATATCTACGCTTTCGGGCGTATCTGTTCCATGGTGAGCCGTCACATGCCTTTTCACTTTCGGTCGTGGTATTAGCCGGGGATGCCCTTTAACACCATTGCTTTTCACAATTGTTGCAGAGGCTTTGTCACGATTATTCACCATTACAGCGGCGGAGGGACTTCTCCATGGTCTTGCAATGGAGGGCCCGGCACAAAGAGGTTTGCAATCAATATCGCGGATGACACGTTCCTCTTCCTATTAAGCTAATGATGAGAATCTTCTTGCTTTGCCAAAATGCTTTTAGATACTTTTTCAGCGGCTTCCGGTGTTCTTGTGGGGTGGCGAGAGTGTGCGGCTTTGTGGACCTTTGGATAATCCGACTCCGGCATGTGTTCCGCGATTATCCATGGAAATTACTTATGCATGGGCCCATCCATCAAGTTGTTGGGAATTCCGGTTGGCATCCATGTTACTATGGGAGCTGCATAGGAGGAGATCATTAGGGTGCGGAGAAGCACTTGTTACGGTGGTCTCTTGCTAAGTTGTCTCTTGGGGTCGCATTCACGGTGGCCAAGTCGGTCCTTAGTAGTACCCATGTTTATATGGCCTCCTTATTACTAGCACCACGGATCAAAGTCGTGAGCTCATTGCAATAGTTGAACTTTATTTTGGGGCAGTCTTGAGGAAGGTCTTTGTGGTTAAGATGGCTTGGTCGAAGTGCATCCTTTCAAAATGGGCGGGTGGTGCGGGTATGATGGACTTCTTCTTTAGAGCAAAGTGCTTATTTCAAAGTTCATTTGGAGACTCTGAATGGTGAGGATGACTCTCACGGTTCCGCCTTCTTAGACAAGCTCTTGGTCCTTTGTATCCCTCTAGGCGGGGAAGGCTGTCAAAACCAGTCCTACCTTGAGCTTTATTTGAGGACTCTGCGGCCTTTTTCCAAGTGCTTCTCCATTTTTGCGTGGCTTGTTGGCGGCATGGGAGGCGGATCGGACATCTTTTAGCCCATGCCCCTCTATCCACACCCTATTGGAGACTCCATGGTGGTGGGCATCATTGCCTCCGGATCCCTCGGCACCTCCATGGCGGCCTCGGTTCATCCCCTTACCGCAGGCGATGGGTTCTTGCGGTGTTGTCTCTATTCAAGCATGGTATGAGGAGGGTCGCCCTCTTGTCTTGGCACGAATTTCGGGCAAAGTTCCTACTCTCGTTGGGATGTATCTCTATGGGAGAAGGTCGCAGAAAGTTTGTCTCTTATAGTGCAAGTTGGTGTTCTTGAAAGGGTGCCATGGGACTGTCATGAAAATATTCACAAAGGCAAGTAATTTGTCGGTCGGTATATCGCCTTCTTTTAGCACCACAACCCCTCCAGGTTGCCAAGATGGGTGGCACCTCTGAGGTTCCATGACCCACTTTGTGTCGTACATGGCGATGGCTTTGGGATAGGTTGCTCCACCCTAAAAGTGCATCTTGTGGTGGCGGGTTATCCACAGTGCTGCAACGGGTTAATGCCTTTCGACATCGCTATGATCCTCGCATATCTGGCAGTATGCCCGCTCATCTTTCGGACGTTGAGACTCTTGAGCATTGTCTCTTTGATTGTCACGAGGTTCAACCCAGTGGTCACGGCTACAAGGTTTGTTTAACGATTACATTGGACTGCCGATGCATCCTTTTGGCGTCCTATACCACGCGCATGGCCTCCCGCTAAACAAAGGGGCATTTCATCTTGGTTCGGTTGGCTCCTATGGTCGATATGGGGCGTCGCGGAACCACATCTTCGGGGCATTTATTCATACGCACACAATGTTATTACGGTGGCCCGAAAAAAAGATATTGACAGCCTCTGAGTGTTCCTCCCTTGACTTCGGCGGTGGAGCGCGCGGATTCGATATCTTGAATTGATTCTTATCATTAGTCTCCTATTAGAGTAAGTCCATTGTGCTCGGGGCTCATGCTCTGTGGCATCTTTGTGTGCTTACGGTTAGATGAGACATGTAAATTTTGTACTTTTTCTCTGATTAATAAACTTTTTGGCTTTCGTCCTTCAAAAAAAAAAAAGACAATACTAAAACCTAAGATACAACAAACTTGTGACATCCATTCCTAATTTGTAAACCCAAAGATTCATGGTACATCGATTCTAAACAACCCTTGCCAAATGTCTTTATGTGACATGGGATCCACCATACTTCTTTCTAATCAAGCTAATGCTTTTTTATAAGGTATTTATCTTCTTAAGGGCCCCCTAGAAATTGGTAGCTAAAAATCCAAATGAGAAGACTATGCATAATACTAAAAGTAAGAAGCTTTCCATGCTGCAGAGATGCACTCATCATACCAGGAAGCTTTTATGACAGATTCATACTATGAAATATTTGGAACCAATTCTGCATTCCAGGAAGAACAGTTTGAAATTCCAAGTACTGAACTTCCAACAAATAACACAGAATCCTCACAAACACCTTCAAGCCCAAACATCAATGGTGGAAATTCTAATAGCACTCCTACTTCTACTGATAAAGACGGTGTGCATGAGATCAGTCCTAGATCGGCTTGTATGTATGCAACACAGGTTACAAGTAAGCCAATCTCAAAGAAGAGATCCAGATTGGCTATTGATGAGGACATAGCATCAGGAATCAGTGAAATGGCATCACGTTTTGGGGCAGCAGAAGACAAGAAATTGGAGTTTATGAAAGATGAATCCATGCAAAAAATTCAACTCGTAAAGGATCTGGAAGAAATGAGATCTTCTCATAGTCTGAAAATTGCAGAATCCATGGCTATCATGACTCAAAGTATTTGCCAAATGACCAAGGATTCATTGCTTGAAATTGCAAAACTTTCTGCTTCAAAATAGGGAAATTGAAGGTACTTTTTGTATTTTAAGTAAGGGTTTTCTTTGTTCTTTATTGTCACACATGATGTAATGTCTTTGTCCTGCAAATTCCATTGGAATGGGAAATACTCTTTTCTTAACTGTTATTGGCAGATGTTTGTAGTCTGACAGAATAGATTGCTAATAAGTTCACGGCCATTTATAGAGAATTGGCCATAAGGTCATAAGATTTCGAAACCATTAGATTTCAATGACAGGACCCTTAGATTTGAGATGTCATTCCATAATTTCATTATTTTCCTATACCATTAGACAACGGCCTTTCATAAATAAAGCCCTCGATTTATGTGCAGGCATCAATTCTTTATTTCTTCTACGTTTCATGAGATGGCCAGACCGAAGGTGCTAGTTAGAAGGCGCTTCCGATTCCGGCGCCTCCCATCTCCTTCTTCTTCTTCTTCTTTTCGGATTCAGACATGTCGGAGGGGAGTGCTCTTTCTATTCTTAGTCACAGGAAAACTCATAACTCCATCACTCCACAGGCCTTGGTGCAGTATTTGGATATGGATATTCGAGTCGAGCTCGAGCTGTTCAACTGGGCTATGAACGCACCTGTTCGGCAGAAGGTGCATGTGGAGTTTACTTTTGTCAAGATCTCAGGCCATTGGGTTCTTATGGAAATAAAAACCCCGGATACAAGCTATGTTGCATGCTGAAGCTGGCTCCTTTTTTTTTTCTTCTTGGTTTTCTTCAGTTTTACAGTTCCTTTTTTATGTATCTTCTGTATCTCCAACTCTTGAGGATGATGGTTTTCTTGAACCTACTTTTTTGTAAAAAAACAGCATTCATGCTGATGTACATGTATTTTGACGATATGAAATGCAAAGGATTATGACTGTTTCTGCAAGAGATTGTGATTTCTTTTTATTTTACTTTGTTACTAACACATTCTACAACAGGGACAGGTATGCTTGATGCTGATCACACGAGTTTGTGAACTCAACCAAGCAAAGGGTTGCTGAGAACACTTTCTTTTTAAGTAGAGGAATTTAATTAGTGTTTAGATCTTCATATTCTATTTGCAGATTATTCCATTCAAGAGCACCACATTTTAGTGCATTCGTAACTTGTAAAACCTGATTTTAATGAATACAATTCATCTTTGGTTTACATGACAACTACTGTCTTGAGTTTTCTTATATGACAACTGTTGTCTTGAGTTTTCTTGAGCAAAGTATATAATAACAATGTTAAAATACAAAGTGTGAATACAAACAAAGTGTATATAAACAAAGTATATAAACAAAGTTTTCATATTTCGGATTTTTATTCAATACAACTACAGAAATACAGCAATGTGTTTCAATAGGAAGGCTAAATGAAAGGAAGGCTAAATGAATCATTTCTCCAGATTCTGGAGGAGAATGTACCTGATCTGATCTCCCTCCTTTTTCAATTTCCTGTTTATGTCTTGAGTCTCATAGTACTCTACCTGTGGATATTCTGGAGTCAATGGTAGCAATTCCATTCCCTGTCTTTTAAAGTTCCACAACACAACACATGCATGCACGATTTTGCTAGCTTGTGATGCTTGAAGTATGAGGCACTTTAATATTCTCCATTTCTCCTTAGCTATGCCAAAACCATTCTCAATTACAACTCTACCTCTGCAGATTCTCTTGTTGAATCGATTCTTCTTGCAATCAGGATCAGGAAAATCCTTTAATAAGAAAGGCCTGCTAGGATATGCAGAATCACCAAGTAATTGAGGAGGTATGTTTACAACTATATCTTCCTCAGTAGGCATTCCTTTCTTGATCTTCTTCCCTTGTAATCTAACAATTGGTTCCTGTAATATAGATTTAGAGGCCAGCCTGTTATAAATGGTGCTTTTTCTAAAATGTCCAGAATCATGTACAGATCCTACTCTAATACAACACACATTGACAAACAATTTACTATGAGTTACACAGCCTTGAAACAGAATGGAGTGTCATTTATTTTTGCTGTTGTAATAGTCATTTGCATGATCCCTTTCTTTTAGTTTTCTGTACAAGTATATGTGGCTGCCATCAACTGCAGCAAACACATTAGGAAGACCAGTTACCTCCTTAAATTCTGCTATAATGTCGAGTAATCTTTGGTTTGATGGAATGGCTAGAAATCTCTTATACAACATGCTCTTAGAAGCCAAAGCTAGTATGATCTTCCTCACATACTTCAGAACTGTGGACTGACCAGCATAAAATCTCCTTCTGACATATAGAGGAAATTCACCATGAGCTAGGAAATAAATAACCATAGCTACAGCCCTTCTTGGCTCAATGGGAGCCCTCACTTTATTGCCTGGTTTTACAAAATATGGGGCCAGTAGACCTGCCAGTTTTTCGAATGAGGATCTTGACATCCTGCAACATTGTCTCCACATACCATCTTCATAAGAGGGCAAGCAATTCCAGGCATGGTTGTCAATGCTATCCCACTGTGTGGTTTGTCTCGGTGCAACCCAAAATCTTCTTGAAGGCCTCTTTAGTCTAGCTGTCCCCAACAAAATCAAGGTAAATTAACAGCAAGTCATGAGTCGGCTGCTTTCTATGGAGTCGGTCTCCATAGCTAAGTCCAAGAGCTCGGAATTGTGATCTGAAGATATGAGATTTAGGCAAAACTGCTGCAATGCAATGCCAAGCATAATAGTGCTCAAGACCATGGCAATCATCCCCAAAATCATCGGATCCATACTAAAATCTTCTTAAGGCCGGACTGTAGCAGAGATTTGGGAAAAATGAAAGAAACAAAGCCAATTGATGATTCAGAGATGGCTTCGCACCAACAGACATTGAATTCCGGCAGGCCGAAATATTTTGGCGCCCTACGCTTCCGACTTACTCAAACAAAACGACGGCCCGATAAACAGGCCGATAAACAAACTCCTCTCGGGAAACCTCGAGGGGAGAGAGAAAAATGAGAGAGAGAGAGAGAGAGAGAGAGAGAGAGTTGGGAGAGAGAGAGAGAGAGAGAGAGAGAGAGAGAGATGAAATGAAATGAAATCTATTATTCGTCTTGAGACCACCAGGTCTATGAGACATTTACAAGTTACATTCAAAATTATAAAACAAGTCATCTAGTGCTTCTTAAAGAGTAACACCTTTGGGCTCCTCTATCTCAATCTCTCACCTTCCGATTTTTTCAAACAAGCATCTCTATGTTTAAGAATGTCAACAATATATCCCCCAATGGATGCCCCCGGGTACCGAAAGAACTCCTCAAGGGAGGTAGCACCGATCCCATGTATGACTCTTAAGTCTGAATAAGCCGCGGCAACAAAGTAAGATATGAGCCTCATCCTCCACCACACCGTCACTACACAAGTTCTGATTGTCTAAGATCATGAGCGATGTCTCGCCCATCTCCCCTACCTCCACACCAAGATGGTGCCGACTTAACCGGATCCTCGCAATTGCTTGCCTATGCTTCATAGATATGGGTTCACTAAGATACTGCTTGGCGCCTTCAATGTGGGATTCATCTCGAGTCCGATAGTACTCTTTCTTCCACGGTGGCGTACTCCATGTCTTAGTGAGAACACTCTTCCAACCCATCCCTCAATATCTTCCCGATTCATGCGCAATTCGTGAATATCCATCCCCATTTCACCAGCCATCTACTAATATCCATACTAACCTTTGTCACTACTCTCTGCTGCAATTCTTGGCAAGCTATTCACGGGCATATCATATAAAACCTTATGCGAGATAACGTAAGATTTTTCAAACAACTTCAGCTTCAAGGGGTATCATCCCGCACTCTCCTAACATCATATCATATGGCGTTTGCATTTTAGTGCCGGTTAAGGTGTGAAAAAAAAAATTCTTTGTATTTTTCCACCTTTTTCCACCATCATTAGCGAGGCGGCCCTCGGCTTCACAACCCTGATATAACCGTTTGTACCAATACTTTAAAGAGCATGCATTTCATTTCAAAGTTCCAAATGTCGGCATTCACACACCTTCTCTGCATTGCATATATAGTGCCTTTAAGCCCGCACTCACTCTATGTTCAACCTTTGATTCCAATTGGACTTTTGTCTCTGATCAAACCCGGATACTTATAGCTTTCAACGACCTCAACTTGCTTACCCTTGTAAAGTAGCCGCACATGATCTATTTTATTCGCTCCAAAAACAACAGCCTTAGTCTTTTCCAGATTCACCTGCATACTTTTACATAGGGTTCATTTTCTCCCGGTAGTGTGACATTTTGGTTCCAGGTGCATGCCAAATTCTCTCTCGCACTTTTTCTTGCACCCAATCCCTAATCCTGTTCTTGTTGCTTGCCAGCTCATGTATTGGAATACCCCATTTTCTTAGCCAAATCAGCCCGTCTGCATACCAACCCTTATCCATCGTTGCTTTTAGAGCTAGCCTTGGATAACTTTCCTCGTCCAAGCTTTCTAACCTGCTTAGATATGTTAAGTAATGGCATATAGCCTCACATTCTAATTGCATCAGCCCACACTCTGCCAAGATCATCTCATATGGTGTTTGCATTTTGACCCCAAGGTCATTATGTAGAAACTTTTTCTGTACGTTTTTAATTTTTTTGCCATAACTCTAGCGAGAGTCCCGGCCCCCAAACTTCACAACCATACATTACCACCGACTGCACTAGTGATTTGAAAAGTGTTCTCTTGAGTCCAAAGTTCCAGATTCAGCTTTTAGGCACTGCTTTTGCAAGGCAAATAATGCTTTAACCCCCCCATTCACCCTTTGCTCTACTGTGCGATTCCAGCGAAAATGCTTGTCTACCATGAGCCCCAAGTACTTGTAGGAATCCGTGATCTCTACTGGCTCCTCTTTATAGGTGAACTCATAGTTTTTATCTAGGTTTGTCCCAAATACCATAATCTTAGTCTTCCCAAGATTTACTTTCATACATGTTTCATCATAGAATCTCCCTACTGTGTCCAAATGTTGTTGCATATCTTCTTTGTTCTGAGAGAGAGAGAGAGAGAGAGAGAGAGAGAGAGAGAGAGAGAGAGAGAGAGAGAGAGAGAGAGAGAGAGAGAGAGAGAGAGAGAGAGAGAGAGAGAGAAGCCGGCCACATGAGAGCCAGAGATGATGAGAGATGGTTTGAGAGACTAAATGGGAGGAGAGATAATGGGAATACGCGAGAGTCCACTTAGTGGACTCTATTTAGAGGAATTAAGCCCCTAACTGGCCGTTAGGGGGCTTTCCATCAATTAATGGGCCGTTAAGCCCAACGCCCAAAAATTTATGGGGATCGCTTTTGGAGGCCGGAAATTTCGACCTTAATTCGCCTCTGTTTCTAGGTGGGCGGGCTCCAAGAATCAGATCCCAATTCCTTCCTCCTAGCCTGAGCATTGCCACCAATTCTCAATCCTAAGCATTTCGAGAATTTCTTTACTTCAATTCGCTCATTGCTTAGCTTTGGTAATAGGCAATTTTTTCAAGATCTAATAGATTGAAATAGCGCATACAAATTTTCTAAAGAAAATGACAAAGGCTACCAGATCCTCCATGCCGATCGCTAAGAAGCCTTTCATTCCACCGAGGAGCTTAGAAATTGGTTCCTAGAAGAACTAAAAGGATGACCGGATCGGGCTTCCCAACTGCGGGCCATTGAGATAAATTCTAAACCCGCACGGGCTTCCAATGGCATTGCACGGGAAAGAAGAGGGATCAGCAGAAGATGGATTGGCGGAGGTTCAATCAACCCCTCCCAATGAATTAGCCTTAGTTGTGCACGATAGCAATTGCTGCTATGAACCCTACAAGAAAAGGAAAACTCCTGGGTTGATTGGTTCGACAATGCAATCTCCACCATGCTTGCTTTGATGAAGGAGTACAAGGTTCACAATAATGGTAGTATTAATCTTTCTTCGTGGCAATGGAGAGAGATTATGTTGAAATTACAACCCACAGCTCATGGGCTTGAAGACTTGAGACGCTTAAGGAACAAGTGGGATAAATTGCGCATCAAATTCGTGGATGAAAAGAGGCATCCGAGAGAACTGGATCAGAACCATCTACCTGGCCTTGGTTTGAAGCTATGGAAGATCTGAAACATGGAGTTACTAATGAGAGAGACATTCCAAAAGGTGGGATGATGGGGAATTTGGGGCCCAGGCATTCCGTGATGCCGATATGTTTCCAAATACCTACATGTCCGATGCATTCTATGAGACAATTGGAACAAATGCTTCATTTGTGGAAGAAGAATTTGTAAACGCTCCAGATGATAACCCCAGATCCCCCGCTGCAAATGAAGCAAATGGTAGCAAAGACAATTCAAGTGCACAAGAAAAAATTCTCGCAAAGAAACTCCAAGTGCTTTCAATCCTTCTGGACACAAGTCCTCTGGCCTGGCCGCATGTAATCAGCCGGGGGTTAGTGGTAAGCCAACAAGTAAAAAGAGATCTCGTTCATATTGATGAAGAAATTGCAGCAGGGATATCAAACATGGCTACCAGCTTTGGTGAAAATGAAAAAGGAAACTAGATTTCATGAAGGAGGAATCATAAGAAACATGAACTGATTAGGGAATTGGAGTCCATGAGGTTCCGCCAATACTTTAAAATTGCCCAATCAATGGCTACAATGACGTAAAGCATTTGCCAAATGACCAAAGACACTCTTCCCGAAATTGCTAAGTTGGTCGCATCAAAATGCATAAAATTAGTATGCAATCTAGAGGTATGGACCTTTGTCCCGCGACCGCCATTTTCAATTTTTTTATTCTCCTGGTTTCAAGTATGTTCTTCGCCTTTATGGAAGTTAGTTAAAAGACTATGTTCTCGCTCGGGTTCAAGATGATTGGAACATACCTTTCTAAGTGGTTTGGGATCTCAATTGGAATTAAAATGAGAGAAAATAATATTCCCCGATCTTGACTAGTATGAAATTATAATGCCATAAAGGTTTCAGACTATGTCTCTTTAAATTCCATTATGCATGTCTCGCTTTCTCGCTTAGAATCTTTATTGTTTTGGGCTCAAGATGGCAAGGCGCAAGGTCTTGGTCCGGGCGCCATTTCCCCGTGGTACTGCGTCTTCTAGCTCTTCCGATATGGCGTAGCAAAGAAGTAGTGCTTCCAAAGAAGATGACAGTGGAGTCCAACGAAATTGTGGAGCTGCAGAAGATAAGAGTTTCCATGCCTCTCACAACCAAAGAGTTATTCTTGGTTACATGGCTATGGAAGAGGTTTTTGTGGAAGCGGAGTTGATTGCATGGGCTGAGCAAGCCCCCCTTCGCCGAGAGAGCACATGTTGAGCTTGTGCACGCCAAGCATCATGGTAGATGGTGCCTTTGGGAGGTCCGGATTCCTTCAGCTTGCATGTGAGAACTGCCTGCAATAGCCTACCGCTTTGAAGAACCTTTTTTGTCTCGTGAACGCAGACCTCTTCATGAACTCAGTTTTTTTACCTCGCCTTTTTTTTTTTCGCTTGTGGTTTAGTTTTAGTTCTGAAATGTTGTATGATAATCAAAACGCCATAGGCCTTATTTTGACCTCGCACCATGATGAAATGGTCTTATTTTTGTAAATCATTGAAATGTGAATACAGTGTTTTCGATTTCCACGATATTCTTCAGCTTGTGCATATTCTACATTTTCACTAACCCATTTTTCAGAAATGCTATTGTTGCAAAGTTAAGTGGAGGAGGTTCATGGAGTTTAGGATTGTTTAGTTGTAGTTTAGAAGCATTCCAGGGGACCACAAACATTTCGTGGCTACTCTATTTTCCAAAGATTTGTTCATGTAACACACTGAGTTTTGGAAATAAAAAGCAGCCATCATCTTCTACACTTGTCTATTATCTTGTTTTCATTGTCTTATTCATTATCTCGGCTGTATTTGTTCTCACAGATATGTTTATTCACTAGAAGGAAACATGCAAACACCGCTTTCACCGTGGAAACCTTATTTTTCGCCCCAAAAACCTCCTTTAAACTCGCAAAAAACATTCTTTAAAAGTCCGCAAACATTCTATTAAGATACAAACATTGTTTTACTTTTTTGCTATACCTAGGTGAAGTGCACAAAAATCCAAACATTGTTTCAATTCAAATGTTTCAATTCAATGATTCCATGAAAGTTCATGTACATATTTCTCGCCAACAAATGGCGTAATACATTCATTAATGGGAACACCTCAAACCGTGATGAGGTGTGTGGAATGAATCAAACTAGTTTCTACCTTCTCTATTCTGAAAAAATTACATGTCTTATCAAATCCCCTTCCTTCTTCAATTTCTTATTCATGTCCTCTCGTCCTCATAGTAGGCAACATCCGCAATTCTCGGTTCTAAGGGCAAGATTTCCATATCCGTGTCTTCCATTATGCGTAAATTCCACAAGACACAGTGCAAAGATGAATAATCTTGGCTGCCCTACCAACGGAATAGGCAGAGCTTTCAAAATTCTGAATTTTTCTTTCACTATACCAAAACCATTCTCAACACAAACCCCGCCTTTGCAAATCCTCTTATTGAACTTGCCGTAAGCACCCGTGCCATCCGAAAAACCTTAATCAAAACCTTCGCTTGGATAAGCCGAATCCCCCAAAAGCATTGAGGTATACTAACTGCTACATCCGCATCCAAGAATTCACCTCTTCTCGTTAATCTTTTTCCCCGCCATTTGAACAATAGGTTCCCGCAAAAATCTGCTTTGATGCTAGCCTCTTGTACAATAGGCTTTTCTTAAACTCCATTGGAATCATGCACGTAACCCCGCTCTACTAACGATACATTGACAAATATTCGAGAGTGTGTTACTACACCTTGCATGAGGCAGAATGTCTTTTGTGTCTCCGCCGTAATAATCATCCCTTTGTCTTTTCTCCATGGCTTTCTCGTAAAATATGTGAGAACCATCAACAAAGACAAAAATATTAGGACCACTGTGGCATCTTGAAATTCCTTAATGATATCAAGTAGTCTTTGACCTGAGGGTAAGGCAACAAACCTTTTGTAAAGCATAGTCTTGATGCTAAAACTAAAGTCACTTTCTTGGTGTATTTCTCGACCGTGGCCTTTCCAACATAAAATCTTTGGCCGACATGCAATGGCATCTCTCCATGAGCAAGAAAGTAAAGTACCATGGCTACCGCTTTCCCGATCTACAGGAGCCTAACTTTCTCGACCCGCCCGATCGTATGGCACAATCAGTCCAACCAATTTTTTTCAAATGACCTTCTCTTCATTCTATAGAACTGATGCCACATATCATCTTCAAATGAGGGAAGGCAATTCCAAGCATGATTGTCAATGTTATCCCATTGTGTGGTCTCCGCCTCGGACAAACCCAAAATCTTCTGGTGGTCTTCTTAGTCGAGAGGTTGCAGCCAAGAGCAATATTGAACATACACATTGAAGACTAGTGTTGTCTTCTTCAACTCTTCTTCCTCGACTATTGCCATAGGATCTTCCAGCCTTGCTCTCTTGAATGAGATCCAAGCAAAACTTCTGCAATGCTAAACCTAGCAAAATAGCCCTAAGAAGCATTGCAATCATACCTAAAATTACCGGATCCATGCTTGGAAGACGTCAGAGGGCTTAAGATTTCCCCGCCCGAAGGTGTGAGGGATGGATTTTTCGTGAGATTTCAATGGAAATGGGACGCCGGAAGACGAAGCTCAAATATCCCATATCCGCCATTTTGAATATCGATTGAGGAAAGAAATATCCCATATGGGATGGATCACGGAGCCAAATAGGAGGGAAAAAAATCCGGTAGGGAGCCCTAAACGTCACGTAGGCCGAGAGAAGCTCATCTCCCATCTTCTCTACCTATACGCAGAGAAAATTGTCTCTCACCAGATAGCGAGAGACAAATTTTTTTTGATCATGTGGCCAACCTAAGAGAGAGATAAATGTAAGATAGCGTTACAAGTGCGACCGTAAAATATCCCTTAAGGCAAACTTAACAATTGACATTCAGACAAACAGAACACTTTACTCCCTTCTATGAAGGCAGCTTCTGTTGTCCAAATACGTCAAAGGTCAAGGCCTTTGCTGTTACCTGAATTGGAGACTCTGAATCATCCAAAACGCCAACGTGAAGCCATGCTAGAGCATCTTAACCTTTAAGGTCACTTCTCACAGCAAAATCACTCTATAGAAAAGCATTCTGGAATTCTGCAAGCTGGAAGGGAAGTGCGTATCAGCAAGAAACCTCTCCATACTATCCATCAGCAGATGCGAGAAGCTGGATCGAGTCACAGCAGAGCCGATTTCATCACAAGCTACGGTTTTTTTAGGGCAAGACCATTTTCTTATATTGACATTATTGATGTTTAGCATGTTTTGTTTGACATTATTGATGTTTAGCATTATAGAGAGAGAGAGAGAGAGAGAGAGAGAGAGAGAGAGAGAGAGAGAGAGAGAGAGAGAGAGAGAGAGAGAGAGAGAGAGAGAGAGAGAGAGAGAGAGAGAGAGAGAGAGAGAGAGAGAGAGATCTTCATTTACATATGGAGATGGGGATTCTTGGTATGTGCATTGCATACATCTTGCACTTTGAGTCTGCGAACATTGAGTTTCACTTTTTCTTGCGAGGTTTGGAGTTAGGCTATGCATCAATGCTTCATTCCTCTACAAAACCTGCTCCTCGGATGTTTGAAGCTCTCTGTGACAAAAAACCGATCAGAGGTCTTCAACAAGATCCTTATTCTGATGATGGGCACTTGCTTACCTTGCAGCCTGCAAGAGACTCATGAGTGTTCATGGGATATTATACGTGCAGCCAAACTTAAAGATAAGGTTAAGAATGTGGCATGTGACAGAAATGCTCCTGCATGGGAAATGAGGGCAGAAGATTACTGGTCTGAAGCAGATGGATACCATGGAAGAGATGTTGACTAGAATGTGTGTCATGGCATTGATCTTGGAGATCATGCAATTAGTTCAGATTCTGAACCAGCTTGCAAGAAAACTAAGTGTCTAGATGATGTATACCAGAAAGAAGCTTATGACCAACTGAAACTTCTTGGTATATAAGTTTAGCTCATTTTGGGACCTACATTTTGGCAATATCACATGTAATTGAGCCATAATTATGCCACAACAGGTGCATAAATTTTGGTATTGGCCAGCTATTATGGGCCATTTGTGTGATTGCGAGCATATATCCAATTCATATCATGTATAATCTACCCATGTTGTAAAGTTATTGTAATTCCAGAGTTAATATGATTTGCAATGTCTTTTATATGCATGTTAGTGTTCAGTTGTTTGGCTGCTCTAAAACTTGAGGCATCCACATTCCATTTCAATTTAAGGTGAGATTTCTTGTGAATTTACAGAAATTTTAGTGGGCTAGATTGATGGTGGCAGCTAGAGGCCAGAACTACCATCATCAATCTGGCCCGATGCCTTGCTAATTGTGTTCATGGTGTTATGCAGGTAGGGTTTAAACCAGCCATATTTTTTGGCCAAGAAGGTTCAATTCCTTCTGCCCCTTGCAATTTTTTTAGGGGCAGGTAAACCATTCAAAGGATAAATCATTCTGTTCATTGTTCATGTAGAAAAGTGTGCCATTAGTGTGGCATTGATGAGCAATTTGGGGCATCCGTATGTGCCATGAAGGAGTAGTTGTTGTGCCATAAGGGTCTTACCCTTTACCATTTGAGGGCTTTAGAAATATAGTTAAGAGAAGGGTCAGACAACCAGTTGTCTATAGGATACGATTGTTATTATCACGTGTCAGAGAAGCATTCTACTTGAGAGAAATCCTCCTACATTGCCCTGCGAGGATATGGGATGAGCTGAAAATTGTCAATGAACAATATGAAACATACAAGCAAGTTGCAAGGGTAGAAGGGTTACTCGTGGTACATAATAAGGCAGTACTAGTCATGGAAGAAGCCATTTCTTTATCATTGAATCCCACATAGCTCTCATTTCTATGCTAACAAAACATGTATTTCCATGCTCTACTCTATTACACTTGTCCTTATGCTTCTGCAATACTTCTTCCATACCGAGCACCAAGATTTCTTCAGGCCAATTCCCATAAAGTCATGGTATCAAGTATTCTATTGTCTAGAAGTAGCAATCTTAATTTATTGTCAGAACATGACTTTGAACAATGATTTAAGCCACTTCACCCTCCGGCCATGGAGGGCAACCCTCCGTGCGAAGCACCTTGTTTTTTTTTTCTTTTTTTTTTTCCTTTTAGGAAGGTACGAAGTTTTTGTATTGATCAGATAGAAAAACTTACAATACAAAGATCCCTCATGGATCAGATATAATTTAAGTACAAAGGATCCCATCTGGATCTGAATCATATCTGTAGCAAACGTACACATGAGCCTCTCTCAACCTCTTCTTCTATATAACCAATACTACAGTATATGATTGCAGGGGAGCCCAAAAGGATAATGACCAGATAAGAGGGGAGATACAAGCAACAACGCGGCTAGTCACGGAGATGGGGAACCGCTTGGATAAGGTCCACCAGCAGTGGATGGAAGACATGGCGCAAGCACGGGCTGACATGAAGGGGTTGCTGCAGCAGATTGTACAAGTCACAAGCATGGCTGGTCGGATAGATGCTAAGGAGAAGGATGTGGAAGCGGTTTGCGGGCAGGCTCCAATTCCTTGAGGAAGCAAAGCGCATAAGCGGTGACATGTCGAAGATGCTCACATATAGAGAACCATATGGCCCACTTACAAAGAAGAGATGCAGGACCTCCCAATGGAGGTGCAACGAGTCCGGAGTGCACCACGTTAAATGCACTAGCACCCCCATACCAGAGGCCGAGGTGGCTCGGGGGAATCGGGAGGGTACTTCGTGAGGAGCAAGACATCCGTGCACCGCCCCTCAACCTTATTGCGGGATTGGGAGGAGCAAGGTGAGGATTTGCTGTGCAAGCTTACCACCCTCGGTATTTGCAAAGCTCCACTTACGCATTTGGTTATCAAGAGTCCAATCAGGGTCGGAGACCGAGCATGAGACCTCGGCTAGTTAAGTTTGCGCCTTGGATTGGGAGGCAAAATCTTTGTTGTTGCACCCACTGGCCGCTTGAAAGGTACGCCCATATACCGATCCGATCTCACACCACCGCAACAACGGAGAGAAGCCAAGAGTTGGTCAAGATAAGAGAGATTCGACAAGCCGGAGGGGCTGCTGGTTTGGTTAATGGCAAGATGAAGGTATATGTGCCTCCTCGCCGACATTAGCCTGCGAGGCAAAGATTCCCACCTAACAATCAAGGCCGCAGGGGCAGAGCGTCCCAGGGGCATCGGCCGTGCGTGCCGTGGAGATGGTGGATTGAGGCCTTCCACAACCGCAGCACATCCATCGATCCCGGTGAGCAGGCTGCCCGAAGTTAGTCCAACCACAGCAGCCGCCCCGTGCACTCGATGGGTCCACATCGCAAATGATAGGGAAAGTGTCTTCGCATTGTTTCCTGGAATTGTAGGGGCTTCCCGTGGCAGAAGGGCAGTGGCTTGAATGGGATCGCGACAGACATGGACATCGCCTTCCCGCAGGAGACATGGGAGTATGAAGGGCATCGATTGCCGCATCTTCGAGGATATCGGCATTTCTCACTTGCTAATGAGCGCCATGGCGACGCTGCGCTTTTGGAGTGGCTTGCTACTTTAGGGATGCCTTAGCATGCAAGATCACACTTGCGGTCTGGCATTTAACCGCTACATGTGGGTAATGGTATTAGAGCCCGGTCATGTCCCATTGTTTCTTGCTAGCTGCTACATTCCCCATGCGGCTCTAAGTTCTACCGTGTATGATGCGCATAACGATGTCCGTGATGTCGTATAGGGAACTCAGATGATGACATAGACCGCTATACCACAAAGGGGCAAAAGTTTTTGCTAGGAGATTTCAATGCTCATACGGCGCAGATTGCAGCCGGTGACCTTCCAAGGTGACGCTAATGCCGATCCGCTTTGGCTTGAGACAGCTGCTACTCAGCATACACGGCACTCCCAGGATATGGTGGCTAGACCATTTGGCAGGCAGCTGGTCCAGCTCTGCCAGGTTTTTGACATGGTAATTTGTAATGGTATGTATCGATGGCCACACCTGTGGGTGTTACTTGCGAGAGTGATAGGCGAGATGGGGAGCTAGTGTGTTGATTACCTTCTCCGCCCGCAGCAACGACATGGTTTACACACTTCTCCATTGGCACAAGCACAGGGGATGAGGAGGCTTTGTCAGATCACTACCCGCTTTATGTCACGCTGAATTGGGCGCACTCAATAGTGGAGACACCGCAAAGGGGACGTGGAGGGTTACCATACATCCCACGCCATCGTAGCGTGAAAGTGCGATGAATCTGTGTTGGTGCGGGAGTTACTGTGGGTTTGATAGCTTCTACAATAATCGCAAGACAGTGTGCATGGCTGGTGAAGGCGCCGCTTTGCGCATTCGCCGGGGCTTCCTTTTGCGCGAAGGACCCTTCAAGGAGGGACACCGCATTTTTCCGAGAACCCCGGGTTTGATGTTGATTGCAAGGCTCTAAAGAGCCAGTCGCGCTTGGTCATAGATCCACGCTGCGGCCACAGCCCCGCAAGACTATAAGCTCTTCCTAAAAAGCCAAGAAGGGGAGATACATGGCGTAAAACCCGTGAGCTACCGCTTGACGCCATGGCAGAGCCAAAAAGCTTTTTGGCGAAGGTGTTATACCGTGCGCCCGTGGCCGGTAATGTAAGTGGAGCAATGGATGCACCGCTTAGTGACTTATATGACCCCCAGGAGCTAATGCCGGGTCCCTGATCGTGTAGGAGAGGTGCCGCAGCTCACACTGAGGATGTCCAGCGGTGGTCTCGTGCATCCGACGAATGGCAAGGCAAAGGGATTTACGTGGGCTGCAAGTCGAGCTTTGAAATGGGGTGGCCCATCTGTGGTAGGGCCCCCGACGGTGATCATTAACCAAACTCCGAAAGGCAGGGGCCGGGGAGTGGGATGGTTAGTAAGGTTGTTCCTCAGTGCATAAAGCCGGTAATACCTGGATGAGCCGACCAATTACCGGATGATTATGGTAAGCTCATTTTGCAAAGCCCCCGCAGGCGGTGGTGGAGAAGAAACTCACCAAGTGGGCCGGATGGTGGGTGCGGCACTGGCCGTGCAGCAGGCCCTACCACCTCACCTCCTAATTCCGGATATCTTCACTTTGAGAGTATTGATGGAGGCGTTTAATGCGCTTGTGTGACTTGTATTGTTTGCTTTGTAGATTTTAAGATCGTGATATGATACCGCCCCCGTGACATGTTGTGGGCAGGTTGCAAGAATTGGCGAAGTTCCACAGAGCTGCGTGAATGGGGTGCACCAGCTTTATGATGGGATTTATGCCGCACGCCTTATGAAGATCGGGCGGGTAGCTAGCACTATGGAGTTAAGCGGGGGCTGCCCGCTGTCTCCAACGCTTTTGGGTTGTACATTGATAGCTTGGAGACGTGATGCAAAGACCATGGGGAGCGCCGGGTGCAATTATCCGAGGCGCACTGGAGCCGCTTACTATATGCGATGATGTAGCTTTGCTAGCCCATATGGCCGCCAAGATGCAAAGAAGATTTGGATGCCCTCGGGGTTCTTGTGGGGCAACGGAATGACAGTTGAACTTGCACAAAACTAAGCTTCTCATCCATCCTCGCAACACCCTATCCCGGAGTTATATTACTGGGGGCGAAGTGGAGATGGTGGAGCTTCAAGTATCCGGGAATTGATTTCACTACTAACATGCCGTGGGATGAGTGTGTGGAGAGGAGAGACAAAAGGTTTGGAAGGCTTTATATGCAAAGGTAAAAACTGCGGTTGCCGGATAGATCTCTCGGATCGGGCGAGGAGAGCACACCTCTTTAGGGCTTTGGTAATTTTAGCGGTGCCGCTATATGGGTGGAGGTTTGGGGCCCAAAGAAAGCAAAAACACGTGGGATAGGTTGGAAAGGGTGCGTAAAAGCTTTCTTGACATATAGCTTGGGATGAACCGCATCGTATCGTGATTTTTGTTGTATGAGACGGGGTTCGCCTTTACAAAGATTCGCTGGCGCGCAGCATCTTACTTGCTTCCATAAGGTGGATGGGATGGATGAGCATCGCTTTGCCCCCACAGCCATGTTGTTAACGCAGGCCCCCCTAAGCGGGTCAAGAGGGTATGGCACGAAAGCATCGTAGCGGGATGGTTTAGGAGGTGGTCTATGGATTACCAAATGATGGTGGCAATCGCGTATTCCTCGGCGCGAATGGGCAATTGGATGCGGCTATGCTGCCACCCTGGGATGCCTCTACTCTGCAAAGCCCAAGATGCAGCACTATCACGCCGATTAATCCCGCCTTGAGCATGGACCCCATCGGGTGCCTGAAAGCACACATCTCTCGCGGAAGAAACGAGCTATTGCTGCCATAGGACGGGTTCCCATTACCTCCGACTGAAACAGTCGCTGGGGGTGAATGGCGGGCACCGGATCCCGTGGAGGAGAGGATATGTCAACGTTGTGAGATGCACGTGATAGAGGATGAGTACCATGCCCTCCAAAGAAGGCTCAAAGATATGCCCGTGTCCGAAAGCAAAGGTAATAATCGATCTTAGATGCTCTCGACACACCGCTACATCACTTACCGCATCACCTATGGTAGCCGACCGAGCTTACATCCCCGCAGATTTCTAGTCCGACTTGCTCTTCGGGGCATGGTATTTGAGAGCCTACCATTAGGGTTTTCCTCCCAAGTGGGGGTTTTTTTCATCCCGTAGTAGGGTTCTATGCTGCATAGCTTACATTGTTTGTTTTTTTGGTGTTGGGGTTTTTGGCTTCTTTGCCTGTTCTCTTCGCATGTACGCCTCATAGGCCTCCGCCTCCTGTGGACGCGCAAAATAAACTTCTTTCCTTCCTTCCTTCTCAATTAAACAGAATACTATAGGAGCCAAATGCTCATTTTCCACAAGTTTCAGAAAAATCTTGAATGCTCCAATAATCCTCTTGCAAAACTAGAAATGAAGAGAAAAGAGCTGAAGAGTAACCTGAGCAATTCTCCCGCACTGCTCAGAGAAGCCCAAATGCTTCAAATTATGATCAAATTCTACAGTTTTACTACCAAATGCAAAATTAAAAGGAGACGCTGCATTGTCGGGATGTGCCAATCAGCCAACCTACAAAGCTAGACACACAGCCCAGCCACCAAAACTTCCCTCTAAAGTTTGGTTCATAATATCTGGTCTTGATATGAAAGCGTCTTCCTGGACACAATCATATCCCTAGCTCGGCAATCTCAGACATCCCGTTTTAAAACTTACTCTGGCTCCTTCCAAGAAAACATCTCTAGATCTTTCCACTAGCAAGAAAGCGCAAGAGGAAGGGGAAAAGGCCAACAATTCAGAAGATTCGCCAATAATTAGATTGCCCAGAAAACCATACATGAACACTGCTCTCTTTATGTTTCCGCTAAAAATATGCTACCTCATAAGCTCTATGCCCTTTCGGATCTTGCTCTAAACAAGAAAATATAAATTCCAAGAAACTTACATATTTTTGCTCAAACCAGCTTTAGCAAATCGGGCTACGTTAGTGGCATCTGGCAAAATTATAAAGACCGCCATGAAGCAATTTCAAGCAAGCAATCCTGACCAATCTTTAGATGACAAGAATCCATCTGAATAGGTATGGCAAAACCCTGCTAGCATCTAGTTTTGTCGCTGATCTGCAAGAAATGCTGAGGCAGTGCCGGAATCAGGAAAAGGAGGGCGACATCCTCTACCTTTGCCGCCCTAGCCGCAGTCGCTAGTTGAGCGCTAAGAAACGGCCATTCATCCACTTTATTCTTTTATTTTTGTAATAAAACGAATGATTTTGGATTTGTTGTTTGGAGAGAATTTTGCCAATATTAATTCCATGCTATTCTATTAAATGATATTCTATGATATATTATTCTTTAGTTTTTTCTCTAATTTATTATTTCTCTATATATGGTACATTACATATGGGAACGCCACACATATATACTTTTCTCTAATATATATCTAAAAGATTAACTTAATATATGGGTATAAAGCAAAAAATAGACTTTTTGTTGCATGCCTATCTTTTTCTTGACTTTCATTTTGCAAGGCTATGTGAAATGTAGACCTGTTTTTGAATGTCTATTTATTTTTAGACTTTATTTTACATGGTAAAAGGGGCCCTACAAGTCCTGCAGCCTTCAATTTCCAATCCTGGTTCGAGGAACTTTAAGCACAATTGGCACATTTCGTGCTGGATCTAGCCTAGGCTAACACCTACATACTCGCACTCCATTTCTACCAAGAAAAACCAAAAAAATTGCTATTTTAGCAGGAAATTTTCCTGCTATTTCTAAATTGTAGAGTGAAATTTTCAGATTTATACGATAGGTTACAATGGTTCCTTGGAATTGTCCGAACTCCGATCTAAACGAAAACATAGAGGGAATATTATTGTCTTTAAACATCAAAAAGAATAAAATTGAATTGATTTTTATCATCTGCGGAAACCAATTGGCGGACTTAAACAAGGAACTACTAGGGTTAAAAAACCCACACCTCGAGGATTTTCTAGGGAAAACCCTAGGCAGTAATAGGCATGCTGAGAGACTATACAATGGTATATTACAATAATAATACATTATGACGGATGTTATTGCAGTGTCCGAGGACATAATAGAGTGCGTGCATCCGTGATGTCCTGGGAATAAGATCCTATTGAACCCATTGAAGTTGTGTACAACGATGCATGCAATTGCTAGTTAGGCAGGATTAACTCAGCATAGCTGGCCTTGATGTGACGACTAAGTGTCGGACATTGCAACAGAATGTGGCTTTCGTCTTCAATAACAACCTGCTGGCGACACGGATATAGTCTATCCTCACGCACCTTTCGAGCCCATCTGCTCGTCTCAATTCACAGATGACGTGCACCAGCTATCAATCTGCATTTTTTCAATGGCAATATATGTATGGAGGTAGCACTGTGGACCCCGCATAAGCGTGGGATTGATCTGGAGCTTGTAGTGTGCCATCTTAACATGTTCAAGGGCACCAGCATCTGAAATTTTTCTGAGGAAGCAAGCATCGAGGTGTTGTCGTAGGTGATGGTGGTCCTCTTCAGTTTCAACCTTATGCATCTATGCTCTTGTACATTCCATCTGGAGTGCCACTGTGTTTGTCTCTACTTGCGCACCCTTTAAGGTGTTACGAGCCATGGCCACGTACAAGCCAGGTTGGGGATGTTAGAGTATACAAGTCCTGACATCACTTAGTCTCCAACACACGTGGAGGATGACAGACAGGAGACTGCACGAACCACCAACTAGCCGTTACTTCATTTGTTACAGTAGTCCTTTATTAGATTCTCTGATTCCATGATTCCAGGATGATATGATACATAATTTTTTTTATTTTTATTTTTTGAACTGGGTGTGCAAAATGCACAAACTGTCTGATAAACAGAGAGAGAATAAAAATAACAAGAAGGATCATAATTTTTTTTGATAATTTTTGCAGCAGATAGAAGAAAAGAAAAATAAACACTTGATTTTGCTGAGATTTTTGCAGAGAGGAGCGTTGTCACCACTCCAAAAATCCTTGGCTATAAAACTGTGCTTGCTGCACCATGAAAAACAGAGTTTTGAAAATTGTAGTCATAACAGGACTAATTGCTAAGGCCTCCAGATGAATTTCATCAACATCTGGTTGGGCAAACGAAAGAATTTGACAAAAGGGCATCCAGTCGGACCATTTCAACAACTGGTTGGATCAACAAGGGAGTTGGAAGGGTTGAGAGTAATATACAAGGAGTATTCAAGAACTGATGATGGTAAGGGCAGCAAGGACAACAACAAAACAACAAGGCTGAAGAAAGTGATCACGAGCGAACTCGGCATAAGGTGCCACTGTTAATTATGAGTTCTTGGCATACACCCAGTAGCAGCAGTCTATGACTGCCGAATGCTACAAAGCTGCCATGCTCATGATCACAAAATAAGAACAAGAAAAACAAAATATGTACAAAGAGTGAAGGGAACGTGCGTCAAATGAGGCTCTCCAAATTTGAGATAAAACCTGAATTCATCTGAAGAGGCTCTGGTCTAATATAGTGTAGACTGCAAATCCGAGCCCTACATCTAGCTATATCTAAGCTCTACATTTATGCTAACCTAAACATGCCAAGTGTAGTCTCCCACCTTTGACACCTAATGTGCGCAATGTTAACCACTAGGTGGTTAACAATACATAATCAAGGAAGCAATGCATTTGGTTTTCCTTAATAATTGTGCGAAGGTACTGTATCACTATAGCCTGGAATCATTTTAGGTGGGTGTGCACTTATTTAATTTGGTTCTAGTGTCGAGGATGTAATTGTGTAATGGCATAAAGATGGATGTGATTATCAAATAATGTGTTAGTATCGCTAGGGAGTTGAGTTGATATCGCAAAGATATTGAGCCCAAATGAACCATCATCTCCAGCTCCAGGGAGATCTGTGTGATTTGTGCAACCTGTTCTCAATTCTTCCATTCTCTCATACCATTGCCAGGAAGAAGATTCTGCTCCTGTTCTGTCTTCGGCATATTTTTCGTCCTTGAATTTAGCCTGAAGCTTGTCCCATTTGTTCTTCAACTGCCTCAGTTCAACTAAACCTGGCACTATGGGAGTCAGTCTTTCTAAAATTCCTTTCCATTGAAAATTGGAAAGATTGATGTTACCATTGTTATGTGCCTTGAATACCATGAGATGGCTCAATAATGCACTAATGGCATTATCAGACCATTCTAATAGTGATTTTCGCTTTGCTTTTGGCGCCACTGTGTCAGAATTCGGATCCATAACTACTAATGCTTGGGATTTTCCAGAAGAAACAGAGTCTTGACTTACTTGCTCTGCTTCAAAGTTTGCCCTTCTAGCACAAACTGCTGGGGAATCCGATCTGCTTCTTGTTCTCTTTGGTTCATTTGAAGCAACAAGTGCTTGAATTACTGGGGCAGATACTAATCCGGTCATTTCTTTGGTTTTCTTGGCTGAAATTCCTTTTCACAGAGGAACAAAGGCCTTCGAATGATCTGAAGCCCTTGTCATGTTATCAAGTCTAGGATCTAACAAGGCTACCAATAATGAAGATAATCAGTTTCTGCCATGAAATCCCCATTCCAAATGCCGATATCAGAAATTGAATTATGCAAAAATGGGATGCAAGATGCCAAATTCTGAAGCAATAATGCTTACCTCGTCCTCAATCAGCCTTGACTCGGTCGGAATTGCGCCAAGAAGATCAGCAACACCGCTAGAACATAGGAGATTCGCGGGAAGGCCAAATTAAGAGGCGAAAAACATTTCGACAGGGGTTAAGCTTAACTGGCATAACCCGATGGGAAACGGCCCATCTGCCAGTTAAGCTAAAAATTGCCTCTCGGGCCATAAAAGGTGAGA
The DNA here is from genome assembly GCA_021234155.1 of Isoetes taiwanensis. Classification (NCBI taxonomy): domain Eukaryota; kingdom Viridiplantae; phylum Streptophyta; class Lycopodiopsida; order Isoetales; family Isoetaceae; genus Isoetes; species Isoetes taiwanensis. The sequence goes on along the minus strand of JAJEKV010000120.1, from coordinate 2,160,542 downwards.
GTGGGTTTTTTCCACTCTCCCCCCTCCCCCCCCACACCTCTCATCATCTCTAATCATCTCTTCCACAAAAAAAAACTAACATGTGGGAAAGCTCTCTCTCTCTCTCTCCCTCCCTCCCCAGGAACGATAGCCATCTCTGTTCCTCTAGGAACGATAGCCATTTTGCAGAAAGTGAATGCATGAAAGTGAGGCCTAATTATATTTATTGCGTCATGTGAATGAAGAACCATGTAAAATAGATAGTGGAACGAGTGAAACGTAACATTTGGCATACAACCAACCAACCAACATTTTTTGGAAGTGGGATAATCTTATAACCTAACTAAGAAGTCATTACAACATAGTTGAGTTGAGCATAGTTAATGAGTGAAATGTAACATGAACGCAGGTAAAATACTTGCTACATAAATTTAATACATAACCACAAGCAAGCAATAATATAAATGGACTTTTAAAGGTAAAATCTAAGATTTCTGTATAAACAACACCAAAACCACCCCGATCCAAGGCATAAGCATAAGCATCTATACTGCATATTTTAACAAACGATTTTTTAGACTTGAGCATAAGATATTATTAAATGACCTTGTATTATTAGCCGACCTAAGGACATAGTGGAATCTCACGCCCAAGCACAACATTGCATCGAGATGTGATGAGGCTAAATGCATGCTTTGGTCAAGATTCATTAACATATAAAGCTATCACTCTTTTAGTAAAGCTCTCAACAAAAATTATGAAGTAGCACATATCATTATATCTTGCCTATTAATTCACAGAAAATATAAGTTTATAATGGCGGCATGCATACCATGACTGAATGATACAGAAGAATAGATTCTTTGTGGTTGGCAATTTCATATCAAAGAGAAGCCATGGCCGCTTATAACTGAATTCCTAAACATGCTACAAGGCAATAGTTAGCCTAGTATGATAGAACCCGGATCAAATTTGGAAATAGATCTGAAATTGGCACCAATAGCCTACATAATGCAAATTATTAGTATTGTGACTCCTCATAATATCAACTCAACAAAAATCACTATACCCAACCCTTATTGATAAGCACCTCAACATATGTCTAATTAAGAGAAAGCTGCATTATCGGGCTAGCTAACGGGATCCCCTTAAAAAAGGATGTGAGCCACTTGGGAATTCATATTGAAATCTCACAATTCACCCAAAGTAAAAAATACGGTAGATTTACGGACGTAGCTGTGAGGAATATCCGTTTAGTCGACAAAATTGTCCAGCACACATTTGCGACCGGAAAAGGTTGGACCTTTGCCCGATGGTTCAGATATAAAGGTTGGACCTTTGGCGATGGGGGGGACCTTTGGTGATAGGGAGGAAGAGGGTCTGCTCAGATAGAAAGATTGGACCTCTGGCAATAGGGTGGAAGAGGAGTCAAGAGGCTTGCACTGAAGAAGCATTTGATATAGGATGGAAAAGAATGAAAAAATGCCCACAGGATCTGGCAGAAAGAAGGAAATCATAGCTCCCTTACCTTCTTTTTGATGTTCAATTAAGAATCTTGGCATGCTTGAAGATTCAGGAAGAATGAAAGGTTTATTTTCACTATTGCGGGAGATCATCTAGGTCTATGAAATCAGAATGTTACAACGTACAGCAGCACTGCAGCTACAGAACAGTAGGCTACACGGAGCCTTCTCCGGAGATGGCAATAGAACCTCCGAGGGAATTCATAGAAGCCCGAGCTGTCGGAGCAAAATCATGCTGCAAAACATAGCGCCATTCAGCTGTGTTCAAGAACAAGATTCGGCGGTAGTTGCTTCCATGTCATGCCAGAATCTGAGGCCATAAATCCACTGCTCTGCTTCCCCATTCTCTCCAGCAGACCATCCTCCATACCAAATCTGACTCTGCAAATTCGTGGAATTTTTTGCATGCCATGCCAAATTTTATAATGGATTCAACAGGCAGATGCTGCAGAATTAAAAAGATTTGCTGCGAGTTATCTGGTTTAAATATCAGTGGCCCACAATGCAGGTGACTGCCAATTTATGGGGAACAAGAGGTTTGGAGCAGTTACCAGCATATCCTAGGTATATTCTAGCATATACCTAGAATATGCCACAAACCCACATAAGCAAGGGTTTGCCCCTCTAGGGGCAACCCAAAAAACTAAGAAACATGAACAAATGGAGGTAAATACTATAGATAACTAGGATAATCGTATGGGCTTACTCCTAGAGATGGGGCTAGGCTAGCCTAGGGATTAGTTGACATGTGCTACACGCCGTTGTGATTATGAGACCATTTTTAAGCTGGAGAGGCTTAATTTTGAGACTCCATATTACTTGAGCCAATAAATTTATTAGCGAAGGAAGTGGTATTTCAATCGAAACAGCTAAGGGTGCTTAATTAAATAATATTAAGATAGATAGTATTTTTACGTCACGCCACATTGGCAGCATCCATGAGGATATACCACGGACCTCCAGAGACTTGAACACGGAAGGTAGCCACATTGTGGTGTGAAGCAATGATACACCATCCAAGTGGCATAATTATGGAGCTAGCTACTTTGTCCGGGACAGATTGTGACCATGGATAACCTCGGCAAGAGAATGATCTTAGGCATATATAGTAAAGATCGTAACATTATATGTCATGGTTTAGTATTTGCATTACAGTGCCTTGTTGTCTTTTATCATGTACCTGGATCCTTCGGATTGGGGCTTCCAGGTTTGGTGGCCTGGGTTGCTCTGGCATGCTCATGTTCATCTATGTTCTTTCTATTCTTGTGCTCTGTGACACCAGGTATATTGAGGATACTGTGCCAGCTCTTGAACTTCATAGTTAGAGGTCCTCCAGTGTCAGATATGGGCTAAGAGGGTGTGCTCATACAAGATTCACCCCACCACTCTCACTACAGGGCTTGGAGTGTAAGTCGGTGAGGCATTTTTCTACTAACAAGGGCTGCATATAGGTTGGCTAGACTTCCCATTGTGTCAGAGCTATGTGTTATGATGATGTGGTATTTTGGCTAGATGTTCTTTGCTTCTGATGCTCATGTGTTGTATTTCTTTTGATTACATTATCATTGTCTAGCACAATACTCATATAGGATCTTCAGTCTTTGCTTGTGTCTATTGTATGCAAGATTTTCAAGATGTTCCATGCATGCGGAAGCAGCTAGGGATCCCCACTTAGTCATGAGAGGACTAACCCCCTTGAGTGCATATGCGTTGAATTAACAAGCAGTGGTCAGGCTAATAGAGGCAATGTAGCTGGGGATCATAGTTGAGGTAGAAGATTCGGAGCTGAATTGCAACATTGTGCTGTATATGTATTGTAGATAAAATGTCCTTCGAAGTTATGTTGTAGATATTGGAGATATAAAAATGATTCAAGTTTCAATTCTTTGCCAATACTATCGGTTTTGTAAAGTCTTTTATGCCAACTTAGGTTTAGTCCTTTTGCAAGTTAGACAGGATCTTGAATTGTCAAGAGGGTCAACTTGGCAGGCTCGTCACAATTACTCCTTGGCAAAGATCATGTAGCCCAGAAAACTCGAAGAAGATCATGTAGACATTATATGCATTGAATTTTTGTTTGAAATGAATCATACATACAAAAGTCGATTGAAATGAACTTGTGACACATAGGGGAATTAGTCTTAAACTTCAAGAAGAGAACGAGGTTGAATCATCAAACCGCTGCATCACTATGATTGAAACTTTTGCAGCCATAAATATCTGATTTGTAGATGCTAACAACCCAAAGAAATTTTGCAACTCAAGCATCTTCTAAAAGATTCTTGAAGTATGATAGAAAATTAGTGCGTGTTTACAGTATTTGCCTAGGACATAAAAATAAAGAAAAATCAAAACAACATTTCTTGGACGCCACTAGTTTGATTCTAGTGTCTAATATTAGAAAATTAATGCTTGTCTATAGTGGCTGCCTATGAAAGAAAAGAAAGCAAAGAAATAAAAAATATAAGAGCATTTCTTCGGCGCCACTAGTGTGATTCTATCCTTATGTTCACGACATGACCAATGGTACTTGCTACTCAATTATGCACGAGAAAATAAATGCAACATTAAAATATCAAGCACTTTGTAAGTAGTCCCTTTATGCTTTGTTGAACACATCTAGGAGTATTACATAGAAAGCTATAAGGCATTGAATGCTATGCATGATGGTTTGCAATTGCAAAGGAAAAGGTTCAACGGGTTGTTGACAAATTTGCATGTGTACAAGTTGGATGATGTGTTTGTGAAGAGCAATGGTCCTACACCAAGTGTACTTTGCCAGACCAATCAAATAATGGTGATTTGCCTTTGCCAACAAAGATGTTGAATGCGCATTGACGAGTTTGATAGGCGGTATATATGTCATATATATGATTCTAAATATTGTTCGCTAGGGCAAGTTGTTTACTTATACAAGAAATTTATCGCGGCGAACATTTCTCTTTTTCAAAATTGCGCAGTTGGACCCCAGTTAACGTCCAACATTCTCTTCTGCAATGGCCAAGTGATTCTAGATTGATGTGAAGCAACTTCGTAAGATCTAAACAACACATTTGCAGCATGTTGTATCAAATTTTTTCACTTGCTTTCTTGATAGCTGATGAGGAAGAGGTGGCTGTCGGCTACTACGGGGCTTGCATGCGGGAATGAAGCTTTGGGTTTGGTGTGTCTGGCCGGTTTGCTCTAAAAGTTTGTTCGTCCATGTTCCGCCAAGCAGCCTATGGCGGATAGAAAAAGGGCTAGCACCGCAGGAGAAACAGAGGGCCATCCCCTTCCTTTTGTTTTCAGTCCCGGCTAAAAAGAGCTTATGTGTCTTGGCTTTTGTTCTTTTTGGCCTTTATTCCTGCTATTTTCGAAGCCTTGCACCTCGACTTCATGTTAAATTCACATGTTGCTTTCACGCTTATGCTTAGTAAATGTTTAGGGCCCACCCTTCAACCATTAATTAAGGCCATGCAAACAACAAACTTATTTTTTATCCCCACAACAATACCCCATGGAACCAACGTAGTTGACCTTTTTGTATAATTGTTATTTTGATATTTTGCAAACCGCTCTCGCCAAAGAAGCCTAATCCAACATTAGCCCAGAACACCTTGTTGGTGCTTTCATAAACTTTAGAATATTTGCAATCAGAGTTAAAAATACAAAAAGCCAAGATATTGAGGGTATATTTGCTTTCAAAACTGGGTTTGGGAAATGTATGAGTAAAGAAAGATACAAACAATCCCACGCACAGGCTCCCAAACCGCTCGCCAAGTAAGCCTAATCCGTCTCCTTAAGTCTATGAATTAGGTTCAAGTAAAAACATTGCAATCTAACGAATTGCAAACATTAATCGGATTTAATCGGAAATAGACTTACTTTGGAAGCAATCAACCGGCAATCAAACGACGCCCGAGCGTAACCGATTGAGCAAAATTCACATAATTTCAGAGGGGCATAGCTTTATATAGGCAAATGCATCAAGCCGGGCCCACCTTGGATTTGGCGAGATCGCCAGCGACGTATATATATAATGCATGCCTGACAAAGTTACAGATCGACGATTTCAAAAAGACGGTCAACGGGAATATGTAGTTAGATTTCAAGGCAAAAAAATTCAGGGGAACAAAAACAAAAAAAAAAAATTCAAGAATGCATTATATATGTTTAGATATCATATTTGCAAACAATAGGACATATTCATCCCATGCCAACCACAAGATGCCAAAGGGACAAGTTAAAGGTATGTCCTTATCGTTTGTTTTGTCTTATCGTTTGTTTTGGGCCATTGATGAATACAATATTCTTATGGATATTCGTTTTTCTCGTATTTTTCGTAATCGGCCTACTAAGTCCATGATGGGGCTCAACCCCATTTCCACCTCAGCATAAGATTTCCCAAACCTTGCAATAAGTCAAAATACAAGTCAACATAACAACATCTCACGTAACGATCACGTAACAACGCATGAGGGGATTTGAACCCCGAAGAATTCAAATAAAGTACAACGAAAATGAAATAGATCAACAAATTCACGGCAGAAATTACAATGAACTCAAATAGAACAACAAATTCTGTAAGAGTATGCAACAAACCAACCATGAACAAAAGCACTTTTGGCGATGGACAAGGCGTGGCATGATGTACATATCATCTCACCTTCTTCTCGAGATGCAAACCTCCCCGAGCATGAGGCGAAGAAGTTTCAAACATGTGCCTCAAAAGTGCCCGTGAAAACAATTCAAACATTTCAAATCCCCGCATGACATTCTCGATTTCCCATAGCCACCACATGTCCTACACAAGGTCACCCAAAGAATTACATCTACGCTTCCCCCATACCACTGAAGGTCACCGAAATTCATTCCATCCGCATCAAACTTTTAATATCCGCTTCAACAAAATGCATGACTCATGAGAATGTGCGTGTAAGCTCCAATGACAACTTCTTGCAGTTGGCCATTCCTTTGCATATCCTTCTCTCAAATTATCGCTCCACTTTTCGCCGCCCTTTCACCCATGTGTTCTACACACTTTAAGAACCAACTACTTACAAATGTCTATGGCCTATGTACGTGATGCCAAGCACTATAGAAGTAGAGAAGACCACGCTTAACCTCGACATGTTTCCAACCCGCCTTCGCTAATTTGAGGTCGCCAACTCTTAAACCCGATGCATTACTGCTGCCCATCTTGTAGCTTGAAGTGCTAATTCTTTCACTTCTCTTATTTTCATGCTACACGCTTTTACCTTCACTCCCATCCATTAACCCTCAAAATACATGTTTTAATACCCTCCGGCAGATCTAGATCCATTTTCATCCCTAGAAGCATCTTTTTAAAAATCCAAGGTAATCTTCCATACTTGGGTGAGGAACCTAAGATTAAGAGGTTGCTCACTCATGCAGCCAACCAAGCATAGGGACATCGCCAGAGATGCTTTCAAGGGTACGCCCCAACCACAATGAGTGAAGAAGCCACCTATGGAAGGGGTGAATGAGGACCCCTACTGTGGAGCCCAGGGCTACAATCATCCCTTGACAACCATCCAAGATTTGAAATATCAAGTCCACAACATCTTGATCCCCACTCAAAGTTGGTCTTTGCACCCACAAGAATGGTTTTTGGTAAATGCAACACCCTTCGCAATATTTATGAGTTCTGGTTTTACTCACAACCTAAATGCCCCCAAATGCAACATACGCCACAGAGCTCGGAGCCTCTGGTATCCAGCCATTCTAGGGTAAGACCTCGCTTCAATCCGTGAGACTAATTCCCTTTGACATAGGATCAAGGGGAGCAACCGGTGAGATATTCTTTATCTCCTTTTCTGATCTACTTCATGCTCTTAGGTTCTAGTTTTTCAAATGTGTTTAAGCCAACACCCAATCTCGGCTTTATTTTGGAATGCCCTCCCCGCAAAGAAAAATCTATGACGTGATGGGAACTCTTATGGGCAAGAGAGGGAACATCTTCAGCATTGGCGGGCAGATCCGAATGAGGGAAATGATAGGGCTATTTATTCTCGCCTTTTCTGGCATTACGGCTGGTTGGCATACCGGAAGATCGGAGAATTGCCACCACCAACCGCCTCGATACAAATAATCAGTAAAAAAACAAATGTACTCAGCGTAAAGCAAGGACTATGGCATACCGAACCCTCCGGCTTTAAATCTCCGGGCCATGCCGACCACCTCGGCAATAGCCTTTCAATCGCGGTTGCAACCACGCCAACCATCCGAATCCCGACTTCCACCAAATCATCGCCATGCCTTATCCAAAGAATTGACTTCAAAACCATCGGAAATGCTCGGCTAATCTAACCCAATTTCCAAAGATCAAATTTATACATATTTCTATACGAATACGAGCCCAAAACCATACTAAACCATAGGGTACCCGATACCCAATTCACATTTTTGGAGCCTTAAAGGCATGGCAAACACAACACTCGAGGACAAATGCCTAGCTCAAATATGCCAAAATTTGGAAGTCTTGGCCAGTTAAATGGGCAGCAAAAAATGTGCCAAATATTGGAGATTGGTAGCTAGCTTGCAAGAAATTCTTCAGAATAATTCAAATTATACATAAAATGCAAAGGGTCCCTCCCCCGCGACATATATTATTGCAAAAGAACGGGCCCCAAACATCGAGAGAATAAAAATCCGCAGTATATTAAAAATGAAGGTTGGTCATGCACTCTTCAAAGTCGTTAACAAATGATCAACTGTCAAAGTACAAGTTTTTACAAATTCAGACGTGAAGAAATTGTTCGACACTGTAAAATTTTGGAGCTTGGGCAGCCTGCAAATCCCTGTTGGAATGTCACTAAACTTTCTAATTTTATCGTGCATTGCGACATCAAATAAGTAGCCCCTTTGTAGCTCATTGAAGCTTACATCAAAAAATACGCTTAAATCCTCGCTTTCCCACCGATCCGGCAAACAAATTCTTCAAATCAAGCAGTTGATCAACGTATCCAAGCTTAGCCGATTCCCCCATATTGCCAATGCTCGACACTGAACCCGACCCCCAAAGTTACGCTTGCAAAATTTGCCATCTAAACAAAAAATTGCCCAAATTATCTCCCAAATTATCTGGCAAAAAACCGTGAATTTGTTGTTATTCACAAAAAATCGTGATCAAAGTTTTTGTCGAACAATGCGAAGGGAGCTCGCGGAAAAGAATTAAATCGAAGATCCAAGTATTTGAGAGTAGGAAGATTCAAAAACAACGAAAGGGAACGGGCCGGAAAGCCGGTTATTGCTAACATCAAGCTCCTAAAAGTCGCGGTCGCAATCGAAAAAAGTTTCCGTGAATTGTACCACGTAAATAGTTTGTGTTGATATGAAACATGGCCAAATGAGAAAGCCAACCCAATTCAAAACCACCTCCAAATAAATAGCCATGCTTTATTTAGATGGGACACTTTAGTTTACTACCCCTATCCCATCTCGACGGATCCGGGCTTCAAAAAGCCATCAACAACGGAGATGTCATCATCTAGTGTGGGGGGCCGCGAAGTAGAAACTACCCCCATCTATTCCGCATTTGGATTTGAAAAGCTTGAAGCGCATTGGTAAGGCATTTGATTCAAAAAGCTTGAAGCAGACATTTATTTAAGTTTTAAATTGGCATCCACATCAATTCATAGAATGGGAAGCCCGAGCCGCCGGAGCAAAAATCATGCTGCAAAACATGGCGCCATTTCATTCTGGTGTTCAAGGACAAGATTTGGCGGTAAATTGCTTCCCTGTCATGCCTGGTCTCCTTGAGGCCATAAATCCCTCCTTAACACCCCGCCTTGGGTAAAAATGTAAATATAATGCCCCTAGCGCCAAGTATCACACGGCGGCTCATAACACCCCTGAGCATGGTGTTTAAGGAAGGAAGATAACCGCCCTCGGCGCATCGAATAAAATTCTCGGGCAATATGGCCATGGTCAAAATGGCGAGGGCCATGGCCATATTGCCCTTGAATTTTATTCCCATAACGCCCTCTGACCAGTTATCTACCCCATATTAAATCCGACTCTGTAATTCGTGGAATTTTTTGCACGCCATGCCAAATTTTATAATGGATTCAACAGAAAGATGCTGCAGAATTAAAAAATTTGCTGCCAGTTATCCGGTTCAAACATCAGCGGCCCACAATACAGGTGACCGCCAATTTACAAGGGAACAATAGGTTTGGAGCAGTCAACACCATATCTTAGGTATATTCTAGCATATACTTAGAATATGCCACAAACCCCACATAAACAAGGGTTTGCCCCCGGGGGCAATTCAAAAAGAGTAAAGTTTCCCATTTTCCCTTCAGTCTGCGACCTGGTTTCTCGTGTGCAGCCAATGCTGAATCACATCGATGGGTTGGACCAACCGATATTGATCAGGTAGCCAAATTGGGTGGGTTGGGCAGGCTCTAGATTCGCTATTAACGCCTATAGAATTGATTTGGAGCAACCACAGTGCAATACAATGAGAATGAGTAAGCAGATGGCAACTGGTATGACAAAAACCATTTCCAGGTATTTTTATGTTATAATCCTGAGAATGCTTAACGTTTTACAACTCTCTTTGACTTGAACTGAATAAAAAATATCTTCAAAAAGATCTGCTTCCAGGTATTTTTATGTTATAATCCTGAGAATGCTTAACGTTTTACAACTCTCTTTAACTTGAAATGAATAAAAAATATCTTCAAAAAGGTCGGTTTTTGTACATTTCGGTATGACTATAAACTCATTCTTTCTTTTCATATATGATGAGAATTTGTCCAAACAAATTACCAAACAATTCACATTCTTTAACTATGTCAGGAAGATGTAGTCCTTGATTTAACAGTGGGAAAATGATTTTCTTTTAGAACAATAGGTGGAGTTTGATAAAATAGGACTACCATGGAACAACCCTTTAGAACCCTAGTTCTAACCCTAGTTTTCTTGGTATGGCTTCCACTGCTGTAAAGTTTTCGACAAGGCCAACATTTGCTATCGCTGCTTCCAATTCCACCATCCCTTCTTCTCAACCGGCTTTTGCATTATGCAAATCCAAATGCAGATCTATGTCTATAAGGGCATCTGCTGTCACAAAGAATTATCATATCACAGTGCTTCCCGGAGATGGGATTGGACCCGAGATCATGCGAGTTGCTTTGGATGTTCTATCTCTGGTTGGCCATCAAGAAGGTAGTATTTGCATCAGAGATTAAATGATAAGCTATACATGCAATTTCTGCAGCTCAGGGGACTGTGATGGATTTAAATTCTTTGATTTGCATCTGCCCATGTGCAGGCATTCGGTTCGAGTTTAGAGAAAAGCTTGTGGGGGGAGCAGCCATCGATGCAGTTGGCAACCCTCTTCCTGATGAAACCTTGAAATGCTGTCAGGAATCAGACGCAGTTCTTCTTGCAGCTATCGGAGGGTATGCCTGTTAATCCTCATCTTTTATAATTTAAATGGCTTCCTTTATCCTGTTGTTCTAGTGCAGATATAAGTGGGACACAAATCCCTCTCATTTAAGGCCTGAACGTGGGCTCTTGGGCTTGCGAGCTGGGCTTCGTGCATTTGCTAATCTAAGGCCAGCATCTGTTCTACCTCAGGTATGAATTTTGTGGACTACCTTATATACAATTGGTTCTTATGCTGAGGTTGGAGATGCAGCTCATAGATAGTTCCACATTGAAACGTGAGGTTGCTGAAGGGGTTGACATCATGGTCATCCGTGAACTGACTGGAGGTACATGTTTGTTCTGGCCATTTTTTATTTGTCAGTGTTAAAATGGTTCAAACCTCATGGTGTTTTTTTTTACGTCAGGGATTTACTTTGGGCAGCCAAAAGGATTTGGAACAAATGCAGATGGGGATCGAATTGGCTTCAACACCGAAGTCTACTCTGTACCAGAGGTAATTTTGGCCTTCAAATGGTTTTAAAGTAGTTTGAAAGAAATAGCAGAAGATAGTTGTTATCATCCAGATTGACAGGATTGCTCGAGTCGGCTTTGAGACAGCCAGGAAAAGGCGTGGTCAGCTGTGCTCTGTTGACAAGGCCAATGTATTGGAGGTATCTAGTATATCTTTTCCGTTGCGCAGTTTAGACTCAGTTTTAATGATGTGGCTTGTACTTTTCAGGCTTCACAATTGTGGAGCGAGTGATCTAGGATCGCTTTGGATGAGTATCCTGATGTGGAACTCTCCCATATGTATGTTGACAATGCTGCAATGCAGCTGATTAGAAACCCAAAGCAGGTATTAACTTGAGCTATCAAAAACAAGTTTGATGTGTGGGTTTTCATGATCATATTCTATTTTTACTTATAGGATCATATGGAGCCATATGCATTGTACTGAAGCATGATTTAGAACTAATACAAATTATTTCCAATGCAGTTTGACACTATTGTGACCAATAATATATTTGGAGACATCTTGTCTGATGAAGCATCAATGTTGACTGGCAGTATAGGCATGCTCCCATCGGCAAGCATTGCAGAATCAGTATGTAACGGCACCATTATTTCATGCCTTTGTGATGCTAATGCATTTTGTATTGATGGTTATGTACATTGTTATGTAGGGACCTGGGGTATTTGAACCTGTTCATGGATCTGCACCTGACATTGCTGGACAGGTTTGCTGTGCATTAGAAATCTAACTCTGCTGAAGCAAGTGTGTTGGCTCAACTTGTTTCTTTGTTACAGGACAAAGCCAACCCACTTGCACAGGTGTTAAGTGCAGCAATGCTTTTGCGATATGGTCTTTCAGAGTCAAAGGCAGCTGATAGAATTGAAGCAGCAGTTCTTGCTGCCCTAGATAAGGGCTATAGGACTGGAGATATTATGTCTTCTGGGAAGGTCTGCAAGTCCTGAAAATGCTTTCCTTTAACAACATTGACCTAGGTACCTTATGGTCTGATTACTTTAGTTATTTTTTATGTAGACACTTGTTGGATGCAAGCAAATGGGAGAAGAGGTAATGAAGGTGCTGGATGCCTCAGTAGCAACAACTGTGTCCTGCTAGGATGCTGAGCATCAATACTCGAACTGCTCTACAAGTAAGCGTTCAAGGACCATAGGAGAAGTCATTCACAAATATCCCTCATGTTATGAAGGAAATTTCTCTCATTTTTGTTGACTGATTCTATATATGATCAGTTCTTGACCCATTTTTACTACCAGGCCAAGGCATTTGGAAGCTAAAAAGGATTTTTTTTTCTAAGTATCTGTGGTTGTTGTATTCACATAAACATGAAACAGGGTAAGGTCCCTATCATATATCTTCAACTGAAATGCATGCAAGGATTGTGAGTATGAACATAAGAGAAAGTTGGAAACAACGATCTGGGTAATTCTGATTGGCGCTGGGAGTGAATGGGAAGCTTTACTAGCTGTCAATGACTGTATCAGTTTAGACTAACATTTACAGGGTTAAAGCCTGGGTTTACGATTGAGATGGGAATGTGGACGGTTGCATAAATATAAACTCTGTCTAGGATAAAATTAAAGTAAGATTAATGTGCATGTAAAATCTTATACACTGATCTGAATTTCAATAGTTGACGGTGCTAGATTTGGGAGGGTTGACATTATCTTTTGCTTCCAAGGCTTGAAATAATAATAATAATGTATTATCATGCCTTGTTGGACCCTGAAGGTCAATGGAGCTGATTTTCACGATTAATTATTTATGAGAATCAACCGTTTTGATGAAATTTCCTAAAAGTTTTTGGTCTAATGACAAGGAGTGGAAATTAGCTTGTGTGATACCAAAGTTATCTCTTATGTGGGTGTATGCAGGACAACTTAGGAAGATGCGCGCTTCGTCTTTAACCTCTCCTCGATCGCAGACTTCACAAACCCTTGATCCAGCGTCATGTCGCTACTTTCAAGGAGTGTGACCTAGTTCTATATCTTGCAATGATAAATTTCGTTTGTTTTGGAATTGCCGCATTCAAATAAATCCTTGCTCGTGTATATGAGCATGGGATTTACATCGATCTGATAAAAGTACATTCTAAAGCCGCAATTTTCTTGTATTTTTGTCACCACTTTTCCTTGAACCAAGTTTCGGACACAGAAAAGGCAAGAAACGCGATGTGGGCTTAGCTTGGAATTGGAACACATATTATATGCCTTTGGTTAGGAACACATACTATATGCCTTTGGTTAGAACTCCGACATAGCTTAGCTTCTAGAGCAGAGGTTGGCAAGAGAGCTACTTCAGAGCTAAAACGTCAAAGCTTACAGCCAAGCTTCCATCGGATGGAAAATAGAGGTTTTAGAACATCAAAGCTTGTGGAAGAGCTTACAAAATCCAAAGCAACTATAGGAAAGAGCAGAGAAACCAGCTAGACATGGCAAAGCTTGGCGGTGGCACCAAATTGCCACAAAAAATAAAGACCCAACGGTTACCTAGAAGAGAAAAAGCTCTGAAATCATAGGAAATTTGAGGGTCTCTAAGGTTACAGTTCTAGTTAAAACTAGTTCACACAAGAGTTTACACTAGAAAACTAACATAGCTTAATCTTTTTATAAGCTCTATCAAGAAGAACTTTAGAACTATCTCCAATTCCTGCTCCCTCATCTCTACTAAGGTTGGAAATGCTAAATCTCTGTCATCTTTAGTAAGGTTGGAGATGCTAAATTTCATCTAGATTTGGTGTATGCCGCTTCGTCAAGAGGCTTACATGAAAGACCTTGTGGACTTTAAGGTTGGAGATGCTAAATCTCATTTGGATTTGGTTCTTCAAAAGGCTTATCTTAAAGACCTTGTGGATCTGTATTATATTCAAAGGATAAAACATTTACATACATACAGTTGAGTCCAGAGCTGCTACCACTTCTCGTATCCATGGATAGCAGTCCAGACTCTGGGCCTAGTACTCTTTTAGCCTCACTCAACTCCTTCTCCATAGGATACTACAGGAGAGAAGGACTAATTTCCTAGACCCTAATGACACAACTAGGGCCAGTTACTCAATGAGAACTACCCGGCCTCTTCTCCAAAATAGATACTATGGGAGCTAAGTTCTTGTCTTTCCACATGCCCCAACTGCATCATTGCTTCAAAAATAGGCCCTCAGATATAGCAAAGAAACCAGACCTGGGATTACTAGCAGCAAGAAAGGGAGTAGCCAATCGCACTGGTCAGCTGCCAAACTAGAGACAGGATCCTCTTTATGCTCCCCTGCCGAAGATAGTGATGATCCCATCAGCTGCTGCAGCAATACTATAGGGGGTGCCTCATGCAATGAGGCACTCGACCTTCTTCTCACCAACGAACCAAAAGGTGCAGCACTGCTAGAATCCTAACCCACGCCTGATCCATCTGCATCTAGCCATGCAGACCTTGTCTTCCTGCAAGACCAAGAATTTAACCTTTCTAGGGTCTCCTGCCCACTAGCAGTCAATGACTTTTGAGCTGTCCCATTCCTTTTGAGCTGTCCCATTCCTGCAGACTACCAATTCTCAAGCCACCCCTTGCTGGGAAAGGGGAGCACGGGCCCTGCTAATTGTTAGACAAACAACCACAAAGTCTTTGAAACATTTGCAACAGAAAAACAATATTATTGGTGAAGAATTGAATCTTCCTTTGCAGTTAAAATCTGAACCATTCTTATGAATTCAACATAAATCTAGAGGAATTATAGTATCCACAATACAAGCACAATATAATATAGCAACTCAGTTCAGAATCTTCTAGCTCAGCCATGCTCCCCAGCTCCACCGTCTCCATTAGCTTGACTACTGCTTGCTAATTCACTACACATGCACTCATGGGGGTTAGTCCTCGTGACTAAGTGGGGATCCCTGGCTGCCACTGCATGTATGGAAATACTTTGGAAATTTTGAAACAAGAACATAAGCACAAGCAAAGACACAAAACTCTATGTGAGTACAGTGGTAGGCAATGGCAACATAATTCAAGGAATACCAATGAGCATCAGAAGCAAAGAAACATAATCAAAGTCATAATATAGCTCCAGGACAATGGGAAGCTTAGCCAATCCATATGCAGGCCCTGTTAGCAGAAAGATGCCCAGTTAATTCACATTCCGAGCCCTGTAGTGGGTGCGCATACCCTTCCCAGCCCACGTCTGGCACTGGAGGACCTCTTAGCATAGAGTCACAGAGGTGACATAACATCCCTCAGGAGAACTACGCCCAGTGTCACAGAGCATAAGAATGCAGAGAAACACAGATGAACATGAGCATGTCGAAGCAACCTAGGTCACCTCAGAGAATCCATAGGTGATGCAATACCAAAGACCAAGACATGTGATGTTCATTAGATTATTTACTACTACAGGTGCCTAGATCATACTTTGCCCCTTGCTGAAGTTGCCCATATATGTTGAAGTAGCTTATCCAATGCTCCTTACAATGACATCTAAGTAGGTTCAATCCTTAGCATTTCCTCAAAACTCAAGCTTACACTAAGGCAATTCCCCCATAAAGAATGCAACTCCACATTAGCTTCTGTTAAATCCATTAACCATAATAACTTACCATACTTCTTACATTTAATTCTTTTGTCAATTCATACCACTACTCTGATGTAGATGTAGGCTAAATCCACAATGTTATTTAAATAAGATCACTTACCTATGGTTTTTTTCTTTAATATAGAAAAGCTACTTCCTGAGCTTCAATTTCCATAGTGAGACAATTATTCAAACAATTCATATTCTTACAACTTACGATAATTCTCCCCAGCTCTTCATGCCCAATCTCCTCTGTTGGCTAAGCTCAGATGCAACCCCTTTCTATCCAGGATGTTACTTGCCCTTATGTTTGACATGACAATGAATATGACTAAAAGCAACAACTTAGCAAATCAAAGAAAAGAAGACAACAAAAGACAAAAATAAAAAGAATATGGACATAGCATCAGTATGGCGTTGGAATTCGATGTCGATCAGCACAAAACCATACTTATGGCCATTGATTTGGACTCACTTGAGCCTAAATCCATCCAAATTATGTCCTGGCTTTCTGTTCCAACAAATCCCAGGCGATTCAGGAAGGAATCAATGAAGTCCCCTATCTTGGCATCATACGGAAGTTGGTATCCGTAGATCTCGGTTTACTTCAATTCTATGCACTCCAAGTCTCTTACCATGCCAAAAGCGACCTGGCCCATCCCATTTTATTCGGGGCCTAACTTATGGTTTTCAAGTAGTTACTATAATCTATCTTTGATGGCGTTCCTAAACTCTTTACGCAGAGATATTTGCACACGATTGAGGTAAAATTAGAGGGCAGATTCATTGTAAGCCGGGCTATTTTATTTTGGTACTTTTAATTAAGATTTGACAGTTAGTAGGATCAATTTCACATTTTTTAGAATACACAATACAGCCCATACGAAATTCTTTTTTATCTACTGCATGAAGAGAATCACCCAAGTCATGTTCCTTTCACAGGCATTGTAAAAAGGATTAGCCCATATTGATTTTGAACATATAAGTTAAATGAAATAGCTTTAATTCGCACATTCGGGGTATTCTTCTCGTTATCACCATTATAAATTCGATTTAGGGCATTTCAAATTAGGGTTGAATGGGTATTTTAAATTATTTTGGAGACTTACGGAGTTAGGTCTTAGAAGATGAAGTGATTTTGTTAGGGGTAATCTCGAGTTAGGTCTTGGGACCGATTTATTTGCGGGGAAATAGAGACACGGAAGCCATTTTATGAAATTAGAACAGAAACTTGTTGTAGCACCGTTCATGATGTTGAATGATTTTTGGATGATGTTAATGCCTTATATCTACAATCGAGGCATATTTGTGATACAATGGCCTTACAATTCAAGTATTTTGCCCAAGCCTACGGTATTTGAGTGGCGTAACTAGATTGTGGCAAAGTTTGGAGAGAATTTGCATGAAAGAGTCTATGGTAGAGTAGCTGGTTGGCTAATCATGTTTGACTGATATTAGGCTCTGTTGAGGATGAACTGGACATTTAGTACAATGACCTTTATGCAGTTGACTTGAATTAGATGAGAATTTAGATACAACAATAAGGTTGTATAAGACCCAAACTCTGAAAGGTTGATACCTTTTCCCTATGATAGGGCATTTGAACTATGGAAATGCATGCATAAGGAGGGATATATCAAATGTTTTATCAAGAGCACAACAACAATTAGTACATCATTAGAAAATGGTTGGTGGCGAGATACATGGCAGGTGATGACATGGAAGGTGATATTCTGCATGTAAATGCCAATTTTAGCAACTTCTAGCAGTATGTTATATGTTGCATTTGGTATGAATATAAATTAGGGTTTTGGTAATGACAATTTAACATTTTAAATGGTGTGAAAGCGACAATTTGTTATTTAAATTTACATCATGTATCTTATATTTCTAGCATTGGGCGGTTTCAATAAGCTGAAGTCGGCATTTACTCATAACGTAGCCGATTACTAGTTTATAACTATATCAAAAAACCGGGGCTGCATGGAATCAAAACACATAGAAATGGAGGTTCATTTATTAGAGAGGAATCTCCTACATCTAACTCCGGCTAAAAGGAGCATATGATTTCTTAAGCAGCTGTCGGTGAGTAGATTTGAAGAGTTAAAGAAACATGTAAATCTTTATGTCGAGAAATAGCAGAGGAGAATGAAGGAAGTTGATCAAGCATAATATTTCCATGATTCGCTTTATGATTAGAAGGAAATATCCTACTTATGCATGATGTGGATTCACATAGGTTGAAGGGGGACTAGATCCATGTGTTTCTGTGGATTTAAAAGAGGAGGAATCAAGGTTGAATGTCAGGCAAGGCTAATGACCTAGGTTATTTGTGCCTAGAATTAGGTGGGTTCTAGTTTAAAGGTTGATTAATATTAGAGAAACGCTTCACATAAGGTATGAAATTAAGAAGCGGTCAAAATGGTGTAGAGAACAAAATTAGCGCAGAAAACTACGGCAAAGGGATCGGTCGGTGATCAGTACGTTTGAAATAAATAAAAAACAACAAGTATTATCCATTTGGTAAGATGATCAGAATCAGCATTACGGTGTTTTGCTGATTGAAGGATCAAGCGTAACTTTCGGGTGAGAATCGAAGCTCTGATAATTCGGTCAATCATATAGGCATTAACTTATATTTCAATGGTTATGAATACTAGATATTATTGCATAGCATATTGAAATCGTGCTACTATTGACCATTTTGCTGGGATATATCATGCAGTATAAGTGTTTTACTGATGGCTAAATTACTTGATATCAGGAGCCATCGTAATAGATGCAATTCCACTAATGGTCCTCCTCATTGCAAACATTGCAACATGTGCATTCATACTCTTGAAGAATGCACGCTCTCATCCACACCTTTTAAACCAAAATAGTCTTCCAGAGACCGGGCGATTGCCTCTGGCATTCTCACCCGCTTTCGGCAATATCCACGGCTTGACAATATCCGAAATCTACGACAACCTCGGCCAATCCACGAGATCGAAAACTCACGCCCTCTTTGCAGTCCATCCAAAGCTCCAATGCTATCATTTGTCAAGAATAGGGTCCGCACCACCACAGCGTGCCTAGCTTCCTCGAGTCCATTACAGCTTTACTGGGAGCGAACCAGAGTGCACTGGGTAGCCTCACTGTATCAACTTTGGGTTGCCAGCGGCAAAACCGGGCTTCTTTACTGGCCCGGAAAGGAAACCACCTCGGCATTGCCTCCAACCGCTGGCACCGCCAATAGAAACTTCCTCATCTGGCCTTGATCAATAGGCTCAAGAAGAAATCATCAATCTCGGCCTCAAATTCAACGTCAGGCTGGGTGATGCGGTCCCACGCCGACATCGTGCACAGCTTTGCAGCTCATGCCTCGGGACCACACAATCGCTAACACCGCTGCTGGACGCTACCTACGAGAAAGCAGGAGCGATGGTGGCTGATGGGTCGAGGGGGCGATGGCGGCCTCAAGAATTGTGTGAGTTCGGGGCGACATAGAAGTTTTGTAACCGCGCACTCATTTGGAATGTAGATCAATTCTTATTGGCGATCATCCTTTTCCTTTTACAAATTTATGTTAGGCACGGCAGTCTGGCCTGGATCTCACGTGGAGATAATGTCAGGGGTGTCGGTGACCAGCAGAGCCTTGAGTCAAGGCGCATTCAAATGAAGGTGATAAAGTGGAGGTGCTCCCAATGGCCTTTGTCTGAATTACCGTCTTTGAGGTGTGAAGCGTTCCAAATATTTTATACGGTATGTATAAATACATTGACATGTCACCTTGATGGCAATCACGCGCCACCGTGAGACACGGTAACCTAGAGGTTGACCAAAATGGTTTTAATTAGCTATATTGTCAGGTATAAGGATAATTATAAAAAACATGTATTAAAACTCATTCTGGTTTGGGAGAAAACACCACACAGCTGGCTACCGATTTGGCGTAGGATGCTAATTGGATCCAATAAGGTGGATCTGCCTTTGCCCCTATCAGCCCATAACCAACGGTTGGCCAAGGCATTTGGCGCCCAAAAATTTATTAGACATCGCAATTCAACGAATCCCACCCTGCATTTATTCTTTTGCCACCCTACTTGACATCATGGAAGCCCCCTCTAGTATGGTTCGGCAGTTTAAATGAAATGATTTGTTTTAAGATAATCTTTATAGTACTCTCTATTTCTTGATTACCTTTGTTAGAGATTAACCCTTCTCTGGTAAGTAGGATTACATTTCAATTATGAATGAACTCTGCTAAGAATTGGTTGATGTATCATGAATTGTTCGGTAGCTTCCATTAAAGCGGTTTAAAGGGGGTGAATACTCTGACTCTGTACCTGGTAGTATGCTCCTAGATGAAATACTGTATTATGCGCATTATATACGGCATGTGTACAAGAATACATGGGTAAGTAGATGCTATGAATTAAACCCAGCACCGGATAAAGGACACAATGGTATGAGGGGTGGGGTCTTGCACAAACATAAAAGGCTCCTGGAGACTCCCTGGGCTAGGCGATGGCGGTCCACGTAGAGAGGGCGGGTATGGGTCTGACCTCCACCGGGTGAAATTGTGATAAGTATGGAGCATCTTGCACTTTGAGTGAAGATTAGGGTAGGTGGTTGCGATGCAGTCACGGGGGTCGCGATGCGGCCGCGTATTCTCTAAGCTCACCCATGGAACCCTTTGTGATCACGGAAGGGGCAGCTTCCGGCCTCATAGGTAGGGTGTCATGACCCACGGGAGTGAACTCAAGCGGGTGGTCCCTTGGTTTTGCGTCTCGGGAGAGGCTATGGCGAAACCATGGCGTCGACCCACTGCAAAGTACGCGAGGGAAGAGTAGGATGGTGGACAACCTAGCCATGTTCTATATACATTAGCGCCACGCGCCCGGCTACGATGCTTGATCTCTTGAGGCCAGTAGTCAATCGATCCTCACTAGGTACAGGCAGGAATTTTGGGCAGGAGTTTAGGGTGTTTTCTTGTTCAGATGTATATTCTTTGCGTTATTTGGATGGATCGCCACCCTTAGGTGATTATCCTCTGTATTTATGTGGTGTACTTTAACCATGTATTCATACTTCAGCGTAGAAGCCGGTGAAAAGCGTCGTGGGGACTGTACACCTGTGTCATTCACGAACCTCTCCACGTAAGATGGCGCAGGGTTAGGCAGGGGGTACGCCCATAAGCAAGATAGTTGCCACGGGAGAGAGAATCCCACGATATGCCTCGGCGGGGGTAAATATATGTTGAGAGGCGTCTGATTAGTGCTCGGAAAAATTGATTCCGGTTACCCACTGAAATCATAGCACTGACCGAACACTAACTCGTAGGTGGTAGTTAGGGAGGCTAAGTTAATGTGTGGATTAGTTCTCTTTGATGTTTGGTTATGTGTTAGGTTAAATTAAAATTGTAGCTTTAAAGTGCAGAGGTAGAATTTAAATTTACGAAGGATTATAAATTTTTATAGGTGAAAATAAATGAGGAAAGTGGGTCCATTGGATCGAGCGTACCCCAAATACCACTGAGGGCGATTAAATTAAGTGAAAAGCAGTCAAGGAAGGCCGAGAATCCCAACCCGAGTGGCGGCAGATTTTGCCTTGGGAATAACATGGGAGTACAGCGGCGCCCGACCTCACCCGGCCGAGTCAGCAGCGGGCCAGGAAATCAACACGGCCAGCTTGCTTTTACATTATTTTGATCGCCGATGGGGCCGTAGAATCTGGCCGGCCCGGCCCAGTATGTCATATTCAGCGTATAATTATTTTATAATAATAAAATTTAAAGTTAATAAGAAAAATTTAAATTTAAAAGTTAAGACAAGGTTTCTTCTTGTTATTTTGTTTTAGCCTTGCCTTGACCCTCATGAGCCAAGCGTATATAGCCACCACATCGACCACCAATATAGCCCTTATTCCTTTGCTGGGCTTCAAACCTTGACACCCCTACGGCAAAGCGCCTTCGCGTACGTCTTCAGATCTTAGTGCTTTCACATGCGTAACTTTTCAAGGACCGCTATACTTGCAGCGCGAGATCTATGCCATGATGGCGTTATATAGCTCTTGACCCGGCCTATATTGACGTATACAGGCCGTTGACGATTTGAGAATAACGTGGATTCCCTATCCTATTTACCGCTTCGGAGCCATTCTGATTCGGTGAACCTTCGCTGACTCCCTTACCGTGGTAAGGCGGCGGCGGTGTGATGCCTGCATTAGTTCACCTCCCTAAGATGTAGAAGGCTGAAGGAGGACATCGAAAAGTGAGCAATATAAGAACTTGGCGGGGAGGATGATAAAGAATGAAGCGTCTGGCCAGCTCGGGAAGAATCACGGGGTACTAGGGGATGAACTTCTTTGTCGCGGCGGGGCAATTGAGATTCCCCATACACACTGGCATAGGCTTCGAGCTTCATGTGAGAACCGATTCACGATGTCGATGCGGATTATTTAAGCATTAATCGATTGATATGGCCCAATGACCTACTTAGGGGTGATACCATCTTGCCGGGAGTGTAGCGGGAACATTATGCTGATTTAGAAGACCTTAGGAGAACTTAGCGGGAGTTAGGAAGAGCAAGAAAAGTCGAGCAGGGCTTTGGAGAGGAAGCTACGGCAAAGATCGACCAAACCCACATGGGGAAGGGCATGCAGGAGTGGGTCGGAGACCCAATCCCAGCATGTGACCATTAATACTTAGAAGGAAGGGTGCTTAGCAGGAAGGCCAAGCCGATCAATACAAAAGGAAAAGCTAAGAACATCGGGCGCTTTTGGCAAGAAGAGCTCCGGTCGGGCTTGTGGCCGAGTAGATGGAGTCCAGACCGAGCCAGGCCCAGGGGCCCAAGGCTGGCCACGCCACGGGGCGCCTCAAGCCCTGCTCATGAGCTATGATATAGACCCGATAAGTGGCCTTCACGGGAAGTCCATAAATTCCCGGAAGACCCAACCACGTCACGAGGCTCCCCTTTACAGGAGGTTAGTGGAGATTACTAGGGAGTTCAAGACCGACCTCAGCTTCGAGACTTTGACTACTTTGGCACTTCCAAGAGGCTGGGAGGCTTACATAGTGGCACTTTTGGTGGCCAATCTTTCTTAGCGATCCGCATAAAGGTAACCATAATAATGCCTAAAGTTTAGTCTCGCCCTTGTGAGTTAGGGGGCATCTTTAGCATATTTCTTTCAGCATTGTAAATATTTTGGTATTTAATAAAGAACTTCTTTCTAACATTTTTGAACACAATAGCAAAGCGGCGTAGGCATAGGAGTTAAAAAAGACTTAAAGTTCATTTCAATTGTTGGACCTTCTCTTCCTCCTCTTCCTTCAGCCATAGCGGCCGACTTGCAGGTATGAAACCAGGATCCGCGAGTGCCGCCCGATCTAGCTGCGCCCTTGCTATACCAGCGCCTAGACCTCATCACCAATATGCAAGCTTTGATTATCTTTAGAGGATTCTGGACTTTATATAGATGAAGATGCTTCCTTTGTAGCCAGCCCTCTTTAGGATACTCTGATGTACCTTGAAGTCAGGAGATGTTAGAAACACCCATGCATATGATGTCTTTGAAGGAAAGCTCGGATAAGGGCAAACACTTGCGGATTGTCGGCATCGGAAACAACATCTTGAAGTTGCCAGCCATCCTCATGGATCCATCGTTGAGGATGGGGCTTTACACAGAGAGAAAGGCAAACTCCATGAATCTTCGAGTGAAGATGAGCACGGTATGAAACTTAGCGGATTAGAGCCAGGTTAAGCCCGAAGATGCTGCCACCGCAGCGGGGAATAGCAAAATTTGCCGCGCTGTCGGGGGCTAGAGGCCCTTCAGGTTATTTTATCACGGGGCAGAATGCCTCACGGATGATATTATCTGGACTTATCACGCCGTGGCTGGGACTAAACGCACCGGCGTAAGGACCATGTGCTCTATGGAGCTAGCGGTGTGCATGGATGATTTCATGACCCGGCTCCTATTGAGGCTTCCACTTGTAGGAGTCTGGCCTTCTCTGATTCCGCGGGACACCACTTGGTGGTGAGACTTTCTTTCCGGTTCCGGAGTTTGTGCGGGGCAGCCTCCCGACCTAGCCCGAATCCTTCACGGCCATGGGACCTCATGTCAGGAACATTAATATAGTTGAGGTTCCTCGGTTGGGCGATGAGGGAAAGTTTATACCACAATCCTGTACTCATTTGAAGGAGGAGCAGCAGAACTTAAGGAAGAAGAGGTCCCTATGGTTTGAATATTAAGGAGGTGGCCACATGGAGACCATGAGGAGACAAACGGGCAACCACCTTTGCAGTTTCTTTCTGCTGTTGCTTCAGGCGGGGGCAAGTTCTTTTTATGGCAGAGATTTAGAGTAGGAGGCTGAGCTTCATGGTGGACCCCTCAGTGCTCTTTCCACATGCAATTAGGGCACAAAGAAGCTTCCTTATAAATGCGTTTACATATGTCCTGAAATGCGACTGGGACCTTCACCTTAACAGCCTTGGGCCAAGATATTGCACCACAGGATGAGCATGAAGCTCCTTACAAGCGGCCCGACATTCCTCCGCCGAGTTACATCCGTGCGGTTGCCGCAGTAGACCCGGGGTGGCTACTGCTCACGACAGAGCAGCATACCACCACCTCCACAGATGCGCAAATGAAGAAGGGACCTAGTTCTTAAATAATTGTACTCGCTGTTTTGTATTCGCGTGTAGGTATAGAATTTTGGTTTGGCAAATTCTTTAGCCATTCTATAATATGATATACCCTTTTACATTCATTTGTGATTACGGTATTGAAGAATACAATTAAAAAATTTGTACTTTCCATGATGTGCATACTAGCCGTTAGAGTAAGATAAAATTATGCAACACTCTATATTCATTTTGCCATTTGTCTTACTTGAGGAAGAACCTTTTGGAATATAAGAAGGAAATGATTACCATTTGTCGGGAGGAAGGATCCGGGCGCTTGCGAGGCAAATTTATGGCCAAAGATATGGAGAATTTCTGGAATGGGATGAAAGGTTATGGATGGAACCGCCACGGAAATTACCACAGTCAGCGAGGATGGAGATAGTTAATATCCTCGAGACTGAGCTTTTGAGGCTGAAGAAAACTCTGTACGCATGGGACTCTGCGGAGTATAATGAGCCACGAAGCTTTCGAGGGCCTTCGCGACCACGCTCTTCTATGCTTTGAGGAGGCACCGTCTCCTTATTATTATTAGCTAGCGTGGGAATATCAACCGATCATTAGCCAAGCACGGCGCTACAAGCTTCGTTAAGAACGTCGCGTGGTCGTACTTCTCGATCTTTGTACCCCTTTCGCGAACCCTAGGCCTGGTCTCTCGGTTATGTTTTCTTTGTTGCTATCTTTGATTGTCTGAGACTTTAGAACTTCCGATTATATCATGACACTATGTACTTAATTTGTGTAACTATTAACTTGTATGGCTATCAACATTTTTGTACTCAGCAGATGAAATGAAATGGTAGTTCACATTTTTGTAATAAGCATTTCTTTATCCCTTTCTCGAAAATAATATCATCAGTTTTTATATTACTATAGTGCGCCCCCAAGTTTTTTATATCGATATAGGCGAGCATAATCTTTGGCAAGCACTTTATTTTGATGGAATAACACTGACAAGGCGTCACCATGAAGAAAGACAGCTAAGAGATTCTGAGGCCTATGTGTTGCATGCCAACCTTTGTAGCAAACCGAGGAAGGCGGACCGGGTTACCCTGCATACCACCAAGTCCACGCACAAGCATTATCCACAGATTGGGTCCATATCCGCACAAAGGACCTGCGTTCGCCGTCGCGGAGTTCCCTCAGGATGGCACTACATATACACTCAACCATACGTATGTGAGTCATAGGTATCCAAATTTGGTGACCTTCTAGAAACTGGAATGGAATCTTAGTAATGCGGTTGTCTGACCATAACTAGTATATGGAAGAATAGGAAACTAGCCCGAGATTTAATGCATTTAGAATCAGGAATGGTGAATCACGAGTCTGGCTTGTGAAATGAAGAGGTTTGGAAGTCCTATGGCATGAGAAGGAAGAATCAGGGAAAGGGTTACTTACTTGCAAATCTTACAGGGGGCTGGGAATTTGGTGGAAGGCTATATAGAGCCAAGCATAAGATGAGGCGGTCTGAAGTTTAAGAAGTTTATAAAAGCTTTTAAAAGGCTGCATTATGTACCCCGTCTTTAGTGCGATAATTCCAAACCTTTATAGGAACAAGCGAGAAAGGGTATAACTAGGTTCGGGCTTACGGATGAGTTTATCGCAGAGGCTATATGTACCGGGTATGAATGAAAAGAGGCGATTAGATACATATACTGCAAAACTGATGCTCGGCATCCAGCTCCTTGATAGCGACCACGGCCGTCCACACCTTTGGCCCGCCACTTAGAAGTCGGGGGCCCCTCAGCTGAGAACTCTTATAAGAATTTAGCCAAGAAAAGTCACGCCGTACCTTGGATAAGCAGAGCCATGTATTTGGCGGGAAGTTGAAACCTCTTCTGATCTATTCCTAAAGAAGCCCGAGGCTGGCTCGTAGAGATAAGGCATGCTCTGAGGTGTATCGCGGCGAGGGTACTTCATCTGAGGTATATATGTCCATAAAGCGCATTTGGCCATGGCGACCTCGATTAGGACGATCTTGAATGAGCACACTATAGGAGGAGGCTCTGAGTACATTCAAAGTCGTCTCATATGCACAGCTTCATAAAGGGCGGCATTTCTTGAAAGTCGGCCCTATTTTATCATTTCACTAAGTGAGTCAAATGGTGTTAGGCCTTTTGTAATTCTAATGGATCACGGGAAGTACATAGTTGCTTCTCTAAGAATGGCCCAGTCTTCTGACTTGAGACGGCCCAAGGTCGGCAGGGGCGCATCACCCCTGTGAGTGGTAGGTCAGAGACTACCGCATAAGCGTCGCATCAATCTCAGATCTGCGGTTGCGGGGCACGATTGCTTTGGAGTGCAGTTGGTGATCTCGGCAATCTGACCTCATTGTTGGTGGTATACAATTCTTGGCGGTACCAAAAGCCAACATGAAGCTGCGAGAAAAGGAAGTTACCTTCAGCAGAGTTAATGGAGCCGTATTATTCCTTTAAAAGTGAACCACTGCAACCCCATCATGCGATGCATGTCCATTGAGTGATTAGATAAGAAAGCTATCATGAGAAGCTCCTGCGTCATTGAAACTGCCTCCATTGAGTCGAGATGCTAGCGAAGCAAGTAAGCTTGATACCTTGCGAGAGGATTGCTCATCTTCTCCCCAAGAATTTATTTGATCTTTTTCCCGGGTAGAATCGACTTCTACTCCTTTAGAGGTAGAATGTGGGAATAGCTCTGACTTTTGGTACTAAGCCTACACCTGACAAGGCACATGCAGTGTGGAGTCCTCTCGAGTTGGTAGAGCTTAAGAAGCTTAACCAGTTACTAAACCTAGGTTTCGTGCGACCTAGTATTTAAGCCTTTTAGGCATCCCCATTCTTTTGTTAAGAAAAGGGCGGTTTCGTTGAATGTGTATTGATTTACTCGGCAGCTCCATGGCATCTGATCAAGAATAAGCTATGCTTTGCCTAGAGGCAGATGATCTAATGGATCGATTACAAGGAAATTTAGTATTTTCAAAGGTGATCTCGCTCGGGATACCATAGATGCGGATTAAGGAGGACATCCATAAATGCGCTTTTAAGCACTAGATATGGGCATTATGAGTTTCTGATTATGCTTTTGGATTAATAATACTGACAATTTTCATGCGATTAGTGAATGATATCTTAGACAATGCTTGGATTTTGTTCGTTCCTTTTCTTTGGCGTAGACTCATCTATGGTAAGACCTAGGGGAACATGAGAAACATCTTGATTGGCTCTCCAAAGCTAAAGGCGTCATCGGCTCTTTGCCAAGTTCTCCAAGTGCAGTTTGCTACTCCAGAGGTCGATTATTTGGGCCATATCATTTAAAAGCGGGAGGAATTGCAGATCCAGGCAGAAATAGAGTAGGGAATGGCCTATCGGGTAATGGCTTTTGGGGTCAGGGTTTTGCTTGGGGCCTAGCCGGATATTATCAGTTTGTAAAGGATTTTTGCAAAGATTGCGGCACCTTACAAATCTCACAAAGCCTTGAGAGCTGAAGGATTAGATTGGAAACAAAGTTGGGAGTTTCCAGCGACAAGATGCCTTAACATCGGCCACTTAGGTTCTCACATTTGCTAAGTCTGTTCGGGATAAACTAGTGTGTGTGATTTTTGATGGAATTTGCCACGGTGGAGTCTAATGCGGAGGGTTATGCCTATAGAGTTAAGAAAATCAGACGGAGCAGGAGCGTCCCATGATGGGGTGTTGGCCGTTGTCAGTGCTCTGTGGATATGGAACCTACCTTCTTGGTAGAGATTCGAGTTGGATCTGGATCATCAAAGTCTCGGATTATTTATCCACCAGTAGAATCCTGACCTCGCGAGAGAAGATGGATGGAATTTGGAGAATGATTTTGAAATTATGTCTGAGCGGCAAGCACAATGTGGACTGGATGTATCACGCCATCCCTTGGTATTGGGAACCCATTGTAATGCTGCTGCATACCCGGTGAGTTTGGGAAGCAGATAGAGCAAACCTTGGCCCACGGATCCGGAGTTACGTGACATTTGAATAGTTTGGCTAGAGGAAGCTCGCCTGGATGGGCGAAGGCACCACCGTCTTGTATAAGAAAAGACGCTTATTATATCATAAGGATAAGAGACATGCGTGCACAGACGTGGGGTGCGTAAAGCTAATCCCTCCCGACACCCACAACGACCATAATTTGGACATGCGGGGAGTTTATGAAACCTACTTTGGTCGCTCCGGCTATTTGGCCCTCCTGAAAAGGACATTGCGGTCACATTAGCGATTAATGCAGTGTGTCCGGCGGAAACCAAAGGCGGCGGTTAAAGGATTCCGAGGCGAGTTGCAACCTCACGGATGTGCCGCGCCAAATGGAGGTGACGCGCGGATTTCATTGTGAGCCTTCCACGAACCCTCAGGGATATGGCGCCTTAATGGTAGTGATCGACAAATTAATAGAAAATGGCTCATTTTCACCATGTGGTACCGCGGATCACGGCCTTTGATGTGCTGCTCGCTAAGCCAAGGGAATCTTGATTACCGCGAGGAATACCCGGTTATAGTATGGGATAAGGGATCCCAAATTAGGTACGTGGAAAGATTTCTTGCATACCGTTCAGACAGCTTGCTATGAGTGCAGCATATCATCCTCAAGCGGATGGTGGGCGGTACCAATGCGCTATAGAGGACATCTTTGCGAAAGGATTATGTGTGGAGTAGGCAATCACAATGGGCTGATTATATATCTGGTCGAGTTTGCCTATACTTGACATGAAGCGAAGTCTTCGAGAATGTCTCCTTCTTGATAAATTATGGATTTATCAATGTCGCCTCCGGACATATGGCATAACCGTTTCTGGGTGGGGTTTCACCAACAACTCTCTTGGGGTGGCTCAAATGAAGGATTCATTGGTTATTTGTAAAACGCCTTGATCGTCGGAAGAGTATAGCCCGTAAACCACGGGAACCCACGCATTTTTGGTGGGCCGAATGATTTGGCTTAAGATTAAGGTGAAGCAAATGACTTAAGATTAACTTAGCTACCAAAAGTTGACCCCAGAATGGGCTGGACAGACAAAATTATTGGCGTGTTGGGAATGGGCATATAAACTTGGATTTCTTGCTTGGCCAGCAGGCCTGGGTCTTTCCGTGAGTCTTCACGGAAACAACACACCCACGATCGAGGAGGAGGTTTGGACACACCAACCCTCCTGAAATGGCGAGGGCAAAATTTGGAGATAATGCTGAAGCTCTTGTCCGGAAAGCTTATAAACAAACCGGAAGGGGCTAGGATATTTGCAATTTTGGTTAAGTGGAAGCACTTACGCGTTGAGATGCTACTTGGGCATTGAAAGGGCCGTGCCGACGGCATTCTAGGACTTCATGCGGGAATCTGGGGCGCACCATCAGCGATGCTATCAGCCGCTTGCGGCGTGAAAGCGGGATTCGATTGCGCGGGCTGGCTCTAGAGGGTAGGGTAAATCTAGATCATAATAGTTCGCGATGGTAGGATCGCCTGTGTTCTCTGGGGCGTCATCTTTGTCGATTGTTGACGACCACTGACTTGCTTCTTGGGCATATAGGAATAGCTTCGCGTTCATCTCGATTATAATGGGGAACTTCGCGTTTCCTATCTTTGCGGTGGTGCCGGTATAGGTATGATAGGTCCCTATTAGGCAAAGTTGTTTTCTTTGTATCGAACCTGGGGGTGGTCCTTCAGCCACAATCTAATAATATATCTTGATATCGCGACAATATGCGGGGCCGATTGGCGATATGTGACGCCCACATATTAAAGATTCTTGATGGCGGCAATTTTGAATTTTACTATTTCTCCACGTTTGTTTTCTTATTCTTTCTCATGTTCATATTGGACTTAGGTCCTTGAACTTTCATTATGATAATCATGTCAAATGCCTTGATCCTAAACTATGTTTAGCTTCAAAGGATTTTAATATATATTACCTTGCTTTCATAATGTCATATCTTATAAGTGTATCTAACCTAATCAAGGACGGCAGCTACTTCTAAGGAGGGAGATGTACGTTCCAAGTATTTTATCTGATATGTATAATACATTGACACAAATCACCCGGTGGCATACTTGCGCCACCATAGGGCATAGTAGCCCCTAAGGTTGACCAAAATGGTTTTAATTAGCTATGTTAATCTGAATTATAAAGGATAATTATAAAAACACATGTATTAAGCTAATTATGGTTTGGGAAGGCACCACCTGGCCAAACTCGATTAGCTTGACATGGGGAATTACTAATTGGATCCAATAAGGTGGATCACCACTTATATCAGCCCGCAAACCCAGTTGGCCAGAGGCGGTAGGCGCCAGGACTATGAGACATCACCAATTCTTGAATCACCACCGGTATTTCGCCGCCTATAAACAGGCCCCTCACCGATAGCGGTTTGGTATTTATGGTATGTATGCGATGACGTCGCCACCATGGGGCCACGGTAACCTAAGGGGGTTGACCAAAATGAGACATTGGTATGGGCTGTGCGGATTATAAAGGATAATTATAAAACATGTATTAAGCTAATTATGGTTTGGAGGCACACGGCTGAATTCGTATGCGGTTGCTGTTAGGATAAATAGGTGGATCACCCCTTATGACCCTGCTTAAGCGGTTGGCCAAGGGCGGTGAAACCCAAGGACTGTTGCGGACATACTTAAATTTCGCTGGATCACTTCACGAACATTTTGGCGCACTTTCTTACGGCATGTTGGGAAGCCCCTCAATCACTTGGTTCCGGCCAAAACCGCGGTTAAATGCGTTTGGCTTGGCGCAGATAAATCTTGTAGTACTCTCTTTGCCTGGGTACTTTGTTGAGATTAACCCTTCTCACAGTATTGGGATTACATTCAATTATGAATGGTGCTGTTAAAAGGGAATTGGATTTGAGAATGTAATCCTTCAGATATTCAGGTGGCTTCCTAATAAAGCTTGAGGGGTTTCAAAAAGGGGAATTAGGAACCTCTGAGCTTTCCTCATATGGTAGTAGCCTGGAATGGAAACCTGTAAATAATACTTGGCGTATATAAAGCACAATGTACAGGGGCCATGGGAGGTGTAGATCACATAATTAAAACACATACTGGAGATAGGGGCCATGATGGTGAAGTGGGGGCGGTTTTCCACGAACATAAAGGCTGCAGGGCTCTCTGGTGGGCTGGGGCACGATAGCGGTCCGTAGAGGGGCTGGTATGGAGTCTGACACTCCACGTTGAAGAGGGTGTGATGGTATGGGGCATCACTTAATTAGAGATTAGAATTGAGTATGTTGGGTAGGATCTGAGGTGTGATAAAGCATTTCTCGCTACACGGGCCAACATGATCACGGAGGGCGGCTTTGACACACTCATGTGGACGAGGTAGTGGCCTGGGTGACTCAAGCGGTGGTACCACTTGAGTTTTCGTCTCAGGAGCTATAAAACCATAAGCGTGAATCGACCCATCGCAGAAGTCTTACCTGAGAGGATGGAGTGAACAACCCTAGCCCGATGTTCTGTGCATTGGCACTTCGGGGCTTCGGTCTGGCGATCTCTTGAGGCCAGTAGTGGGTACAAGTCCTCACTTCGAGTACGGGCAGGGCAGGAGTTTGGGGTGTTTTCTTAGATTCTAGATGTATATTCTTCTGATTTGTTATTTGGATGGATCGCCACCCTTCCATTGAGGTGAGTTTATCTATATATAATTTATCGCGATTAGTACTTTAACGCCCATTTGGCGGCAGCCATCGAAAGCGTGGGCGGGGCCGGTACCTGTGCCGCTTTAACGACCTCTCACATGAAGTGACATAGGTTTTGAAGCGGGGAGAAGCGCATTTCCATGCAGAATCGGTTGTGCGGGAAAGTCCCAAATATGTATCAGAGGTGTATATATTCGGGGCGTCACAGGAGGCGCACGTCATAAAATTTATTGAGCTTGATCATGGAACTCTTGAAGAATTAGAAGCATCGAGTTTGACACCAGCGTTCCCATTGCGGGCGTGAAAATTGTTTAATGAGGAGGAATCCATTCAACTAAGATGATACCCATAAAGATAGGCTCGCGGAGAGTACATTAAAACCACCTAAGATCTTTATGAAAGTATATCTGATGCGAATTAGAATCCCCATTTTCAACCCATTATGCAAATTCTTGCCCCGGACTTACTTCAAGAGTTTTTCGCGATCTAAAAGGCAAATGGTAGAGCAACCTCGGTATATACTTCACATGCATTGGCCCTTGGTAATTAGAATGTTTGTTATGATTTTGTAACAAACCACTTGGCATTTGGGTCACCTTAAAGAGAGGTACGAGATTAGTGGACCCGATCCATCCGAACTTAACATCCTGTAATGTGAATGAAATCATACATATATATGCCATTTCGTTGAACAGGCCAAAATAAGTGGGATCTTTAGCGGCGGGCTGGAATGAGAAACCTGGAGAGGGCATGCTGTATTCAAATGGAGGTGGGTGGATGGTGGGGATATTTTTGGTGAGGCGTGAAGGTTGCCATTAGAACTGTTTGAGCATAAAGAGATATCTTGAGATTTTTGTCCGGGAATGGCTGGGTTTTGAAAATAATGGGAATATGAGCGGCCAAAGAGATGTAGGTCCTGTACTGGTAAACTTCATCAGCTGATTAAATGGCCTCGTAGCTTTTGTTCCATATAATGAACTATTGTCTTTCGTGAAAGTGGAGTTCTGATCTTTAAAGCGGTATGCGAAGATGAAGGGCGTGAAATTGGAAACCTCACGGTAGAAGAAGACTAGCAAACTCGTGTCATCTACCAGCTTCTATTTTTTCGTGCCCAATAGGTTGAATTTGCGGGGTAGTGACACTATTATGCACACACATCTTCATTAGTGACCTTCCAAAGCAATCAGGACTGATGCATGGTAGCATCGCATTTGGCGGTGCCAACAGCTTCGCTGTAAGAGCACGAACATTAACAAAGAAGCTTATCTTTTCTTTGATGCGAGCGGAAGCTTACGGGTAAACTAAGTTGAGCTTGCATAGCGGTAGCGTGTCTGCTCTCAAGTATCCGACAAAGCTCATCGTAGTTTGAAGACTTTCTTTCAATGTTTGGTTTTGAGCTTTATGACTGAATCCGTTCTGAAACTAGCGGAATCCATATATTCTTTTACCCCATTCATAAAATGTTCTTGTGACTCCACAGGTTTGATCATACAACCGGCAGCAATTGGATTCATATTGATGCTGAGGCAGGTAGTGGGTGGGAGGAGCAAGGGGCTTAGAGAGGCAAAGGTGGTACATTTAGGCTACCTGAATTGAAGTTTGAGAGACTTGGTGTGGTGAAACATCTGTGAGTGGGGCGAGAGGGCATTGTGGCCAGGAGTTTAGGCGGATCTTTAAGTGGAGATAAGTTTGTGCATCGGGGCATGGACTTGATATTTTCTTCTTGAAGTTCCATGATGGGAGGAATGAATGGGAGCTTGAGAAGGTAGCACTTCAAGTGTCAGTGAGAGATGACTAAGTTACGGAGAACACTGGATTGATATTCGCTGGAAGTGACACCATAAATTTAAAACAAATTCCGGGAGTTTGATGGTAATCCGATTCATTATTTATAGGAAGCTACAGCCTCACGATACCCCAGCAACATCTTGTTTGAAGATGAGTCAAAACATCGCCTATATCGATAAATACATTGATGAAGCGCGTTTAACCGCAGCGGTCCACGAGGGTTATGGCAATGCAACTAGCTTCGGCCATGATATCAGCTACTCTGCGTAGACCATGAGCAAACAATATCGCTTAATGGCCCTCCAGTGTCTAGTCTAGCTATTTAACGTACACATCACAAAAACAATCGCCCAGTCTGTAGAGTCAGATTATGGCGGTAATTTATGACCCCCTGTATCACCCTGCGGCTATTTTCCCTCATACGGATGAACTAAGGGTATATTTCTACTACATTTGGAAACTAGACTCGAGCGGTTCCAAAGATCTAAGATAAGCCTCAATCAGACTCTGGATTTGCGGAGATATATCTAAGCGAGTTTAGGTTCCATTTATAGATCTCTCAAAACTTTAGCCTTTTTAGCATCACGATTGCCTTTTCTAAAATATCTCCTTGCCTTTAATTAAGATTATGACATCATATGGGACATTATCTATGATCTTTTCTCAACCACGTATCATCCCAATGATAGTGCCTCGACCCTTAAACGTGCAGCCACCTTTGCTTGTATTTCCCATAGAATAAGGTCCTAGATACATGGTAATGTTTGCCATGTTTACAACTTTTGCCATATTTTGCGTACCCCGCCAACACTGGCGCCCGTGGACCACTCCAGATGCTATGACTCAGTATCCAGTCCATCCCTTCTCAAAAAGAATGAGTAAAAGTGATAATTTATTCAGGCCTGGGTTGTTCATTCCTTCTCGAGATTTATGTTCATAGCGTACACCTAGAACCTGTGGACCTTTGCTCAAGAATGGTTATATAAAGTTATTTGTACTTCCACAATTACCTTATACCCATTGGAACCTCAGCGTCCCCATTCTTTAGTCCCTACAAAACTCTGAAGCGATTATGGATATCCAGCGTGCCAAGTCCGATACCATCCTTAATACCTCCAGATGATGTTTTGTATCTTTTGGTACCTCCAGCGGTACTATGATTAATATCTCACGATGCAATCACCATGGATATACACGAAGTAAATTCTTGTACCTATTCTATAAAGAAAATCCAACTTCTGAGCTTTACCCATAAGAAAACATCCATAGGAAACAGGCAGATTCATCCAAATTTTTTAACATATAATGGGCTTGTCCAGTAAGTTTCTACGGCAGCAACACTAAACGACCTACAATTAAGGTCAAAGCGTTAATTATGACTTCCAAAGTTAAATATTTATACCACGACCAGCAGGCCTCTCAGATCACGGAAGTAAACTCATATCCCAAAGCGGAATACGCTTTATTTATTCCATAATCCCCCAAAGGATGTTAGAGAACAATAATCCAAAACTCATTTCTCAACAAGTAGGTCCATATGCTTGAGCATTCTCCCACAACAAGAGCTTTCTTTTCACTCTTGACTGCCAGCTTGCTTATGGCGATGATAAATCAAATCCTCTGCTTACGGACTCCAGGGATTCACTTTGATTCACTCATATACTTGACCCCAACACACTTTTTAGCCGAAGTTCAACCCAAACATCCTTACTTGACACAAACTTGCAGATTCTTGGTGATATGCGCGGACGCGAGTATAATACCACCACTAATTCCATCTTCTTGATTCAAATCAAAAGTAGAGATTCAAATCCGTGATATTTCCATAGCCCATAGATTTCTCCAGGAAAATTAAGTAAACTTAAATACGATACCACTTGATACGATTCATTATTTATGGGAAGCTAAACTATTGATACAACATCATCTTACATTTGAAGATCAAGATCAAGAACATCATATATATCACTGAGACAGTACTACCCAACGGGTCGAGGTTACTTAGCAAATACAACTAAAGCTATTAAACTGATAGCAAAAGCTACTCTGTAGACCATGAGCAAACAATATCAGCTTATTGGCCCTCCAGTGTCAGATCCTAGCTATTCCGCATATGCATCCACAGCGATGTAGCGGTCTGGCCAAGTAACATATGGCGTGTTTGCATTTATACTACGGAAGCCCATTCTCCCTCTATCACGAATGAACTAGGATATGTACATTGAACCGGAAGCTAGACTCAGGGCAGGTTCCAAGGTCTAAAGATATAAGCCTCAATGGGAATACAGTTTTAGGAGATATCACTGGAAGTTTGGTTCCAAGGCTACGGATCTCCTGACTTTAGCCTTTTTAGCATCACAGTTGCCTTTTTCTCAAAAATATCTCCTTACCTTTAATTAGATTATATGACTTATCATATGGGACATTATCTATGATCTTTTTCTCAACCCGTATTATCCCAATGATAGTGCCTCGACCCCTTCCATGTTTGTGCAACACCTTTACCTTGTATTTCCCATAGAATAAGGTCCCTGATACATGAGTAATGTTGTCATGTTTCCAGCAACTTTGCCATATTTTGCTGTACCCCATAGCCATTTTGGCTGGCCATTGGACCCACTCCTCGTGCTATGACTCAAGTATCCCGGATGGAATTTTCCCATTACTTAAATGAAAGAGCGTTGGAACAAATTTGGGACAATCACAGCTTTGGTTGAATGAATAGCATCAATTAGTATGGAAAAAATGCTTGTTGATATGGATGTTCTTGATAGGGGCCTTACTTTAAAGAACACCTCCAAAAGAACTTGACAAAAGCATGGGGCTTAGTGTTGGTGAACTTATAATGTTGTAGCCACATATAGGTGTATAAGCGATAACGTCATGATGTAAAAGCATTACCCAATTTAAAGAGGGAGTATGAGGCAATTGAAATACATAGATGACCAAGAGACTTTACAGTTGAGGAGTGATTCTTGTAGAATCCACCATCATCTGATATCACTGCATCAAATCTTGATCAAGTGTGCAGGCGGCGTATTTGTCTTTGGATTGGGAACATGGAGTTCTTATCTAGAAATTCAAACAACCCGCCTACCGGCTATCCGGTCTAACACTTCAAAGGGTTCTCGGTGGTGTGATGGAAAGATAGTAAATTGAAGAGCTGGGATCATGGGCACCTATTAACTAGCATCAAATGTACTCATGCATGGTATAACACTTTATATATGCATCTTGAGTTGCTTTTTGGTTTATACATGGGATGGACTACATATAAACGACTTTTATGGAATAAAATTTGGAATAATTTCGAAGATCAAACGAGAGCTTATTTCTTTGAAAAGAGGTTCTATTCCACATCTAAATTATTTACTAATCTTTTGAGAAGTCTCTGTAGATTCATTCACCAGGTTCTTATATTTCCTCAAATTGGGTGGTTACTAACTTACTTGACTATTACGCTCTTTCATTTTAGCCTCTGATATACGCTTCTGCCATAAGTTGAGATGAAAATTATTATTACAATTGGACAAAAGCACAATTATTGGTATTTTAGCTCAGACTCTTATTCTAATTACCACTCTAAGCAGCAATAAAACCGTTCTCTCTTATTACCGTATAAGTACTAGCGTCCCGGTAGTAACCTTTTGCTTTAGCGGACTTTGTAAGAGATACTATTTTGTATAAGGAGCCTTACATATATTTCTGGATAAGTTGAGGAAAAATGGATTTGGCATACACAAAGCGTAAAGGAATTGTTTATTCAATATAAAGAGGAAGAAACAAAAGACACAGGGCGTTAGAATGAGTCAACCACCCGGAATACGGAACTAGCACTTCTAGCAATGAAATAATCCGCTGAGGCACCAAGACTTTCATTTTGCCGTTTCCTCCCCCTAAGCTATGATGCAATTTATTCCACGAGAGCCAATCTTTATGAGATAACCAATGATCCCATATTGTTTCCACCACATGTCATATAAATCACCAAGGATCTATTTATATTACTCTAGCTCCATTATTGGCTCACGGTTCTGTAATACACACCCAGAGACTAAGATTGGCATATACTGCTAATCTATAATCATAGATAACCAATAACGGCTGTAATTCTATGAGTACTATGATTGGCATGACAATAGAATAAGCTAATTCTAATGCCATGGTTGTATAAAAAATCTGGACCTTCTCCTGCAACACAATTTTTGAATGTATTAAACGCTGACTTGCGGAGGTAAGAATCAATTGTCTCAGGTTGGTGAAGTAGAGACCCCCCAAGAATGATAGGCTGTTACATTCATTGCTTGAGATGGACTTCACCATGGCAACAAAAGGTGTATACTCAAAAGGAAATTAAATTATAACACGTTTCCATTACGCTTGGTATAACTGGCACCTCATATACTTTACCAAAATATCTGGTGCAGTACCCGACCCTTGTACCCCTCATAATCATCTCGAGGTTGATGCTTGTATTATCATCCACTAACAACGGATTCGATGCTAGCGGCACTAATTGTGGGTGGCACTCATATTGCCTTTGAATATTACATTAAAAGATTATGCATCTTCAAATTATCGGGCGAATTCAAATTTGTGAGCATTACCATTTATCTTTTGGTGATCCTAAAAGGTCCATAAAACACGGTAAGAAGCTTGTGCTTTTTACATTCGGGAGTACTTCTTTCCTTAATGATTCCTAATAGGTGCAATCATCCACACCCAGTATAGAGCCTGTATGCATTTCCTCCCTCAGCCCAGGCCGAGAATTATTGCCTTTCATAGTACAGCGGTGGAGTCTGCCACGGTGGATTCAAAATAGCATCATATCTTTAGCAGCTTCATTAACAATATGGACTATAACTTTACGTATCCTCTTGCATCGGTGGAAATTACATTAGATGTACCTTTCAAAATGTACTAAATCGGTTTGTTCTTAGTGAGGACCTTGTTGGATGAATGGGATGAAACCAGTTATGACATCTGATTTTTAGAGATGGTAATGATGTGTGTTATTAAAGGGGTTAAATTTGGTAGAAGCGTAATGCCGTGTTGACAATCTTTTGAATATTATTCTTATTTTTTGAGGGAGTAATCTCTAGCCAAACATTTGGTCCTTGTATTCAATCTTTAGGAAACGTTGATGGCTGGAACCAGTTCTTCGATTGCATCCTCACATTGCATTCTTCTTTTTGTCATTGTCTATTAACCGTAATGAAACAGCGCCGGGACGTTCTTGTACCATGATAGCTATTACAAGGCAGTGTGCGTTCAAAGCAAGTGAAAACATTTCTAAAGAAGCATAGCGACATTGCGGACACATACGCTGCCATTCTTTGCAGAGTGCAGGCTGGCTGTTTAATTTTGATCATTTTACATTGATATGAGCAATATGTTTCAATTGATACGCCCATCTTTTGCTCATGATGCAATTTTGCTGAATCAAAGCTGATTGCAGCTTTATATAGTAACTTGTTCACCAGCTTTCACATTCGTCTGGTGTTGTCCTCGTTTGGTTTGGCTTTCACATTCGTCCAGTGTTATCCTCTTTTGGTTTGGCATCTCTGTACCATTGCTCAATATTGGATGTTATCTAATTGGCAATTGCAATTGCAATTGAACATCATGTGAATGCTAACAAGATATGAAGACAAATTTTAGAGCTGACTTGGTATATGAGACCCCTTTTCTCCATCCTTATCAGGAATACCTTTTGGTACCTATAAGCTATTGTTTGTTTCCCTTCATTTTGGTTTTACTGTTTAACTACATCCTTATCTTTAAGGCTTTAACACAATGGATGGCTTATAAGTATAGCCAAGTTTAAAAGTGCTGCAAAGATTGCATACATCATCTACTCTACCATCCATTATTGTTGTTGTTTATCTATAAATAATTATTTTTGTTATGCCCAGAAGCTCTAATCTATCTTGAATGTGTGTCTCAATCTTGAATGAGTCTCACAGAATCTACATAAAACTCTATATGACCATGCTTTCCAAGGCCTCATAGGGGCCAAAATTTTTTCGAACAACATAATCATTACATTCTACATTTTCATAAAACTTCCCTGAAATCTCCTTTTGGTTGGGTGCACAATGTCATTATAGATGTTTTCCACTTTGTTCATCAATCGCTACACAAAATCTTTTTAAGTCCACACAAACTATTACATCCAACACTTTTAAATTAAAAGCCCCCTTAGATCCTTTTTGTTTTGATTTGCATATCACAGTATATAGTTGTGGGCCCGGTGAGAACCCTTGCATACTCCTAAAATTGCTTAATACATGTATAGAAATCAACTTTAACTAGTACATTGCCTCAAACCTTATAGCATTTTACAAACCTCGTTATATAGTATATCAAAAGTTGTATGAGTATACCCCACAAATGTGGATCGCTATCTATAGTCTAGATCAAGAAATGCAAACATGGCCATCGAACTGACTCTCGATGATGTAAGGAGTAATATATGCCTTTGCTTACATCTTGTTTCGCCCTCACAACTTAATCCCATACAATACTCTCTAAAATTATATAATACATGTATAAAATCAATACAGAAAATTTTAATACATACATGACTAGTATTTTATGAAACCTTGTTATCACGATTATGCAAAACCTGTATGAGAGCATACACCCCACAAGCGGGATAAGCTTTCCTACGATTTTAGATCAAAGGAATAAACTTTTAAACTTGCCCATCGATAGCTCTCAATGCCGAAGTCATCTCGTATGAAAGACATACCTTTGCCTATCTGGCCCCACACCTCACAACTTGTCTCTAGTATCTCTGTAAAATTTTGGAGGGTTTTCTTCTATATATATAGTTAAGAGGTTTTATTTTACGGTAAAATGAAATTGTGAATTTTTGAGTGGCATTAACATATAGATAGGATCTTTGGTGCCTAAGTTATAACTTGAATGGGCAGTTGATTTGAAAGCCGAAGAATAACTTAGCACACATTTATTTGGTAATTGAGAAAACATAGAAAACAAACATGTTTCAAAGTTGATGTGGGACATCATACGTAACTCTGGGTTGGATGATGTAATAGTCAATCTTGGATCTTGGTTTAATAGCTGCAAGACATACATTATATGCTTGCGCCAGAGTATGGCACCTTCATTGTTCTAGCCTAGAAATACACTTGCAGATTATTTGGCCTGCCCACCTAAGTTTACCGTTTTGAAATTCTGTACAATATAACATGTAAGTGAGGTATGATGACTCGTTGAAAGCGATTCACATTCAAATGTAGAGCTTGTTCAAGTCAGTTGCATCCTTCCCCAACATCCCACTATTCATGCATTTTAGGCGATCCATAGCTATCGGAAGCACTTGCCACGATGCAATCATTGTGCTCACTGGGGACATGGCGTACTTCTTAGATTGATCCCTACAATAGAGAAACTTCCCTCTCTCCAATATTCCCAACTCTGCTTAGGCATTTAGATTGACCCCGGTATATCTTGGCCAATCCATGAGTCCTTGGCACA
Source organism: Isoetes taiwanensis (assembly GCA_021234155.1). Classification (NCBI taxonomy): domain Eukaryota; kingdom Viridiplantae; phylum Streptophyta; class Lycopodiopsida; order Isoetales; family Isoetaceae; genus Isoetes; species Isoetes taiwanensis. The sequence goes on along the minus strand of JAJEKV010000120.1, from coordinate 2,118,969 downwards.
TGTACTATCGGTGCAGAGGATGGTCGATGAGACAAAATTTTATCACGACCTCCCTTCACGGCACCACTTTTAAAACTTATGGTGCTACGGTGATTTGGTTTATATCTGTGATATAGGTTACATTTCCTACCATTGTTTGTTCTTCCACTTCCCTCTACTACTGGCTCGGTTATTTGCTATTACCCTCTTCTTCAGCCACATCGGCTTCATGAACAACATATACTGCTTCCCATCAAATACTATACTCGATGCCGAAGGCGGTACATGCATTTCCCAACTCTAAGCTTGCGTATGAGCCAGCGATATACGGATGATGACTTCCCTAATCCCATGTCTCTGTTGTGCACTCTATTATCTCTAGTTAAGCTTTAAGAATTTGAACGTTTGAGCATAGAACTTTTGGGATCGCGGGTAGGATTGGTGAAACAGGCTGGATGGTGCGTGTACCTAAGCGAAGGACTTACATTGCTAGTAAATTACCTATCTTGAATCAATGTAGCCAATCCGGGACGTGCCCGGCAGAATTATATTCTCTATGTACTTTGGCACATAATCTGACTTAAATGGGATCATGTAGACAAGCGTCATAAGCTTATCTTGACATAACCTCTGCGTGCTAACCGACTTGCAGATTGAGGATAAATTTGTATTTTGGTATATGGCTGCTGCAACCTAGATCCAACACCATCATGCATAGAAATTACCCCATCACTGAAAGCTCTTTGTTTTGCAAACTTGGGGTCATCAACGATAAAAATAAGTGGATTAGCTTTTCACAGCCACCAAGAAATAATATTTGATATACTTTCGCCGGCTTCACGAGGAAAACATGGGTATTACTGCATAAAGTTAACGATCTTCTTGCTATGCTCACGTTAATGGGTTTATTTGTATGTCTCACAGTAGACAAACATACAATGAAATTGACAACCCGTTCTTTTCCTTCCATTGGTTGACCATCATTGAATACCCGAGGGCGAATGGCATTCCAATTGGCAGAGCTTCGTCAACCCATAAATCCTCTAAATTGGGCGGCTTTAAGGCTCTTCAACATCATTACATTATTAAGCTTCTTCCGCCAACTTCAGCTTTTGCAGCTGATATCTTGGTTTCATCTACAAATTACTATTGTCAATAGACAAGCATCACGAAAATTATAAGAAAAAGTAAATATGTGTCATTAAAATGAATAAAATAGAAGTCAATGAGTACCTGGGTCATAAACATGACAAGCCAAAGTTGTCCATCGGTATCGTTTAAGCATGATCCAAAATGAACCCCAAGAATTTTCAAGTCACCTCCGAGGTGCGGGGGTACCTTTCATCAAAGCAGAAAGTAGAAAAACATGTGAGTGGGAGGAGTTTGCAGAAGGCGGGCCCAAAGCAAATACCCATATATGGGAGGTATTTTTCTGGCGAATTCCACTTCCTATATGAAGAAATATGGTAGGGGTATATAAAATATGAGGTACTGTGCTGTAGGAAATTTTAAAATTATAAGGGATAATTCTTAACCCTATACAAGCACATGCCATTTTCAACACATGGGTGCACCAAGACTTGAGGTATTCATTAACAAACTCCACTCGGATCGGAGGACCCAGGTTGTGGACATTTGAATATATAACATGAGCGGTGTTTGTGCAGCGTAGAAGTTGGTACGGAAACTTGGATCCATGAAAGAATTTGTTCTTCTGGAGATCACCTTTGGTAAGAATCTTCTCAATCTCTCATCTTTTTGTGTGGTGTGACATAGTGTGCTCCATTGATGTATCCTTTAGAACCAAGAAAATTGTCAAAAGAGCGAAGGATACTCTATATTAATAATATCTACATTAAGAAAATTACCTTCGTTTATTGCAAAGAAGGCTCAATTGTGTGCAGTGGTACTATCTAGGTCCCATGTGAATCTCAGGCTTCTGATATAAAGCTTCTGATTGGTATTTCATGGCAATCTCTGCTTTCTCTATTTCTTTTTGGCCCTTTCCCTTGGCAGGATCCTTGGACTTGGATTGAACCATTCTTTGCGTTGCAGCAGTTCTTCATTGGATCTAGGGTACAATATGATATGGCCAATCTGGTGTGCACCAGAACAATGGGGCAATACATAATAGATTATACATTTGGCATAGTGCGTGCATGAAGGGTTGTTCCTGCATTCTTAGACAACGGACCAATAATAGGTTGCGCTTTTGGGTTCCCTTCCATTGAACATCATTTGCAAAGAGCAGCTAGAAAGAACCAATCACAAATTAGGATTCATGCATCTTATGTGCCCACAACGGCTTTGGAATGTAAACACAATGATACCTTGACTTGTTTTTCTCTGCGCCGGATATATGGATCAGCACGTTTCCATTCCAGACTTTGTGACTTGCTGGAGCAACTCAAATACTATAGTATGGTACTCTTGAGATGGTAAATATTTCCACTCCTTGTACTTTCCATACATGCTGGCCAGTTTTCAAACTAGTTCCAACTCCAAAGAATTGACTCAAAGTTGATAAGAGTTTCTTTGGGTTATCACCAGTTGGACTTTCAATCAATATTAGAGACATCTGGAGTATTTTGGTAGATGGGTGCACCTTCTCTGAAATAAAGTGACCATTTAATGCAAGCTCTATGAACAACTACCTCTGTCATTGGTAGTCTCTAAGTGCATTAATGTGTCGCCTTCCACGACCATTGAAAGAGATTGAATTAGCCACTTAAGCCCACGACTTAAATTGAAAACTATCACCCAAAACCATATTACGCTCATACAACATTCTCCATTTTCAAAAGGAAAAATTCTCAAAGCACTATACGGTAGTGACGATAACATCCCGGTTTGGGTGAAGGCCCAGAATATGCATTAAGTTTAGATCCATATCCAAAGATCGAAGCCGAAAACTTGAATCTAACAGTACAGGTTTAAAAAGATGAACTTGCAAAGTGCGCTTTCTTTTATTCTGTCATTGAGGAGGCTCTCATTAGTACTTTTGATTTTACTTCAAGAGAGGGTTAAAATTCATTTCTTTATTTAAAAGTAAAAAGTACTTCTCTTTCATTTCTGGATGTAAAACTTGAAGTTCCGAGTAACTTTGAAGGTATTACAAAGGATCATACAGGACACATTCATGGTTTAAAACTAAAGGCGGGAATCTAGATTTCCAGCCCATAGTTTAGATCACTAAATGAATAAGACTCATGATTTGTCGCTTGTCTAATATTTGGCACTCTAGGCCATGAAATATGAGAAAAGGATATGCGATGGGGAGACAATAAGGAAATGGAAAATATAGACAATAATGGAATTAATGCATACTGAGAATCGATACTATGAATCAAACTCACATTTTGAAGAATCAATTCCAAAACCAGAAAGGTACTTGCAGAAAACAGCAATCCACCAAACTACATGATGCAAAGAGGCTAGCCACATATAGAAAGTTTGGAGGATGATGATGTCTGAGGATTTTGATGCAACCTTCGTTAAAATGGTACTGGGAGCCCTTGATCGGCTGGGTTAACTGGAGCCTACCAGCCATTGATACACTGGCTGATTCTAAAAATGAAGTGAAAACGTTAAACTAGTTCCATACTCAGAGATCGCGAAGAGGTATTTCGGTCGATGGTTATGTTCGAAACTTGACTTCATTCATTTTATCGATGCAAACGAGGAAAGGCGATGTTTGAAAACTTGATAGATACCATAAAAGCGGGGTTGGGTCCTATATCACGGGAACAAATAAATGGAAAGAGTTTGAGTTGGAAGTTATTTTGGTTGGAAAGATTTGGTGATTAAGCGTATTTCTTGTGTTGGGATGGGAATCATCATTGTAGTAGCGGATGGGAAGTTGCTTCAAATTTTGCGTTTAGTAAGGGGAGATATGCGAGTGTTGGCATCATTTACAGTTTGTTGATAGCATACAGAAAGGTCCATGATCATCCTTGGAATCAATGATAATGTAGTCATATTAAGTCTTACATATATAATTCACGCGTGTTGGTTGCACTTATATTATAGTATTCCTCGGGGTTGCGGATAAGGGTTGGAGTCGTCAAAATATAAAGGCACGCTTATGAGTGTATACAAGGTGGCAACATCAATCCTCAAAAGTACACAAGCATATTAGAACCTTCCCTATCTCAAATTGGTGGAAAGCTAAAGTTCGATTGGCATTGCTATTGTCCGATTGGTATCCATGCAAGACTTGCATATTGCAAAATATTGTTTCAGTGTGCATTGTTTTCTTTTTCTTTTCTTTTCTTAAATATTATTATGGTATCATATAAGATATCTTGACTATTTATTTATTGCATTGGTCTATAAGCGTGCCCATATTAAAGAGATATAGGAAACCAAGAAATGAAGATTAGGATGAAACTTCAATGATGTTAGAAGCAATGGAATCCTAATCACGAGGAAAGGAAGGTGCATGAGAAGTGGATAACAAAATGGGAAGTATATCTTGGAATTGTCAATCCTCTTTGTGATGAAAGATTGGTTGCATGTGTTGTGACACATTACAGTTTTGGAAACTAAGAGCACTTGTCTAAGAACATGAGAGGACTTCAACATTGCCTTGGCCCGAAATCCGCGGAGGAGATGACTTAGAGTTGGTTTAAGCCAATTCAATTTGGAAAGCAAGGAGAAAATGGTGTTCAAAACTATAGAAAAAGGAAGTACAGTTGGTTCTCACGGTGAATGATGCATTTGAAATTGAAAATCTACTACTAAGTGCATACGGGTACATTTAATTTTCTTCATTGATTTTACTTGTTTTATGGATTTGTACTTACTTCTTGGTATTATGTAGGTATTATAAATACGCAAACAAATCTTTTTGCATCAAATTCCTATCTAGCTCAAAGTGTAATTGCAAGAAGCGAGCATGGCATGTATTGAGAGAAGGGCAATATGGATTGACGGAGGCTTAATGATTATGAGGTAATCCATTGTCCACGGTGGTTATTTTTCCAATCAACGATTATCCAAATGAAAGGAAGGGATAAGACCATGGTATCAAAGGACATTTTGAAAGCAAGTACTCCTATTCCTTCATCGAAAAGGTTAGATGTGCAGATAGTAAACATGCTGAAAAGAAAAGAAAAAGTGAAGCACAAAATTGTTGATGTATCAAATGAGGAATATAAGATGTTGGGCATGTGGAGCATACATATCCACATTGCAATTATTTTAAATATTGCTATTGAATCCATTGTCTTTGATATTTGTCACATATAAAGGGAGATTTGAATCGTAAGATAGAAACAATTCTTTCAAACAACTAAAGGGACTTTTTGGGTCACGTACGAAGCCATTGGCATGTATGCATTAGGCTAGAAAAAAAGTTAGGGTTTTGGCGTGCTTCTAATGGATTTTAAATTGTAACTTTCCTATTGGAGTTGGTAAGATACTGATTGGAACAAGTGTCAGAGACATTGGTGGTGACCTTTTGCTTTGGGTAACTTATGTTTTTGGATGATTGTAGCTATTTGTTCTTTGGAAAATTGAGGAACATAGAAATTACCAAGGACTTGCTATGCGTATACGATAAACACTGGGTTCAAGATAGATAAAGCTTATAGCACTTTAAACAAGCTTTCAGCACAGGTTTATGTTGCTTATGCGGCCGGGGAATTGGCTTATGCACCTTTTATTCGAGGCATCATCCGTAAAAGCTTTTAAACATTCTATTCCAGTAGCATACTAATGTACGCTCACTTTATTTAAAGTCTATTTGTTGCAATGCATATTGTATTTCTAGAATTTAGACATGTTTTGCGACATAACCTTCTCTTGTTTTAGGTATAGATTATTTGCAAAATCCTATCATTCATCATCGTCATCGCAGCATGAATATTTGCTTGTCGGAAAAGACAAAAGCACTGAAAAATCTATTAGGGTTCATAGGTATTTATTGGAAATACTTTGTCCAGAATTTAGTTTAGTCTTATTTAGGGAACGAGGCTCAATGTTGATGGCTTGTGCTATTAAATGGATCCCATTGTTTCTCATTTGATAGTGATCTGTTCTATGTGATCTTGCAAAAGCTAAGCATATCAAAACTTATAGAAGCCGATAAATTGAGATTTGAGGGAGGCGAAGGTGAAATATGATTCAAAGTACAGAATGAGATCTTGTAGGTCCAAGATCATTGGCAGGCCGGAAAAGAATATTAAAATCTTACTCTTTGAAGATATATATTTATAGCTACATGATATTACTTGTTAGTAGTTTTAATCATAGGTGCATGTTTGCGTGCATTGCAGGACTATCGAAAGGTGCCTAATTCTGTTATCCGACATACTGTGAAGCAACTTTCAAAAGCGATGTTTATTTGTGGACGATGAATGTATTGAAAGTTTGAAAGTGAGGCATATAAATATCACATTGCTATCAAGCTTCGTGTGCATTCTTTATCAGGACATCTAGTTCAAAAACATAATGCGGTACCTACAAGAACTATTATTTAACATTTGTTTCATATTTTTGGCTTAACTTTTCTTTCGCATTTTAATAGTTTCAACAAACTTTTCCATACCTCTTTTAGATGCTTTAGTTAGAGTAAAGGAATGCTTTAAGTACTATACTATTGTAAAATAAATTAAAATTAGATGCTTAGAACAAATACCTAAAAGATATACCCGGCCCGAAGAGTTAAACAAAAGGTAGACATACATTTTACTGTTTCAAAAGCATGTATACCTATAGAAAGGGTTTTCATACCTCCTACTTTAACAACCCATAGAAAACTAAACCATCTCTGAAAAAACCACTCCAAAATTTGCATATCTCCTAGCCAACAAAATTTCATTTTTGCACCTCCTAAACCTATAGGTCCCTGTAGCTGATACTCTAATAGTACAGATCTAATGATATGATGTACTATCTAACATGTCTTAGAGTCCCTTATTGGATCCGGAACGTTTTGTGGGAGTATAAAGTGGACGATAAAGCAGGCCTCAATTTAATTTAATTCTTATTGTCATACATACATAGTTTTGCAATCTCTATCTATCCTTTTTTTTTTTGCATGAAATTAATTTGTGGGTGTTTGCTTTCCTTTAATATACGAAATTTTTGTAATTTTTAGAAAGTGTGGCTGAGATTCTAATGGTGAGCGTCTCAGCGTAGTAGAACTTCTTTTTGAAATGTGCTCATTTTATCCATTAATTGTAAGGGATTTCATCCTCTAACTGAAGATATTGTTGTTTTTTTATACTTCATCTAGAAAAAGTACATTAGAAAAATTGAAATGAATAAATCTCTTCATAGACAAAATCACCAATGGGAAAACATGTCATCTAACAGACTATTGAAGGAGGATGAATTTTTATATCATGTTTTTAATAATAATACAACATATAGACTTAACATGTTTATATGTGCCAATGCACATGCTATATTTTAATATGTTGCAGTTTTCGAATGAGCCATTAACCAACAAAGTGGTCAAAAACCCTAAACGACACATATCCATGTCAATACAACCATATCACGGAATAGTCCAATTTATATGGGATGCAACCCTAGTGCTATAGCTTTTTGCATGACATAAGCGCTTCCCTTTACTACCCTTCAGCTTAGATGAATGAATGAATAGATGAATAGATAGATAGATAGATAGATAGATAGATAGATAGATAGATAGATAGATAGATAGATAGATAGATAGATAGATAGAGATTTAATATCCACAAAAAAGACTAAATAAGAAGATAAAGATAAAGATAAACTTTTATGCGTCATGAGAGCAAGGTTATGGGACCCATACAAGAAAGGGGAGGCCCAAGCAGTACAGAACAAAACAAAAAGCTAAACAAAATCCAAGAGCAGTCCTACAAGAGAAAACAAAGGGCCGGGCCCAAAACATGAGGGCAAAAATGCGGAGTACAAACAGGGATGAACATGCTTTTGTGGATGCTAAGGATATTGGTACTGTTATCATTTTATGACAACCTATCACGGGGTTGGAAGGCCGGGTAGTCTAGAATAATCATTTGCTCCTCCTCGATGTGCCCATTCTTATCTTTGGCGTGCTTCATATTCTCTGAGTTTCATCCCTAGGCACAACTATATTGGAGAAAGATCCTCACCAATGCAGGAATCACGGTCCCCTTTAGGTGGTTGCCATCTTGAAGAATCTCGACGAAACTTAATGCGATGCAGGCGAGAAGCGAGAAGGTGGCGAGGTGATTAGGGCCGGATTGCTCCACTGCGGCGGCACTCACAATTCGATTAGCATGAGCGTGCATTGTCTCCATAAAAAAATTTGTTTGCTACCTCCAAATAAATATGTCATACGCATCCATCTCTATAACCTATAATCGCTTAAATTAAGAATTGATTGTGTCGATCCTTAGAGACATCACGTGATGAAAGGCGCACAGGAGCTAGCAAGAACCACGGCTAACTAGGCTGGCAAGTCGGTGCTGGACCTGAATCTGCGCATCAACGATTTTGGCCGCGGTACGTGCATCAACAACACAATATGCGGCTCAGGTGAATCTGCATCGGCCTGCTTGTGTTGCCTCAATCGTAGAATTTCTGGATACCCTTAGCAGGAGGTGGCCTCGGTCAGATATCCGTCACGGGAAGCATATAAAGCATCATTCTCTTTGCTGATTTCTGAATGTAATACGAAGTCATTCAACAGCTATACGATGCTTATTAATCCAGCGTTGAGCAGAGATAGTAGGAGATGTGGCCACATTTCCTTTACTCGAATAGGCAGCATAAAGATGGTCCGAGGAGTGGAGGCAGGGCTTGATGAGCTTAAGAAGCGAGAAGTCGCGTGAACAATCTAAAGAGCTCTTTGCGAGCCCCAAATAGAGAAGGAAAGGCAAAGCAGGATTGGAAGCGTTCCGGTGTCAGGCCATGGAGTTGATCCGAATCAGGCTTCGGAGGATGTAATGAAATTTGTGGAACAAGAACACTATTGGCGTCTGGTCATTAGCACTCCAAAGCGTTGGTTATTGGGTGTCATGTAGCTATGATGTCACGAGAGAGGTTAGATCACAGTCGCGGTGGACTACGGACCGTGTTTGCTGGGTGGTGTCTTGAAGAAGGGTTGTTTCGCGAGAGATATTCCTGCTGGGGCCAACCAAGGCTAGATCTGATTGATGAGCCCCTCAGGCAGAAATGGAACATCAAATTCACACAGCCAAGACTTGATGGCAAGAGGCCTTGCGGATCCTCTGACTATATGCTAGATCCAAGAAAGTCATTAAGGCATAATTTAGGAGTAGCAAGACCATATTTCCTACAGCATCAAGGGAACTTCCAGTGCCATCTTCTCAATACCCCTAGGTCAACGGCAATTACCTCTCTTATGACAAGCTTTCTTTTGCAGTGGGTGAATAAAACCCTACCGAGTCTTCTCTTACCTTACGCAGCCATGGCGAACTGTCATTTAAAGGGCGAAGGCGCGAGTAACATTTATGGCAGGCCAATAGCGCCTGGCGGTCTTTGAAGCTCCCTGAAGCCTGCATTCAGTCGGACTCCCACGGTTGATCTTTGCATCCTGGGAACAGTCAGTTTGCCTTAGGCTGAGCGATGGTGCCGATTAGGCTGGTGGCACCTCTGAATAACATATATGCGGAAAGGCTGGGAAAGGTAAACTAAATGGTTTGGAAAACCACAAGCCACAGTTGATCCAGAACTCCCTAGTTGATGTTGCACCCCCGAGGGGCTAAATCCGGCTGCCTTAGGCTAGACGATGGCGCCAATTAGGCTAGGCGGTGGCACCTACAGAGATAACATGTATCTGAGAACATGGCATGAAGGCCCAAAAGCAAACAAAATAAATACAACTTAGATTGTTTTATCTAAACATAGCCAATCCAATGGTTAGAAGGCCAGTGGTCTAGAATAATTGCTGCACTCCCCTTCTAGACTCCTTTCTAGATACGCTTCCCTTACCTTGCAAAGCTCCTCCTTACGGTTACACAATTGAGAGGGAGGGTCTTTCTGCCAAGCCTCAGAGGTGGTTTCCTTCTTTGTAGGACATGAAGTCGACTAATAGCATCAGAAGCCCAGATGGGTGAAATCACACATTTCTTTCAAATAACACACTCTATGGCACATTCTTCTAGGTTGGTTGAAGAAAAATGATGATGACCACATCAAACAACACCAAGTACGGTCATATAGGTGTGTTGCCCATTACAAATCAAGGAAAGCCTTTTATCAAGTAACCAAGTAAGGAGATTTTTATGACATTTTTTATTATTGAAATTATAATGACATTAGTTCAAGTGAATAGGTATCATTGGACAAACAAAATCACGACGCAATGGAATTTATTTCGTTCAAGTCATGAAAAATATACTCATGATGGGGAAGGAGCCATACTAAAGGGTATCCTGACATTAAAAAGGAGAGAAAGTCCTTATGCGGGAGGATTGGTATACTTTTGAGGATGAATTTACGGCGCTTGGGAATATAGTGTAGGCTTTATGCATCCGAAAATCGTTTATAAAGATGGCGTGGATAATCATGTCTTACCACACCCACTATTTGACAAGCGGATCAATTTCACTAATATACATGCACGACATTAACAGCAAAAAATGGTATTTTGCATCCATATTTAACAATGAGCCTTCCTATAACGTCGTACGAAATGCCTATGATACGTAGATTCAAGGCTCTAGCATCTAAGCTATTATCTTGCTCGTCCTAGGATGCACAAAAGGTTCCATTACATTTAAAACTTTAAAGTTTGCACTCCACCTCAAAGCATTTGGCCTATGATTGTAGGTCTATCACGCTAAGCTGAAGCATCCAATGTCTTTTACCTAAATTTTGATTTTTTGCCGGTGATAACCAAGGTGAGAGCTAAGCTGCAAAGTTGTTCATCTCAAAGAGACATTGTATGCGGAGTATTTTGATTAAGCATCCACCAGACGAATAATCGAGGAACATGATCATGTGATATAGAGAACAGAATGTTGGATCTAAATATCACGAGCATGGAATAAAATCATGATGTGTATCAATATAATATGTATGCACTCTACGTCTTTGAGCAGTGATCCCGACCCACTCTCTATTGAAAACTTTATGCTTGGGAAAATACCTCACGGCAATGGGCTGAAGATAAATATGTTACAATGTGGGTATCGTTATCATCTAATATTAGCCATTACCACTGTTATTGGATTTAGAAGGTAACATTTACTGCTTATGCAGTATGATGTACTATCTAGCATATCTTAGAGTCCCTTATTGGATCCACAGACATTTGGTCTCCGTGGACAATAAAACCAACTCAATTCTTATTGTCATACATACATAGTTTTGCAATCCTATCATAACCATGAAATTAATTTGTGGGTGTTTGCTTTCCTGTATTTTTTAGTGTGACTAGAGATTCTATTAGTGATGATCTCCAATATAGTAGAACTTCTTTTTGAAATGTGCTCATTTTATCCATTGTTATATACTTCTTTGGGGTATGATTTGGTTTTATACTTCATAGAAAAATTTCATTAGAGAATTGAAGCCAGTGAAATACCTGGAACAAAATCATCAAGGCGAAAACATGTCACTATGGGACCTGTTGAAAGGATGAACTTTGTGGCAATGCAGCATGGGCTTACATAAACATATGCTTGACACATCTTTATGTTTTAATATGTTGCAGTTTCGGAATAGGCCGGCTAACAACAAAAGTGAATTAAAACCCTAAACTACACACATATCCATGTCAATCTGACCATATGCCCACCACGAATAAGATCTTGATTTCACCAGTTGCGGCTTCAATTATATAAGCTTTGGCATGATATAGCTCTTCCCTTTTTTGCTAAAACTTCTGGTAAAGCTTAGATAGATAGAATAGAATAGAATATGATTTTATCGTCCACGGAGATCAACTGGCCTATGGGACACAAGTACAAAGGAAGCGTGGTGATATTACTACGAGGATTAAAAACCCCGCCACAGAGAAGGGAATTTTAGGAAAAGGCACTAATGTGGCAGGATGTGACATACTAAAAGAAGCAAGAAAAGAAGTGCAGTGCCTACTTGGATCAAGCTGGTAAAAGGCGATAATTACAAAGCGACTATAGAGTAGGATCTGGTCTTGAGGTGCGGTCATGGGGATTACGCAAGATACTACGCTCAAGCCAAGCTAAATGCTGCTTGGTGAAACGCTGGAAACATCAAGGATCTTTTATGTATCAGAAACATGGTGCATAGGTGTCGTCCTCATAAGGACTTGTATGATTTTGTTCTTAGACCAGTACGGAGCCTGAAGCAATGGGAAGCGGGCCCGAGGCTTTCAGAGCGTACCATCTCACAGGAAGAGCTAGCACACCTCTTACAGTTCAAGTGATAGAAGGACCCGAACAATCAATATATATGGATCCATGTATGGAAGTTGGGGAAAAGCAAATATTTTAAGCAGCATGCTATTTTGCACAGAGAATTCACATATATACAATAGGCATGATATGGATGAGGAGAAACCCGTTTAGAGATTTGTGCTCTGACATTTTTAGAATATGCATCCACCGAGGGGTGAAGTATTGTTGGCGAGGAGATTTCAATGGGCGTCTGAACGTAACAAGCAAAGGCTTTTGGTGATAGATCTAACTAATGTTATCTGGACAGGAAATGGAAAACACGAGTGTATGATGAAAAATCAGCGGTCTGATTTCCTAATAGAGATGGGCGAGGCTACTTGGCTCATTTTAATACACGATTGAAAAGTATAAGGAATGGAATCGGCCGTTCAGCATACCCGATAGGGTTTCAGCATATGAGAACCATGCGAGGAGCTAATGTATTCTCACTGCGGCTTATTGGCGGCGGTGCTTAGTTCTCTATTGGTGAGCATCTCACTGAATCAGATCATGCCCCTCTTGCATTTAGTGCTTAAAGCACATGAAAAAATCTAAGCGGCAAGCATCCCATTTCCATCCTAGACTGAAAAGTGGATTCTGGGGCACCACTTGCGCCAAAATCGCTAGAGGAAGCGAACACTGGTAGGAGACTTAAGCCGAGTGCAAGGAAGTTTCGAAACTGTGTTCAACTGCTTGTGACAAGGTTTTAGTCTCACAAGAAAAATATGTCAGAAGTAAACCATACAATTGGTAATTGGGACATACGGTACGAAGGCGGGGAATAACACAACTGAATTGTATCTGTAAACCCAAAATTAATTAGTCCTCATCGGGAACAAAAAGCAGGGCCTTTTATGCTCAAAGACAAAGTAAGAACTATCGGGCTGCTAAGTAAGCATCCCAAAAACTGGAATACCTTAAAGTAACTCACCTCAGCGATGTGGAAAAGTAGAAGCTTATTGATCTAGTCGGATCAACCATACGAATAGAAGGTGCAAATAGCATGCCATGGCTCAAGCTGAAGATCGCTCACTCCTGCTTGAGGAAGTGCAAGAATGCCTAGCGCTAGCTTGACAAACAACAAAGCCCATGATACAGATGGCACGTATTGTAGAGCTCTTTAAGTGGGTGGGAGCTTATTACTTTGAAAATTAAAGCGGATCTCTTAAATAAGAGTATCATTCAAGAACGCCAACGGTTGGAGGATCAGCGGTACATCCCATTCATAGGGGAGGGAGCAAAGAACCTGGAGGCGAGCAGGTACGGTGTGGAACAGACATATACAAAATACTAAGCCTTCTTGAAAGTAAATTAGCAGGCTCATGGGCTGAAAATGAGAATTAAACTCACCACATATCAGTACAGTTTCGGAAATCATAGTACTTTAGACCATGTACTCCTGGTAGAATCTTGATAAACGAAACCAGTAGCTTATTTATTTTTAAGCATGTTGGTTTTCACAAAGGCATTTGATCGATTATGAGAATAGAGCTTGGAGATAGAAAGGGCATTACGAAGATTGGCGTCCCACAATTTCGAGAGGGTCTCACGATATATCTTGAGAGGTACTCATCAATTCATCATGGGATGTGAATCTGAGGAGATAAGAAGCACAATTGGGGTTGCCAAGGGCTATCCTCTATCTCCAACCTTGTTTGGGATCTTTATAGGCGAGCTTGATAATTTGGTTGAAACCCGGATCCTTTCGTAGGAACCAAGCTGGGCACTTATGTAGTGCAACTACTCTTATATCTTGGACGATGTGGTCTTGGCTGTGAAGAACCACACTACAGGAACATCTAATATGGAAGGCTATTTTGCTTCAGGGACAAAAGATGAGGTGATCTTTTCAAAGTCAAAATTATGGTATTTGCTTTTGAGATAGACTGATATTCACACATATATAGGGGCCAGATTTTTGGGCGTTGGAGTCCTATAAATATCACAAGAATTATTGACATCATGTCTAACTACGGTGGAAGAATTGCATAATAGGGAAAGGCCTCCGGGAGGAAAAACGCATTATCTGACATATTTGGCTGAAGTGTAACAAAGCTTCCCTTAAAGATTTAGGCAGAAAAAGTTCTATTCAAAACTTTGAATTCCAAATATAAGGTGCTGTACAAATTTTTTCTGCCAAGGAGGTATGTCATCTAGGATGTGGAGACAAGGCTAAGCGATAAAACTATTCACAGAAAAGAAGAATTAGGAATCAAATCTCCGGATCCCATATGCTATAATGTATAGAAGCTAGGAATGAAACGCTTGATGGAAGGATTGTACGGGCAATCAATTTCTATAATAGGGTCGAGCTTTGCAGACTATCGGCTATCACATCAAGCGATAGTAACTTGATTGTTGCGAAGCTTTGCGGGCATGGGCAACCCGGATGGGGCATTGGCGATTACATGGCGCTTGAAAAAAGCAAAGTGCCGGGTCATGCTCGAAAAGCGGCTGATGGATAAATTTCACAGGCTATCACGGAAAAAGGATGTTGGAATATCGGTTAAATGTTAACCATATGATCGCGAGCCAAATTACTCTAGAAGGCAAATATATCTAAGATACAAAGGAGACTTATTGCAGTCACGGGGGCCAGGGGTCCACACGAGGCTAAAAGTGAAATTGCTGGTGGGCTAAAAACACCGATTTGAAAATCGGACACATAGTTTATGCGAGCAGGGCGAGTTGAGGATGAAGCGACATATTTCTTAGTATGCTCGATGGAATATCTATATATGAAGTTGTAATAGAGACGTTGGGCTTGAGTAAGCGTATCCATTACTGCCACTAAGATGCAGTCAACAAGCCTAGAAGTAGGTGCTTTCATTAGCTCATACAAGGCTGATAAATTTACAACTAAGGGCAGGATATCTTTGGCGTGTGAGCACGGAGGCGTGACTTTCATCCTGTTGGCGCCTGGTACGGCCTTTGAGAACTCATCCTCCATAACCTCAAGATCCATCTCACTGCATCTCATCGGTGGTGTACACTGTCGCGAATATAGCAATCACCTGGCAGCTTTTTCGCTGGGTAGATGGTGCGCGTGAGCAGTGTAAGGCCCCTCAGGCTGAGCATGGGATTCGCTGCGCTGTCGATAATTGCCACTACCTGACATGTAGTAGAGGCCTGCATCCCAAAGCTTGGCCCATAAACAGGCATCAAGTCTTTACTTCAAGCGTACGTTCAACCGATGTATGCGGTCACATCGTATTACGCACATTCCATAAGCGAATATATGGGCGCTTTGCTTACCCGGCCGGAGCTTTGAGTGTGCGGGCCCATACAGCCTGCCCCATTGGTTTGTGGCGGGCTTCATCCATAGCCACCACCTTCACGATAAATAATGTGGCGTTCGAGCGGCCTCCAGCAGCTGGAAGGAAGACGCAATGCTGCGGGCAAGATCGATATGGGGACGCGTGGACTTCACTCCCGGTGCGGGCCAAGAAGGCCTTGTACCTCTAGATCGTTAGAGTGGTGGGAACATCGCATTTTACCGCCGCCCCATAGAGGACGGGGCCAAACTAGGGCCACGAACAAGTATTTTGTTGCCTCACGGCTACCTTGTTTTGTTTTGCATTGCACATCTGAGATAGATAGATAGATAGATAGATAGATAGATAGATGAAACTGATATGAATGAATGAATAGATAGATAGATAGTGAATGATAGATAGATAGATAGATAAGATAGATGAATAGATAGATAGATAGATAGGATTTGTCTTACAAGGGCTAAATAAGAAGCTATGACATAGAAGGCCCAAAAGCAAACAAAATAAATACAACTTAGATTGTTTTATACCTTTGGCAATCAATTGTTAAGAAACGGGATGGTCAAGGCCAGGTGAGTCTAGAATACTGGCACTCCCCTTTGTTTGCATCCCAATTCCTTTCACAGATACTTCCCTTACGCCCGCAAGCTCACTCATACGGTTTACACAATTGGAGTAGGGGAGAGGGTCTAGCCTAGCTGAGAAACTAACCCCCTAGAGGTGGTTTCCTTGTTGTAGGACATGAAGTCAGCTAATAGCATCCTGAAACTGAATGGAATGAAAATGTACACTTTTTCCTCTCAGATGACACACTCTATGGCACTCTTCTAGGTTGGTTGAAGAAACATTTACATCCAAAACAACCCAGCACCAAATTGCAGTCGCCTGGATGTGTTGCCCGTACAAATCAAGGAAAGGCACTTTGCACCTTCAGTAACCTACATTTGAGGTTTTTATGACATTTTTTATTATTGAAATTATAATGACATTAGTTCAAGTGAACATGTATCATTGGACAAACAAAATCACGATGCAATGGAATTTATTTAGTTCAGGTCATGAAAAATATACTCATGATGGGGAAGGAGCCATACTAAAGGGTATCCCGACATTGAAAAGGAGAGAAAGTCTTCCTATACGGAGAAGTTGGTATACTTTTGAGATGATTGCCATGCTTAAGAATATGGTGTAGACTTTATGCATCCGAAAATCGTTTCAAAAGATGGCATGGATAATCATATCTTCTGCTTTTGGAGCAAGCCCGGTCCCCATTTCTGTGTACATGCGACGACAACAATAAAAATCGACATTGCGTATATTTGTGTGTGGTGCAGCGTACCGTACATCCACTGATACAGTTGAATCTAGCATCTGGCTACACCCCATCTTGCTCATCCTTCAGATGCTAAGGTTCCGTACATTCTGGCAAAGAAGTTTGCACTCCCACCTCACATGACATTTGGCCTATGATTGTGAGTCTATCACCTTTAAACTGAAACATCCAATGTCTTCCTAGAATTTTGATTTTTATGGTCAATAACCATGGTGAGAGCTAACTGCAAGAGTTGTGTCCATCTCAAAAGAGACATTGTCATTGATGTGCCAGTTAAGCATCCCTCAGAATGAATAATCTGAACATGATCATGTGATATAGGAGGCAAATGTTGGATCTGAATATGCAGAGCATGAATAAAATCATGATGTGTATCAACATGTATATGTATGCACACCCTCTATCTTTGAATGGTCCCCCAGAAGGCCCACTCTCATCCAAGCTATGTGCTGGAGAAAATACCTCTGGCAATGGCTGCTGAAGACTAAATATGTTTACAATATTAGGTATGCGATTATCATCTAATAGTATCCATTGAGGACCACTGTTGGATAGTTTAGAAGGCAAAACATTCACCACTATTTGAATGTTTTGCCATTTCTGTGTCGTGGGAGTCCCACATTCCGATGGGACCGGTGATCCGCTCCCAGCGGCCGGTGACCTGCTCCTGGCTGCCGCCAATAGCAGGGCCCCACCAGTCCACACCGGAATATGGCCCAGGTGGCATGCCACCATGCATATAAACGTATGAAAACCCATCCACGGTGCTGTACTGCTGTCATATGTATTTTCTTCCTCTCTTTTAATAAACAACAAATAGAAAAAACAGGCGCCAAACTTGCCAATATGTTTTCTCGAATCATTTTCTCTTGGCGACTTCTTCCAGAGGAAGTTTTTGGCGATGGAACTCTCGCCGAGCAAGAGCTCTGTTGCAAAAGTTCTTCCTCAAGGTATTTTTACAGTGGTCTTTTCCATATTACTTGAGTTTATGACATAAAGAACGGCGGGAGTCATTTTAAACACTAGACGTTTGTCTTAGAGTTAGTGTCACAGCCACTCTTGATTCATTGGTCACAGCCAGCATAGCTGGTCTTGCTAAGAGCAACCTTTACCATTAACTTTCATATTAGATATCAGTACGCCAAGCATTCTTGCATTAAGCTGATCCCAGCAGTCATCATTCTATGAGGCACATAAAAGAACCAAACATAATTATTCTTTTGGCAGCGCAAAACCTTTAAGTCTATAAGAGATGCCATGGAAGGGGGCAGAGAGTAGCAGATGGGGGGTAGTGTCGGTCTGCTCATTCTTTTTAATGGCATTGCATCAAATTTATATGTATGCTTTGTGTTTGATCTGTGTTGTTATATTGAAGCGGAAACTATAACCAATTATAGGTTGCAAGGACTTTCAATATACTAATTCATCCAATTCAAATCTTCAGGCAAGCTTATTCTAATAACAGGTGTCACAAAGGGGCTTGGTCGAGCCCTTGCACTTGAATTGGCTTCCCGTGGGCATGTTATCATTGGTTGTGGACGTGATGAGGAGAAGCTAGCAAGCTTAGAAACTCAACTTGTTGATACAAAGCATCTTTTGAAAGTTGTTGACCTGGTGAGAGGCTTCCCTTTTCTTTTACTTTTTAATACTAAAACACAATATACGTGATTGTCATAAGGATACTTAAAAATAACACTTGCAATGAAGGTGCAAAGAAATCCACAGAGGCAGAACAGCAGGAAGACACGCACAGACCTTTCCCTGCAGAAATATAAACAAATATTCTACTAAAAAAGCTGTTAACCGATCAGAATGACTTCTGATCATGTGCGTAACGATGCAGTTAAGAAAAACCTGATGATTTATGGAAGTACAATATCGCCTGATGTAGTCATAAAGGAAGTACAATTTTATGCATTGTATTTGCCCTCTAGTCTTAAAAGACGCCAGGCAATTTTTAAATTTATCATAAATAACAGCTTTAAACAATACTTAAGAAACAAAAAACAAGTCCTTTAGCATATCTTTTGTTTTTTTCCTTTTCTTTGAGACTGGGTTCATCTGTGACAGGCTTCAGATAGCAAGGTACAAGATTTTGCAAAGCTTGTCATCGGAACGATGGGTGTGCCGGATATCATTGGTGAGGCATACTGCGTTGATTACATTGGTTTCACATCTTCAATGCTGCTCCAGTGAACAATGCAGGTGTTATCAACAAACTTGCAAAGATATGGGAAATTCCAGCAAAAGAATTTGATGAGGTCATAGACATAAATGTGAAAGGAGTTGCAAATTGTCTGAGGCATTTTCTTCAACACATGGTTGGAAGAAGAAAGGGCATTGTCGTCAACTTCTCTTCTGGTTGGGGGCGTTCTGGAGCAGCTGAAGTAACATTTAGATCCACAGTATATGGTTTTCAGTTATTTCCTTAACTAATATATATCCATTCTGTAGGTATCACCTTATTGTGCCTCTAAGTGGGCAATAGAAGGGCTAACACGAGCTGTTGCCAAAGAGGTGCCTAGTGGTCTAGGAGTTATTGCTTTGAGCCCTGGTGTTGTGCACACTGATTTGTTGGAAACGTGTTTTGGAGCAGCGGCATCGAATTATCAGACACCAGAAACATGGTCAGCATTTTTGAACTTTTTTTGTTTGCAGAGCAAATGTGTCTTAATTTTTTTCTTGTAATTACAGGGCTCCTAATGCTGCAAATATGATACTATCTTTAACTGCAGCGGACAATGGCACATCTTTGACTGTTGTATGATTGGAAGAACTGAATGGAAGAATTTATATGGCACCTATAAAAAAAATGCAGAACCAGTAGCAATTATATAGGACACATTCAAGACTACACCTTGGTTTTACCCTAATCTGGTCATTCTCTGGGGCGACTAAGGAAGTTAACATGAAATTAACAAATTCATTTTCATAATCTCCAGTAAGTAGTGTTTTCTTTGATAACATTGTCAACATTTGCATTTATGAATTAAATCTTGTCTAAAGAATGGCTGTACCATTTTGACTAAATATTGTTTGTTGCATCAGTCTATTTGATTAGACGTGCCCACTTGTCCTTCCTCCTTGCAAAATCCTCTATGATGTTTCTCTATTACTTTGCTTCTAGTGTGTTTCCTTTGTTCCAGATCATGCAAAGGTCTCAGTGGCACTTGCGCTGTGCTTATCCCCAAATTGCGCTGTGACTTGTGATGTTGGTTCTTGATACCATTCGTTTTTCTTCCGTGTCAAGAACTGGGCCTCTGCATAGACGGGAACAATCGTTAATTGAATTCAAACTTCGCTGAAGGTAGTATAGTCCTACCTGCAATAAAAACATCTTCATATCCATCATCATCATATAGGAATTGAGGAGCTTCTGCATCTCCAATACCAACAATAGTGCTGCCACTGTGTCAAGGACAATAATGACAACACCATTAGTATCATTTAAATTAAATAGGGCTAACAATATAGGTTAATCTATTATCTAAGGAACCGTCAACCTAATCCAGTTTGCTGAAATTATTGCAAAAGTCGTTATTCTGGTCCAACCAAGCTACTTCCTGAGGAAAGAGAATTAACCTTCCAGACATAAATACAGCTTGATAACGACCTTTGCCTGCTGCTGCTATTCTTTTTTTAAGAATCTCCAGCGAGGGTACTACTTTAAATGCAGGTGCCTCTGGGGACAAGAACAAGTCTCAATTCATAATTTAGGTTTTAAAACTGCACTAAATTTCAAATATATGTTGACAACCAACCAAGGTCGTTTACACAAGAAGCTTGTAGTATTCCTCGTTGTAAAATATCTGCCAAGAGTTCTTCTGGCTCCATTGAGCTGCTTTCATCGAGTTTGAAATGCTTTCAAAAAGAAAAACTATCAAGGTATGCAAGTGAAATTGGCACTGCTTGAAAGAGCTAATACAGATATGTACTTTGTAAACTTCAGCAGTAGGACATTGCTCCCTTGGTTTGATCAACACCATAGGTGTCTGAATAGGAAATGGCGAGTTTATATCCTTCACAATCTATGTACAAACTTCATTAGATCAGAAGCATATTATAAAAAATTGTCTTCTCTTAGAATACTTCAAAATGTTGCACCTCTCCTTTGCCAGTACAGTAAGCACAACCATGCGAGAAGAAGAACGGTATGTCGGAACCAATCTCTTCAGACCATTCTTGAAGGTCACTTTCACTAGCAGAGCAATTATTGAATTGATTTACTGCCCACAAGGCTGTAGCAGCATTGCCACTTCCACCTCCAAGGCCCGCACCTGTAGGGACTCGTTTATCCAAATGTATCTGCAAAGCCAATGTTTTAAATTGATATGCAATCCCCTTAAAGCAATAATTATCTGAATATATAGGGGTTTTGAAGCATGTGCTAATGAATCCCCTGTAATCGTGCTACAAACTTGCAAAATTTCCTGTCAAATTTCTCTAAGCAAGGTAATTGTGGATTATTCTGGTAATTGTTCTCAAGAGAGATTAAAAGACACAGATCTGCAATATGAATATCTTTCTAAAACGGTATAAGAAACACTTACCCAAAAATGTTTATTGTAACCAGTCTTGTTCCTGTAGAGATTTAGTGCTTTTATAATCTGCAATAACAGCAACGAACTAAAATTTCAAACATATGACTAATATTTCGAAAGATACGCTACTTTTTTCTGTAACTCTTTTAATATGCAAAGGGGCAATGTAATTAGTAGTTGTTTAGTGAGGACACCAGTATGACCAAACAACAAGGAAAAGAAATAAAGATCTTGACAGGCCATAGCCTTTAACCCCAGAAACCAACAAGACTTTTAGAAACCATGTCCCTCCTAGATCTTATATACTCCCACAACAGTGCATTGAGAGACATTCTTTCTTCTGATAACCACATAGCATAACAAACTTACCAGATTTTTATCATCAAGAGGCACTCCTGCTGTGTTAGTTGTGAGCGAATCCTTCGTGGTAGAAGGTGAAATAGAAAACTTGATCATGTCACCCAAGCTGATAACCTAGGTGGAAAATGGATAGCAGAATCATTCCTCTATATGGAATCAAACTTTTGATTAAAAATGTGCAGGTGTATGGTAAAATACATGGAACAATGATGCAAGCTCATGGTACCCATCTGGCCGCTTGTTTGTTATCCTTAGGAAGACATTGATCTGTGCAAAGACACTTAACGAATGTTATTATAAAGACACCTAGATTTAATAAGACACTCTAAAGAATCTGTGCTTTAGAATTTTTACACAAGTAAGATTGATTACTTTTGAAGGTTGAAAGAGGTTAAATTTGTTACCTTCGAAGGTGAAAAGAGGTTAAGTTTTGACATAGGCATTGTTTCATTACTTTGCAGCTCGTTAGTAAGCTCCTCAACGCGCCTCAAAGGATCATAAATTATCTGCGAAAACAAGTCAGTCTTGATTTATTGTTGCCATTGTCAATACAACTATAATTTTACCTGCCTGCTGTTAGAGGCATTGGAAGGTTCCCCTGCTTTGCTCATACACACATGTCTGCATCTGTTATGTAACCCATGCAATCGCTGTGTTTTTCTGCGGTAACTTGATGGCCCAATTTGGGTACACAGATCTGAGCTTCTACAGCTGCCGGAATTGGAGAAGCTCTGTTGAACATGCATCAGATTTGAAGATGCGCAAAGGCTTGATGCCATCTCTACTGCTCTTTCAGCAGGCAGACTAGCCTGAAATGCCCACAAATGTGAAGTTGCTGTTACTGAACATGGCTTTAGCAATGTAGTCTCTCTCTGCTTGCTGGTGGTTGTGACCACTATTTATTGACTTGGAAATGATAAGAATTCAATACAGTATTCAAGTATGCATACACTATGATATTCAATACTTCATATGGTCAAACGCCGGTACCCGGGAATAAAAGAAAAAGGGTATAGTATGTTATATTTTGGAGATTAACCGCAAAGACATGGGCCTTGTTTTTACGTCCATTTGTGCCATAATCTTCTTTATTTTTTTCTATTGTAAAAAGTTGTGGAGTCTTCTATCACGAAGTTGGTTGGTATGTGCGTGTGTCTCTTCTAACAATTTGCTAGCCAATATCAAGTAGTTCTAGGCTTCCATTCTTTGCCGGATTAAGTTCGGCGTTAAGAAATGTTTCTTTGGTCATTGATGTTGTTGCCAAGTATGGGTGCACACGTGCTATCCTTTTTTTTGTTGAAGGATGTTGGACTTTATTTAACAATAAGTGCAAATACAGATAAAGATGCAAAGACAAGAATAAAATTTCAAAGGATAATCAAGACCTACTGAGTGAAGCAACCGGTCTATGCACAAGAGCACACATCCAAATATACTTCAAAGATCAAGCCCCTATTACGAGGGGCAAGCGAAGAACGATGAATAGCCTTAGCAATCTTGAGCATATTGAAGAACGCGGTCATCTACCACATCCAAACCTTTAAAGACCGCCAGTCTTCTTTTTCTCCAGATAGTGCAAAGCAATGTTGGGCAAAGTCCGGAGAACATTATAAACGAACTGGTTGAAATTGCAACTTTTTCGGTTAGTCAGTGTATCGTAGGATTTTTTCCGGCAAGTTTTCTTATAATCTTCTATTAAGACAATGGAAAGTTCCGGCTCTAAGCATAAGATATCCGACGGGTCAAAATAATCATAGGATATTTTTCGATGGGACCTAAAAAGTTTTCGATGGGACCTAAAAAGTGATCTAGCTGGTCACTTACTCCATACTTTGACACTTTATCCACAACATGAGATTGGTTGTCCTTGCATTACCTAGACCCCATTCCAATGAGCTTTGGGCCATCCTGATGAGAAAGCTTGACTAGGAGGGCTTAGACTGAGTCTCAACTTGACACATCCCTAATCTGTCAAAATAATTGGGGATTTGAACCCCCTGCTATGAGACGGCAGTACCAATGCCTTGCCATGAAAAGCAATGAATCCGCTTCCTCAGAGCTTGGTACATGCTAGATGCAAGAAGAATCATGCAACAATCTTGCTCTGATGCAGGAAGAATCATGCAACAATCTCGCTTTCCCAGATTGTGGAGCAAGAAGGCATCAAAGGAAGGGGCTCTAATTCCGGTGACAGCCACACAAAGGTATTAAAGTTCTAAGCTCCACAACGCAGGATTCCTTCACAGTCCAAATATGGACTCATCGAAGCTCCGCGGATCCACCTTTTTTAAAAACTCTGTTTCTGGTGGCAGAAATCCGGCTTCAGCTGAAACTAAAAGAGCTGATACCTGCTTAGAATCGTTATTGGTTCTTCTGCATTCTGTCTAACTCTTTTTCTTGGCAAAACCCCACTGCCATATCCACACCTCCCTCTGTCGTGCCTTAAATAGAAACTCTAAATTGCATGGAAACTTCTAAAAAGGAAAAACCCTTCCACCTAGCCAAAACGACCATCGCCATCCCAAATCCTAATTTTTGACATCGCGAAATACTCCTTAGCCATACGAAATACACAACTCAACCTTCCCAAATCTTATGTTATCTCGACCTGAAACAATAATTGCCCAAGATAATCTGTTATAATAATTTTGCTTAAAAGTAAAAATACATATCTTTGAATATTTAACAAGCAATATATATGCACAATGATACATGTAAAAGAACTAGGTGCATTTCCCTTTCCTTTTCTTCTCTCCCCTTTTTCCTTTCCCCCATTCACTCTTTTTGACTGTCAGATTGAGTGAATCTAGGCCTTCAGATCAAGTGAATCCGGGCCTTTCAAGGGCCTTTTGATCTTACGCCATTGGACCTGCAGGGGCTTTAAGATTCTCTTCTTTTTTTTTTTTTTTTTTAAATCTTTGGATCAGTAAAGCATGGTTGTTGGATCGGATTAAACGATCAAGATGAATTTTGGTTGAAGACATGCATGCACACACTAAAACTTTATAATATAGCAGGATTATGGTCACTATAAAACAAGACCTTGAATGTAGACAAAAAATATGTAAGCCATCTTATTAGCATAGCAACATCATGGGTTGAATGTGTACAATAAGCTTTGACCTATAATTGAGAATATACTTCGAGGATTCCTTTTGTAGATCCTTTAGTAAGGATTTACTTAACTTGAGAGCAATCTCTGGCTATTTCACTGTCTGATGACCATCTGTTTTCCTTAATACTCAAATCACATTGGTTCACAACAAGACTTTTTCTACGACTTAGATATGCCTGAAGGTTGGGATGATTACTTAACTAGAGTTTCTGAATTGGTCGAAAGCTTATAAGCCCTTGGCCCAATTATTTCAATTTTGTGGAGGTGGTGTCAGGATTCCTAAGATGTGTACTAGAAGTATGTCTTTCATTATCAAACCTCATACTTTGTATAACCTTATAAGAGTTCGACTCCTAGGGGATCACATACGTGTTGCGGCCAGAATTTAATGGCATTATAGCCCCCAATCTAGGCATAATATCTAGCATTGTTGCAATAGATCTTATAATCCAATAGTACAATTTTTAAATACATGTACACTACAAATTAATGTTGTTTACTAATATGGTTGAAATTGAGGCAGACAGATGTGGCAGGGGATCACAGGTGGTTCAGGATTTGAGCGAGAGCAATGGCAACGCCTGCTGCATGACTGTGGCCTTGTGGAGATCGAGGGTGATCAATCCTTTACATGGTGCAATGGATGGGCAGGCAACGGTAGAGCCTATGCGCGACATGATCGTGGCTATTATAATGCAGTAGCTGCTGATTTTCTTCAGGTGCAGAGAACTCATTTGTTGGATAGTGCAGTCTCAGATCATAATCCGCAATGGTTCTCTACCGGACAACCTCTATGGCGAAGAGCTACCAAAACTTACTTCAAGCTCAATACTAAACATTTGAAGGATAGTGAATTCATTGCAGGTTGTCGAAACGCATGGTCTCATGAATTCTCTCGTTGTGGTGGCATGGCTGGTATTGTTGCTGCTCTCAGGGCTGTTAAATCCTTTGCAAAGCAGTGGGGTCATGCACAGGTGGTCCGGACTAGAGGCCAATTAACCGGGTTGTACCAGAAGTTATAGAGATGTCGTGCTCTTGCCCCTTCTTCTGGTGTTAGAGAGAAAGCAATCTTGACAGAGATTAATGCCATTGAGACGGCCCATGTGAATCAAGCCAAGATAAAGGCTGGACTAGAATGGTTTAGATCTGGTGATAGATGCTCTCACTTCTTTTTTCGGGCCGCTAAGAGAAGGCGTATGATGGCCTCTATTAACTCCCTTATTTTGCCTGATGGTTCAGAGTGTTTTGATCCGGTTCAGTTGAAGCAGTATCTTCACGACCACTTTTCCTCATTTTTTTCCAGACATCAGTTGCCCTTTCAGGAGGATATGCATTCTGCAGTCTTGTCGAAGGTCCACCCCATTGTGTCAGCGGAGCAACGTGCACATCTAGAATCAGACATCACCATTAATGACTTGCATTCAGCTGCTTCTTGTTTAAAGAAAGACAAGTGCCCTGGCCTAGATGGTTTCCCAATGGAATTTTTTCAGGAATATTGGGATTGGTTGGGTTGCGATCTTTATAATGCTTTCTGTGAGTTTCGTAGGTTCAGAAGTTTGGATAAGATCCTTAATATTGGCTGTATTTCTCTTATTCCCAAGTGTAAAGAGCCGAAGACAATATCTGACTGGCGCCCTATCACATTATTGTCTTCCGTGTATAAAATATTTGCAAAGGCCCTTGCAGACAAAGTGCATGATGTCTTGGTTGTATCAATCTCTCTTACTCAATTTGGATTCTTGCCAAGGAGGAGCATTTTAGACAATGTTGCTGCTGCTTATGAGGGTATGTATTGGGCCAGATTGAAAGGTCAGCGTATAGTCTATCTTAAATTAGATTTTGCCAAGGCATATGATAGTGTACATTGGGAATTTTTGGAAAAAAGCCTCTTAACATTGGGCTTTGGTCAGCAGTTCACCAGTGATGTTATGAAGCTCCATATCTCGGTACGGTCTACTGTGTTGTTTCAGGGGGAACCCTCCACTGTTTTTTCAGTTGGGCGAGGTGTTCGCCAAGGATGCCCATTAGCTCCACTTTTATTCACAACAGTGGCTGAGGTCCTCTCACAGCTATTTGCTAAGGTCGTGCAGGATGGGATAGTGCAGGGGTTGAGTATGGAGGATAGTTCACAGGAGATTTGTAACCAGTATGCTGATGACACGTTCCTCTTTCTTGTTGCTGATACGGACAATCTTCAGAATGCAAAGCTTCTTCTTGATACTTTCTCTTTAGCATCTAGAGTTCTTGTTGGTTGGCCAAAGTGTTCTGCATTATGGACGCTTGATGGGGTTGTGCCTCCGTGTGTTGCGGAGTTTCCTTGGAAGGTGCTTCCTCATGGGAAGGCTACTAAACACTTCTTGGTATTCCTGTAGGCATTCATATTTCTACCTCTGATGCTTGGGATATTATCATAGAAGGGTTGCATAAGCATTTATTTTGGTGAAATACTGCTAAGCTCTCTCTGCCAGCGCGAATAACTGTTGCTAAGCATGTTTTAAGTAATTCCCATGTCTATATGGCCTCTGCCCTTCTGGCTTCTCAGTCAAAATTTCAGGTGATTATTACTATTGTCCGTAATTTTATTTGGGGTGGGACTGAAAAGCATGCTGTGGTCAAGGTTGCATGGTCCAAATGCACCAAGCCAAAATTTGCAGGTGGTTTGGGTATGACAGACTTCCATTTGCAGAGTAAGATTCTAATTTCTAAATTCATTTGGAGGATCCTCAAGGATATGGTTGACTCACCTGGAGTGCGGTAGTAGTGAGGCAGTCACTTGCACATTGTGTTCCTTTTGGGAAAGCTTCATTAAAACCGCTTCTTCCTTGGAGTCTCTTTTATCAGCTATGCCCTTTTCCTAATGCCTCTCCTTTGTTGAAAGGCTTGCTGGAGTCTTGGGAGACAATACGGACCCTATTTCGTATTGATCTTGCTGCATGTCATCAGTTGAGTGCCCCTTGTTGGTGGATACCTGTGGAAAATAATCTTCCACTTTGTGCCTCCGTTCATCCATTAACTCAACGGCGCTGGAGGTTAGCAGGAATCTTGACAGTTGCGGCATGGTATGATTCTGGCCAGTTAGCGACATGGCAAATCTTTCAAACAAAATTCTCATTGTCTCAATAGGACAGACCTATTTGGCAAAAGATTGCTAGTACTCTGCCATTGGTTGCTCCAGAGGCTATTGAAGGGGGCATGTGGGTTTCCCACCAGAGTGTTCACGAGCATAGGCTTGTGAACTCTATGTATAGGCTGCTTGTCAATAGTGATATCCTTCCGCCATCCACTAGGTGGTCCCTTCAGCTTTCACCTCCTAATTGGAGACGTATGTGGACTTGGGCTTGGGATAAACTACTCCATCCTAAGGTGGCGGTGCTTTGGTGGCAGATTCTTCACAGATGCCCTCGTGTGAACGTGCTTGTCCACAGATTTGATCCTCGAGTGTCAACACTCTGCCCACTATGCAAGCAAAGGGACGAGACCATTGAGCATTGTTTCTTTTTATGTGTTCATCTCCAGCCTGTTTGGTCTTGGCTGCTTTCTCTTTTTCATGTGACATTGACAAGTCAACAAGTGCTTCTGGCTATTTATCCGGATGCTTGGAATAAGTTGCGGAGCCAAGCATTTCATTTAGCATCAAGATGGTTGTTGTGGTCCATCTGGAAGCGCAGAAGACTGTGTATCTTTCAGGGTTTGGATATTCCTCCTGCAGTTGTCCTCCAGGACGCACAAGCTAGAATCGCTAAGGCATACCATTGTTCTTCGCTTGCTCCTGCCAAGCGACAGTTGATATTTGAGTCCTATTTGAGTGTGCTGTCCTATGCATAGGCTGGTGGTTCTACTCAGTGGATCATGATTATCCTCTGAGACTTTATTCCCGCCTCTGCATTTGTATTTTGCTTTTGGCTTGGAGTTTCAATAAAGTTTGTCGTTCTTCCAAAAAAAAAAAATGTTGTTTACTAAAATCTTATAAACTTACATCTTATATGGCATGGTTGTAATGATCAACGCACATTTTAAACTAAATTTTTAGTGCCTTATGTTCAATTAGATGTTGCCAATATGGCATGGCATAAGAAATGCTTCTTCTTCTTCAAAAAAGTACCGCATTTGCTCTATCAAAAGTGTACACATTCTCCATAAAAAAATGTACATATTCTTCATGCGGCATTTTACTCTCAAGTTTTTCCCATCAAAAATCTTTCGGGGCGAGGGTACTTTAATTTTAGCTAGTAAAGTGTTTATTAACTGGCTTGCATTAGGTTTGCAAATGCTTTTTACAAATTTTTGGTTCGAAAAAAAAAAGGCTTTAATAAAAAATAAGATTTTTATGAGAGGTTCTTTTTTACCGAACCATTGTATGTAATATCAAAGTCATTAAAAATAGATAAAGAAAAGAAGCACTAGAGAAAGAATGTCAATTGTTTTTGTGCTCATAACTTGAGCTACAAAGGCCAGATTCGAATGATCTTGGGCTCATTGGAAAGCTTATGTAGATAACTTTCCACTTTAGTATATGATTTGATCCAGATCTATCAAGACTAGTTATAGTGCCCGGCGTTGCCGGGCCTAGTAACGATTTGGAAGGCGGCTGTTTAGTAACAAAAGAAAATTTGGAGCATGGAAATATGCATTTGAAGATCATAGGAGCAATATGGAGCAGGAAATTTGCATTCCTGCGACATATGTTTTATGTATAAGAATGTAGCATTTTCAATGCGTTCTAAAATACTCGTGTTTTCTTGTCCGCGCCATGTTGGAGTCTCTGGCAATTTGTAGATGATGAAGGACAGTGCCCGGCGTTGCCGGGCTTTAGCTAGAACATGCTATGTGTGCTTGGAGTGCTGGGGTGTATAAATAGCAAAAGGTGTATTCCCTTAATTTGTTTGTTAGTTATGTGAGGAAAAGGTGAGCATTAGTTTGTCAATGCAATGTGGCAATGTGAATGAAATGTGCCATTCATAGTTTGGCGCATAGGGACAATTTGTTTGTTCAACATAAAAAATACATGGGTTTTTTCAAGCTTATTCTCTGTCATTTGAACTTTGGACCAAAGAACCAATGAATTTGTAAAGCATCATTAGGCTTGGCAATGGCATTTAAAAAGGACGTTGTTACATTGCAATGATGCCATGTTGCATTGCAAGGATGCCATGTCGCACGCTATAGATGCCCACATGGCGAATATGGGCTCATTCTTTCCCGGCACACGATCAACATTTGAACAATTACTAATTGTTGATGAAATAACTTTGGAACAGATGAAAGCAACATGTTTAGCATTATTAAAGTTATTATCAAATTCTATTGATATTTCCTGGTAGAATGCATAGCTAGTCAATGGCTTCTCACTTGGAAGGTTTGATGCACTCTACAAATGTTTAATGGTGTGCATCCTTATTAAACAAAGACATAACACCTTTGAAAAATTTCATAACAATGTCCCCTAGTTTATACTCAATTTCATAACAATATCCCCTAGTTTATGCTCAGTTAAAAGCATGGCTCAGGATGTTGTCAATCCTATCCTATAAGTGCCATGTTTGAAAGGATATTGAGCTTGATCTTTAAAAGATCTTGAGCTTGCAATTTACATTCATTGATTTAAGAAACCTTATGAAACTAAATAGACGATCTAGCTAAATAGCCTCAAATGCTTCCACAAAAAACGTTCAAATGCTTTTAAACATGTGCAACCATAGAGCAGAGATGTAGCTTATTGCATGCCATTTTTCCATAATATGTCTTTATGCATCTATACTGCGTTTACTTTGTAGAATAAGATACATAAGGTGTATGTATCAGATCTAATATAAACTACATCTTATAAACTACATCTAATAAGTGCACTGTAAACATAGAAAGCCTTCTACATTTCATGTGTATAATTTACAAAAAAGATATAGAGATGCTACAACAAAATTGTTGCTTGGAACGTCCAGCGCTATACTTCAAATTCTGGTTGGAAACCCTTAGTCCTGCATTGGAACATAGATATCAGTCCACATCTTCTTAATAAGTCCACTTTAAATATTAATACCTCCTTTAGAATGCCAACAATGCGGTTGTTGGAAGTGAAGAAATAAAATGCAGAAATACCTATTACATATGAACCTTTGTTATGACCTGTAAATTTAATCTAAGTTAAACAAATCTGCCACATAAGCAAATGTCTACCTCCTCTAGAAATGCCATTAAGTCTATCTTCCGACTTGAAGAAAAGTTTACAATTTGTTGCCTGTCTACAGTTTATAGAAAAGCAAAGAAAGCTATTATCATCTTTCCGCCATTTCATCATCCGTGAAGGCATATCCGAGTAGAATATCAAATTTAGCTTGCTTGGTGCAACCATTCTCAATGCAAACTCTCTAGAATAAATCCCATGGCAGATGCCTGGACAAAAAAATAACGATAACTTTTGTCCAACCTAATAAAAAGTGAGATCAGGGATTCGAAGCAATGTGGTTTCACAATGTGGATATCCATGATTCAATTATTGCAGAAAGTTTGGCAAAGGATTCCAAACGTAGGCAAACATCATAAATGTTGTGATCCATCTTAGCGAGACCTTGTAGGATGAAGATCATACCTGATCATTAAGAGTACTCTGCAGAGTCATGCTGGATTCGGAAGAAACTACTGTCACAAAAAGAATATTTGGCTTAAGAATAGAAGTAAATAGTTCTATTTTTTTATTTAAACAAAGAAATACTGAACAGTGAACATGCTTTTGAACTCTCAATACCATACCAAAGAGATAATAACCGTATGAAGTCCCCAAAGGCCCTAATAAACCGGACCCAAGATCTTAATTTCAATGGAAGAAAATAATAGAGTAACAAAACAACAAAGTAATTGATTGATTACCGCTAGTTTCTGCCAGACTTACCTTGGGATATTGAATAAGAAAGCCATGGGAATGCAATGGAAAGCATCATGGAAGAGCAAGGTAGAATATACAATCATTTTGTTACCTGCACACATAATGGGAATATTTACTTGGAAACACTAACTGTAAAATAAAACTCATTCGAATTGAAATGGGCATGAAAAGAAAGTTGACCTGGCTGTAGTTTTTGATTGATTAAATTTGGTCTTCAAATTGTGGCAAGCCAAGGGACCATAGAGCATACTTCATAAGAAGGTGATCCACTTTCAATCCTTTAGAATTAGATGCCCCTGCACAGATAGATAGCAAGTGGTAAGTTTGGGGATAGTAGAAAATGATGAGGAGTTTTTAACATCTTAATGCATGATCTACCTCAAAAATATAATGCAGATTTAGTGGCGAACTGTTCGACCATAAATTTATGGCTTTCTATGTGCCCAACATTTGAGAATGAAGGATTAGGGCAGACAACAGCAGCATGGCCAATGGCGAGACAACAGGGTATTCAGCTAGTTAAAGAATGCAAAGAGAAGTCTATCATGGTGGTAAATCCCCTTAATTTGCTGATGGCTGCATCAGAGTAGATGAGAAATTTCTACACAAAACAAATATGATCCTATCAAGTAAGCATACCAACCACATCACGTTTAAAAACAGCGATCCAGAATTATTTCTTTGTGCATCACCTGATATGAACGAAGGTCAGGCTTCAAGGATTGTGCCTTTCTGAATGCTAATACAGCAGCCTCCGAATAACTCAATGACAATGACAAATTTCCCTTAACAAAGCAAATGCAGTCAAGATAGTATGCTCAAAATGCCATAAAATGAACAAAAAACAATTACCTTCATTAAATATGCTGGCACATGTCTTTCATCCACCCGGATGCTCGAAAAAGAATTAGCAAACATGAGCAATTGCAGCAATTAATTGATGCCTACAAAAGTTGCATAGCTATAAATCGAAAATATCACTTATTGTCGAATCAGGAAAAAAACACTGATAGCAATGTTTCTGTGTCCTACTACTGAACAAAAGGTTTATATGCCACCTACCTTTTCAAATATGTTAGCGCCCGTGCTTTGTCATCACGGTTTTCCCAATAAACAGAGCTGGCAACCCAAACTTCAGGCCCCCCTGGATCGACATTTAAGAAAGATAAAAAGAATAAATTCTTGAAAACATGTGCTCACAGAAGGCCAGCAATCTACCTGGCTTTGGCCACATGACCCGAACTCTGCCGCAAAAAAAAAATCCCTGCATACCCGACCGATTCACATCGACACATCCATCCGCACCTTTTTCCCCATTTAAAAGAAAATCTCTTTCTTTCAAAGAGCGGAATTCTTACCTGCAGACTGATGGCCGACATGCATGCCTAAACCACCACCTGGAAATACACAGGATGATCGGCTAGCCCAAGGAATGCCGGGTTTCTGGAAAAAGGGAGAAAAAATCTTAAAAGAAAAAAATTACGATTTTTGGAAGCCGGAAATATTTGCCGGCAGTCCGAAACGTCTAAAATCTTAGGAAATCGTGCTAAAATAAATTCCAAAAAAGTTTTTGGACCATACCGGAAATTTCCAAATTAACAAAGTAGATAGATACCTGTTTGCAAAATGCATGCCATGCAGATTTCATGGGAATATATTTTTTATCGATAACTTTTGAATCTGGACTCCATTTTTAAGTGTTTTTTATTGCGTTGGGAAGCTCTCTCTGGGATCTTTTTGATGATGTATGATATGCTCATATTTGGTTAAGTCTTTTCAATCGAAACAACAAATTTTCGGGTTTCACACCCCACTAGTTGATTAAAACATGATTTGCACAGCAGCAAATCATACTCTCTGCCCAACGTCATGTCCTTTGTCTTGCATCGTTGTAGTGCAATAAGCTATTCTAAAGATATTGAAGAGATGATATTATCATGGCTGCGTTTTGTATCGAAAAAAAAATAATAATTCAAACTTTTTGTTATGGTGTGTTACGGGATTTATGCTATATTTGATAGTCTATATGTTATTCATGAACTTTGCTAATGTTTTTTGAATTTTTATTTCTTTTTTAAACCAAAAAATAACATCTCCCATAACACACAACAACAAAAACAACAATTACTCCAATCCTAGCCTATCCACATGGCTGTTACATCATGCTAGAGATGATATGGCATAATTTATACCATTTAGATTTTATGTTTTTTTCAATCCTAAGCCCCTGAGAATTAGAAATTCCCTTTAAATTTTGCCAATAACTATTCCCTCATACACCACATCCTCGACTCTTTCTAGGATTTCATATGTTCTTGGGTTTCATTTATTTGATCAGCTCAATTTGAGACACTAGAGCATGAGATGGCTTTGCTAGAATGGACAATGAAGATAGCCTTCAGATTTTACTCAAGTTTGGGCATTTTTTGCTTATGGTAGGCCAAATTTCTTATTTTGTTTCATGGTTTGGGCATGCAACATATTCGTTTCTTTGTTGCATTCTAGATCCTGAGCTTGAGGTAGAGTATTTCAACACCATTTGGTCCAATTTAGGATTGCACGCTCCAAACAAGCAGAAAAGCTTATGATTTTTATGCTCTATGACTCATTCATTTATACCATCTATTTCTAAGGCCTTATCTAGGACTGCTCAAATGGCTCTGGCTTCTTCATCTTCATGGGGGGTAGTTGCATGACTCCTTTATCTTCATAGACCCATTATGTAGCTTGCGAAACTTCATTCCCTTTGACTGGAGATCTGACAAGGTTGGTTCTTACTCAGAAGGTAATTTTAGTTCTAAATCATAGTTCCATGCATATCCAGTCAAGTCAATCTAATCACATGAATAGAAAAGGAGACTTCATAAACATGTAGCTGGAAGAAGAGATCTATCATATTGTTCTGCCAAAAACAATTGCTTGTGCTCTTGTTAGATTTCTGCTGTACTCTATTTTATGATCGATTTGTTATGCTCATTTGAATGTAGTGCATGTGGCATAACATGGTGTCTCTTTTGGTGTTTAAAAGGATACCATTGGCTAATTCAGACATATCTAATGCGATATCCTTGTGTCTAGGCAGATTTTTATTCACTTTAGCATTACCAGCTATAAGACCAAGCAATTGAATGTCGAATACGGCTAGATGTTTATTATAGAAACAAAAAGACGTTAAAGAGAAGCTGCTATAGCAAATATGCAGAGCAGAAGCCTTTTCATGGCTATTTTGAATATCATTGTAGAACTTTATTTTAATATGGCAATCCCAATTCTGTTTGTAGGCCATGTAGCATTACTCAGTTGGTGTGAAAAATGGCAAGCATTAAAAATAACCGTTGGTATAACTACATAGTTAGTTATGGAGCTTGCACTTGACGACATAAGCATGGATATCAACCTGTTTAATGACATCCAATTGGATTTCATTGCTTTTGACAAGAACTTTTCGTTCTTGCAAGGTGAAGGTGCATTGTGAAAACTGAGACGATCATGGAAGATGCTGGAAACAAGAATATAAAACCAGCCTGAGCAATTCTTGCGAACCCAAAAGGGAAGTTGAAGTAAACACAGATCTTGTCCTTGAAAATACAAAAATTTTGATAGAGCTGTCGCGTAGTGGAAACTGAAGAAGCTTTATGACCACACATTTGACAAATGTAGAGACATACTCTGATGGAGTTTCCACAGAGATAATCAATGGAGGAAAACAGAAATTATCGTATAGATTTCATGCCCATACCATAAGAAAGCATGATGATGAAGCACGTGGAGATGACGTGGAACTAAATAACACAGATAAGGGATTTCTACTAACATTAGGAAATTCCAAGCACGATGAAGGCCCGTGTTTGATGGGACAATGCCAAATTATAATACTGAAATTTTCTAGAGAG
Organism: Isoetes taiwanensis; assembly: GCA_021234155.1. NCBI lineage: Eukaryota > Viridiplantae > Streptophyta > Lycopodiopsida > Isoetales > Isoetaceae > Isoetes > Isoetes taiwanensis. The sequence continues at coordinate 2,083,234 of JAJEKV010000120.1, read as the reverse complement.
TAGATATAAAAGTCCTATAAGTGAGGTCCCACGTAATGATTTTTATTAAGCATATTGGATGCTTGATCAAGGGGGAAGAAATATGCCTATTGTATGTGATCAAGGCATCCTCATAATATTGATGTATAGTAGGTCTAGAGTTTTGTCTAGGGGAAATTTCTTACGCTGTCTAGTGGTGTGACGTTAAAATACTTATCTTTATCTTTATATTTATATTTATTTATTAAGGGGGAATACGAGTTCAATACATAGAAATTTTAATCCTTCTTGACAAGTTGATCAAGGGCGAGTATTAGGAATATAAATCTATGATCATATAGATCTATATTCCTAACAATAATTGCCTTCAAAGTTCGCGTAGCTTCATCTTGAGATGGAATATTTATTGTGTTTCTTCCTACACACAACCATAGAAGCGATTGAAGAAGTGGTGAGGGCACATTTGTAGTATCTCACTCTATATCATACATGGCTCAAGTTTGGCCTCCGCGGACGTTAAAATATACTTCCTTCCTTCCTTCCTTCCTTCCTTCTTGTATAAGTTTCTAAATCTCACAGAGCATATTTCTGAGATGGAATGTATTGGAATTGTCATTGCATCCTTTGGAAGTCAGGTTTTGTGGCCATCTCATCTATTTTATATGGCATTTAGGTTTTTCTATTTGCCTAGGCATATTCGCTACATCTACTTATTGTTACTGTAGGTTTGATGATAAGAAAGATTTTTAGGGAATAAGGACAAAGACAGTCAAGACTAATCTATGATGTACGAGAAACTCTATGTATTCTTTCATAGCACTGCTTACAAAAACAAGAGTTAAGATTAACTTTTTATAAACTGGAGTTAGATTGGAGTTGAAGAGGTCTGGAATTTTCAAATTGAGGAGTTGAAGAGATCTAATCTCTGAAATGTGTGCCAATATAATCAGAATAATACACAAGCACTGTAATTCCGTACGCAAGCATTTAATATGAAATAAAACTTCTAAAAGATAGTTCTATTTGCAAGGTAAGAAGATTTTTACATGACTCGCTTTTGAAGCGAATCTGCAAACACACTCGCACGCTAAGCTGCCCCTTTGTGAAGGTAATATCATTAATTGATTGCAATTTATCCTATTTTCCTCCTCTGTTAGAAATAAAAATCCAATATGGACATGTTATTTCTGGCTCCCTTGCTTCTGATTATGTAGGTATTCTAATCTAAAGAAGAAAAACAAGTTGAGACGTTGGCTTCTATGAAGGCAATTCACATTGGAAAACTATGTAAACATTAAATGTTCCAATTGTAATGCGATAATAAAGCTAGTTTTTAACAATGTTAAAGTTAAATGATGACAATTAGATGCACAAGAATGGTAAAAAAAGAAAGGAAGGGAGGATATAGATAGATGAGAGCCTTGTTATGGAGTTTGCTATAATTCACACTACAATTTCTTTCTTTCAAAAGTTGTTTGTAGAATGCACATTCAGGGAAATTTAGAAACTTGACTGTCCTAGTTGTAAGGAGTTAAAGCACATTTTGGTGTATAAATGCGCATTTTGATGCCACATTTTTGTACCTTCTTTATGGTAGAATCGGGTATGCATAGAGAAGTGGAGATTGCGGGAGTGCGAAATAATGAGTGTCGATCATTTTGAATTTTATACCACGCCATTGTCCCTCTTCTGAATTAGGAAAATAATTACCTCTTCTTCTGTTTTTTTGCCGCTTCTTGCCGATTGAACCCTAATGGAGTCAAAATTGAATGCCACTGATTATACGATGAAATCTCTCCTCAAACAAGAGATTGTGCCCCATGAAGATCTAAAGAAGCTTTGGGGTGACAAAGTTCCAAATAAATCTGGCTACAGGTATTTTCCCCCAAACTCCAAGTGAGAAAGCAGAGGCCAGTTCTTCTAGACCCAAGAGAAAGAATAGGCAAATCCAACTTGAGCAGGAAGAAAACAACAAAAGTGACAGGGACGATAAAGATGATGGGGAAACAACCAAGTCAGGTTCCTCTAGACCACACATCCAATCTGAAGTCACAATCAAAACAAAAAAGCAGAGCAATGTTCTGAGACCAAAATATACCATTGCAGGCATGTTCAATTATTAGTTGTATTACATTAAAAAGAATCTCAAGCTTGATCTAGATTGTTTCTATCAACACAGAAAAGGTAACCTCAAATCCGGTTCAAGAATCATGTATGTCTACTATCATTTTGCAGTGTAGTTTAGGTTCGTTTCTTATGTTGGCGGTATTATCATGTTATGCCTCTGTGATGTCATCTATGCATGTGTTCTGTGCTACTGTGGGGCATTTCGTGCAATAGCTGCCACAATGATAGATGAGGTATGTATGGTCTGGTGAGTGGTGAGTTGTTGGCATGTTATTTGTGGTCTAGTGATGAGAATGATGCTAGCATTTGTGGTGTGGTGTGTCTCCGTTGTGGTAGAATGGGGTGTTGTGCTGCCAATGGTGGTAATAGTGCTGATACATTGTGGTGCATGGCATATGTGGGGTGACAATAGTAGCAAGTGAGGTGTAGTGTAAGTTATTGTGCCGCCAATAGTGATGATCGTGCAACCTATGTTGTGTGGTGTACGCAGCGTGTTGTGTGGTGTGTACTGTGTTGTGTGGTGTATGATGTGGTGTAGGTTATTGTCTTTATAATCTCTTGGTGATAGTCTGATCTATGTTAAGTGGTGTATGCAATGTGTTGTGTGGTATGTACTGTGTTGTGTGGTGTGTGGTATGGTGTAGGTTATTGTGTCGCCAATAGTGGTGATAGTGCAACCTATGTTGTGTGGTGTATGCAGCATGTTATGTGGTGCGTACTGTGTTGTGTGGTGTGTGATGTGTTGTGTTGTGTTGGGCTTCCCGTAGTGTTGCTACTTTGAGCTGTGTGATATGGTATGCCATGTTGTCCTGCCAATTATGGTGACAATGGTATCATGTGGTGTGTGGTGTGTACCATTGTGGTGTGGTGTAGGGTGTTGCATTGCCGATTGCAAAACCACTTTGTGTTGGGTAAATTAGTGTAGGGTGTTGTCCTGATAGTAGTGGTGACAATGGTGGCATGTGGTGTATGGTGCATGTTATACTATTGTGGTGTGGTGGAGGGCGTTGCATTGCAAATGGTGTTGGTACTATGTACTAGTAGTACCTTGTGTTGTATGGTGTGTGATTGTGGTCTTTCATCAGTATGTGGCTTATAATGTTAGGAGGCTGACATATATGGAGTGTTTTGTTTTGCAGACTATGGCAGACTTGTGAAGGAACGACTGACTCCAACATCAGCTAGGTTTGATAGATGCAAGCAACGATTGCAAGCAAAGGAGGATAGAAAAAGTGATATCAATGGAAAGATTGAGTTGACGGAGCATAAAACATGAGAAATTAGAACTGATTTGCACAGCTGGCCATCAATCATGACGACAAATCCGAAAACAACAGAGAATGAACTGGAGCAGGTATAGAAAAGCCTTTCTAGCACAGGCATTCGTGGTGAAGTCCACAGTCCCATATCAGATCCTCTTGCAGGAGATAGGTTTCTTGCCTCTTCAATGGGTTGCACTCGACCACCACATTATCTACTTTCAGAAGGCAGTCAGTCTAGGCGATGAACATCTTCTCTACCTGGCTTATACTGTGGCCATGGGCCCGCAACACCTCAAGGCATGCTGAAAGAAGAGACGAGCACAGTGGTTCTCTAGATGGAATGTACAAGAGCATAGATACATATAGGTTGAAAATAAAGAGGAGCATCATCACCTATGGCAGTACCTTGATGCTTATTTCAAGCCTTGGGATGCTGGTGCCCTTGAACATGTTAAGACAACACACTATAAGCTCTAGATCAACCCCAGACTTACACGGGATCCACAACGCTGCCTCCATACACATATGCCATTGAAAAAGTGCAAATTGATAGCTTCAATTCACACAAGTGCACATCGCCTGTGAATTGAGATGGGCAGATGGGCTCGACGGGCGTGTAAGGATAGATTGTGTCTGCGTTGCCAAAAGGGCGCCATTGAAAAGAAAGGTCACACTCTGTAGCAATGTCCGACATTCAGTCACATCCGTGCCAGCTATGCTGAGTTAATCTTGCATACCAGCAGCTATATGCACTACTGGACACAACTTTTGTGGGTTCACTAGGATCTTATCTCCAGGACATCATGGATACACACACTCAATTATGTCCTCAGACATTGCACTAACATGCATTACAATGTACCATTCTACAATCTCTCAGCATACCTATTACTGTCAAGGGTTTTTTCCTCGACAAACCTCCGGGGCGGGGTTTCTTAAATCATAGTGGTAGTACACTTGTTATATTCCTTGTTTGGTCCCATAGGCTAATTGGTTTTGCGGACGATAAAAATTAATTCAATACAAATCTATCAGGGCACACAATGTTAAAAATATGACCTATGATGGAGTGTTTAGGCCTAAATCCTGCCTGTGCAAATGGACGTAACTTTATTATCTCTGCCATCAATTGCTATTCAAGAAGCATTTGATTTGGTTGTGACTTATCTGAATATGAGCATTGCAAATCAATTGGTGCATCGAGGCTAAAGTTTGGAGTCTTAGAGTTGGTTTTGGACCGTTGAAATAGTGTCTCGCTAAAAATGTTTTTCGAATTGTCAAACGTTTGAATATAAAACCTTTTGGGCATTGTTCATGGCATCGCTAAGATTAAATTTGTCTAGGTAAATTGACACCTTCATCATGCCTTTACCTCCAACCATCGCCAGGGTTAACACTAAGCATTCCTGCCATCACTTTTCCACTTGTCCCCCTCAAGCCATTAATGACACGTGACCAAGTCGATCCTAAAGCACCGATAAAAAACTCACAATCCGATGCCATCATAAGATTTACAAATGCATTGTTGCTCGCTTTTAAACGCCCAAGGCTAGATTCATAGTCACCCATTGTTGTGCTTCCAATTTGACGAGTAATATTGGTATAGAAAAACTTCCAATTTGGGTACCCCTTGGCCTCATCTATGACATTCTGAAATATTACATACTAGTTTAGCTAGCGCAATTTTTAATCGTTTTCCTGTAGAATTTGCAAATATGCACCTGCATCTCTGTTGACAACCAGATATTTCGGGCATTTGGAAATTGCTCTCGCAAATCTTCTGCAAGTTGCATGTATGATTTGAAGTCAAATATTTTCATTTCACCTTGCTTGTCACCTTGTCTCACATGAACACTAATAAGAGGCTTGGGAAGCCATGGTCTATGCATAGGATGGTTCCAAACAAGTTTGTTCAAGGTTGTTTTTTCCCTTCTTACAAATGGAACCTAAAGACAATATAAGAAACCCAATCTACACAACGTCATCAAAAGAAAAGGTACAAAAGCAAGACTAAACAAATCATACTCTTGGCCATTGAATTGGGAGATTCTCGAGGACAATTTGTGCGGCACTCCTCCCAAATGATTTATGGCGTTCGTTATTGAGTAGTGAACAAAGATATTCACTAGGGTAGCGTGTAAGGTAGCGAATTGCCTACACACAAAAAAAATAAGTAAGGTGCTCGTTTACATGAAATGTTTTATTCACATATACCTGTGATCTCCACCACATAACATCAATGCTTCCATGAGTGACAAAGACCTTTCCATTTACTTGCTCTGTTGGTTGTATGTACTCCCATGGTTTGCCCCAAATCCTTAAAGGAAGAACAAAAACCATAAACACAATTATGCGTGTATTTCTTCTTTTTTTTTTCCTTCTTCCTTTTTTATATTTTCATATTTCATGCAAGTTACATATACTCACTCAGGTACTGTAAGAAATCTGCTATCCCCATCACCCTTTTCCTCGCGGAAAGTCCCGTTCTTTCTAGCCCCTTCTTGAGTTCTTAGATCTAATGCACGAGCTCGACATTCTTCTGAAGTCTCTTTTGCAAAGTAGCATGTCCAACTAGCATATTTGGATCCTAGATAAGAAAAGGGTTAAAGAAAACTAATCCATTTGGAATTGGCCATGGTAGTTAGAAATATCAAATAATACAATAACAGTCCTAGAAAACAGAATGGTCAAAATTACCTGTGCATCCTTCATGGTCTGCCCTATTGAAATAACCTAGCACAAGAATTCTATTCTCATTCATGGCGATAGCAAAGAAGGAAGATAGAACAGAGAATTGAGCACCAACTCCCATTGTACTGTAAGTGGTAAAGTTGACTAACAAAAATTTTAAGGAAGGATCGTTGCAATTCTTAGGGTGTTGATGTACCCATAGATCTCGCTGAACACGGCGTGTGAAAGGAAAGTTATCTTCATCTGCACCCAGAACCTAGATCAAGATATACAAGAGAAATGGATACAAATTTAAAAACGAGGTTCGCTAAGATATGAGCATCAAGAATATTCTATCGTGCTTACCCATGGTGGATATGGACCATGAACTAAGGTTTTATTTTTGGTAAGCAAATCTTCTTCATTGTCATCTGCAATAACATTTTTTCCAAGCTCAAGCCCTAGAAGTCCCTTCCATATTGTCCAGGCTGGTCGATCTCCATTGGGCGCACGGTTATCTAGTCTATTATAGTAAGTGTTGCGTTCTGTGCAATTTTCCAAGTGTGGTGGATACGGGACATTTGAAAGATTTGCCTCTAAATAAGATTTGTTTGATGACAAATAATATTTGTTCCAAAGATCTAATAGAACTTCAACTCTTGGATCTTGTGCCTCAAACTTGGTTTCATTTCTGCAACAATCGATTTTGTTACTTGTCTCTTCCATGAGTTGAGGTTGATCAGATGATGCATTTACTATAATTTCCTTCTCTGTTGTATCTGTGTAGAATGTCGAGCATCAAAGAAGGTCTAATCAATCTTAAAAAAAAATAAAAATCATAAAGTCTAATTTGATAAATGGTGTAAGATCTAAGCTCTTATGATATATGCAATATAGTATAGGCTTGATGAAATTAAAAAAAAAGAACAAATGGTAAAAGGAGAAAGTTTCATGCACCTGAATGTTGAGTTATGACCTTAAAGAAATCCCAAGAAGGTTTAGTATTCCAAGCAAGTAAAAGCGCTAATAATAAACCAAAGGCCACAAAAAGAATCATGACATTTCCTGCATCTCCAGGTTTGCGTCTACAACGAACCATTACGAACTGAAATATTCAGCGCCCGGAAGGAGTGCTGTGTGCATCGATTTGGTCCCAAGTTCGGTCTAAGTTCCTACAAATCACAGATTTTAGTAAATTATTCCAGTTAGTTTTCATTGCTAGCAGCGATCTTGTTGCATAGCTACGGCAGATCTTCAAACTTCAAAAGTGAAGAGCCGCAACAACATAGATTGAAAAGACGGGCAAAGATTAATCAAAATAGGGAGATGAGAGCGAATAATGCATAAAAATCTGAGCGGATGCTTGAAACAGGGAAGATTTGTTTGTTCCCTACAGAACAACCCTAAGAAAAAATCTCTTGCCGCCATAGCCAAGCACGTATTTTGCCGCCATAGCCATAGCAGTAGAGCCCAGGCACGCGCCCTGCAACAAAAATGATGGCCTGAAATGTGAAGAACCAAGATTTAAAGATTTCTCGATTTGAAAAGTTTCCATTCTTCAAATGGGATTACATAATGGTGGCTCCCCATTAGCATCACACCCTAGTTTCAAGACATGTTCCGTGTCAACAATCACACTTCCTAATATGGGCCCTAATATGGGCCCTATTATATGGGCCCTAATATGGGGAATGGAAATTCGGGAGCACATTCCACAACCGAGAGCGGGTCTTGGAATGGGTGAGAGCGGATCGCCATTAGGGCGTAGCCTGAGTTTGGGCACTGTGCCATGTCAACGAAGAAAAAGCCTTCAAACCACGACCATTCCCATTGTTGTTGCTCCTAACCTGGAAATGATGCAAGAGGACAAATTAAGAAGATTTCAATCAATACAAGACAAAGAAATTTCAAAACAAGACAAATCCAAATGTGAATCAGAATGCCAGATGGGGTCCCGAAGCATCTGAAGAAATTAGGGTCAATTGTGCCATGTAAGAAAAATTCAAACGCAGTTGAGGTAATGGAAATGGTCATTTTGCAAGTTAGAGGATTCTATTTCTGCAAGCGTAACAAGCTGCCCAATTTCTATATTGTATTTAAAATGTGGAATGAACAATTTAAATCTATAGTGTAAAACAATATGATAGTTTTTCATCTATTTGGTGGAACAAAAAAGAAGAAGAAGCATGCACTAATTGTTTGAGTATAGACACATGGAAACGGGGCCATATTATGCTTGTGAAATGAAAATTGGCTATCCTATGTCGCATTTCTTTAACCATGTGATGAAAATTCAGAGTTTTGATGTTGTGGGGGAATGGAACTGGTCCGAACACATCTCCATTAGGAGTTATTGGGACATTAAGGGTGGCCACATGCGACAATGTTTTGGAAGCCTCCACCCCCGCAGCCTTCCCAATCTGGCAACAGAAGAGAGACCCCCCCATCTCCGAGCTCAATCGGGTAAAGATTGGAGGCCCAGAGTGGAACATTCCAAACTGGCCTCCGTTCCCCTCTGCTGCCAATTGGAGGCCGCCACCTCCTTGTTGAAATGAAAAAACCGACCTGTGGCCGCCCCTATTATTGTGCCCTCTTATTCTGCTCAACAGGTAAATGTTTTCAATCAACAGGTAGAAGTTCAGTTTCTATGTTGTGGAGAAAAGGAATTGGATCACCCATTCTAGGACTCGCTCTCGGCTAACACTGGACCCCTCTGGAATATGCTTCCCCAGAAGAAGTTTCGCATGAAATATTCGTATAGAATATTCTCTCATACATATATTTTTAAGTTGTTGAATTAAACATGGTCAAATTTGTTAATGTATCAAATACTATGACTTTTTATTTCCTATACAATCCTACAGTTGATACGTCACTTCTTTTTTTTTAGTTTCTCTTTTTATCGATGCTCCAGAAACGCCTTCGTCCAATTTCAGAAAGACCAACAAAATCAAAGACTACTAACAAGTTCTATAGAATCAATTACAATATATAAAACTAGCAGTAGGTAATCTTGGGAAAGAAGGTGAGGGAAGGCGGAATATTGATTTGGTTTTGAAGGGTAAAAATAAATTCTGTAATTTTCAGAACTCATCTGAAGTTCTTTCAGCTGTGAAAATGGGTTTGTATTGAGTTAATGTTCATGAGTTAATGAGTTTGTATTGACTTTGTTTAATATCACAAGTGAATGTTCTTTACTTTGTGTAGTCTTGATTTCTTTTGAACACTTGATGCCTTATTTTGTGACAAATCTAGTAAAAAAACATATAATTGAATATAAATTTTCATTCAAATGAATCGAGACAATAATAATTATGTACAATAAGGAAGATATATAGTGATTTGAAAGTATGAGGTGACTCAAGCACCTACCTACTTCCCAATATATATGTCCCTCTTTGTTCCAGCTTTTGTTGCTTCTAATCTTAAAATTTCAAGCATAGATACTCTAACATCAACTAGATCCTGGTCTGAAATGTCCACAACCTGCAATTGACCACACTTTGTCAATAACAGAAATTGGTTTGTCTGCTGAATTTGAGATAACTTACACTACAAAAATATTTCGTCACATCGACGTCTTATAACGATGTTTGGCCGTCGTCAAATGACATTTGTCGGCATGCCACAATAGCATTAAGAAGACGCCAGATGTCCTGGATGTTGTTTAACGATGTGCACGTGGCATGACACATAAGCCGTGCCATCTTGGCATGCCGGCATGCCACGGCAGCACACAGGATACGTCAGATATCCTGGACGTTGTTTAATGACATCATGTGCATGTGGCATGACATACAAGCCATGCCATCTTGCCATGCCAACATGCCACAACAGTACCCAGGACACATCAGATGTCCTGGACATCATTCAACGACGTTTTATGCACGTGGCATGATAGCTAGGCATGCCAGCCTGGCATGCTGGCATGCCACGGAAGCACCCAGGGCATGTCAGATGCCCTGCACGTCGTTCAACGACGTTATGTGCACGTGGCATGACATGCAGGCTTGCCAACTTGCCAACATCAGCAGGCCACGCAAGCAGTCATGACATGTCATACCTTCTGGTCGTCGTTCAGTGACGTCGACGTCTTTAAACGGCGTTGACATCATTTCACGACGTGTTATCGTAGTTCAACGGCATCGTGACGTCATTTATGGTCGACGATCCCTTATAGTGTTATTAGATTAGGCAAGAATACATTCACTCCTTTCAAATACCCCCTCACAAATTTGTCGCATTTTGAAAATTTTCACAACATCTGAGGTTGTAAAGTTGAAATTATCGTGTTCAAGCAATTCCAGGAACCTGCATTCAAAGTTTGTTGTAATTATGTGACAACAGCAAAATGCAATGGGCAAGCACTATATCTTATGTCTGCTTTTGCCATGCAAACTCATGCTATCAAAGTGATATATTCCTGGTTTTTATCTTTGTGGGAGACATGTGTGATTTACGATAAAAAAAATAGGTCCAGTAGTGAAGTTCATCACAAGCAGGAATAAATATGTACTGGCACTTATCCAGATTCACGTGTTTCCTTTCTATTTTGTAACTATTTGTATCCTTGCACAACTTCGAGTGAAAAAGAGGGTCAAAAAGGGAAAGGGATGGCTCACTCCTTGGAGCATCAAGTAATATCCCATGTATCTGCAAACATATACATATGATGACACAATTCTGATGATCACAAATCAGATGAAAGTATCACCTTGAGAAAAGGAGGATTAATTGATCATTGAACCACCGCGTATCAGCTTCCAAAATTTTGATGTCAGTGGAGCTAATCACGACAGTTTCAGTTCCACTCAGCAACACTTCCAAATGTGTATGTGGCTTTAAATAGACAGGGACTACAGAAGCTCCATCATCTCAAGTTCTAAATACACACGAGAACATTTGCTCACAAATCCATTCAAATATTTTAAATTGAAAAAATACAACACATATCATAAAAAAAAATTACTTATATTGACTTTCAAAGAGTTTTACAAGGTTCATCTATGAAAATGCTTGTCGAGTATTTTCATACAGTTGCGCGGCTCTTCATAATCCCGCATGTTCCACATTTGATTTTCCTTCACATAAGCAGACACACTTTCTGCAGCCAGAAGTCCTTCCAGCCATGTTTTGAGTTGCTCCAAAAGGAAGTTAGAATCCAATCTGTCAGGAGCAGAGCTATTTGGATATATCATAATGTTTGTCTTCTTGGCAGAACCCTTATATCTGCTGTCATCTATCAACAATGTGTTTTTCACTTGGTATTTCCAGTAGTTCTGGTACATTTTGGATAGATCCTTAAGGAAAATTGGCTTATTAACCATTTTTAACTTTGTGTTGATGCAGTCATCCTGATTCCAAATAAAAAGAAATTTGTCCTTATAGTCCTGCAACAACTTTCTCATCAACAAACATTTAAGCTTGGAAATTGCTACTTTTTTAAAGATTCAATTTCTGGAGGGTCACTTCTGGCTCGGCCGATGCAGGGATCCTCTCTTTTAAATCATAAAATTTGCCCAAAACCCCATTAAAATCTAGAACAAGGAGAATTTCAGTTAATCTCTTGGTTTTTCTTGGTTGAGAAGGTATTGGACTTGATGAGTAGGCTGCATCTTGTTCAGGATCCAGAGTTTCTTTGTCAACTTCATCACCTGCATCCGCCTGTGGCTCATGTTCAGCAGCAAAGCTTTTGTCTGTTACCAGATCCCGTGCAGAATGAGTCTCAGGGGAATTAATTTGTCCTTCTACAATAGATGCATTAGGATCTCTTTGTGATGGCTTGCAGTATATTTATATCTGTAACATAATTGAGATAAGGAAGACCAAAGAGAATTTTTGTGGCATTGGTACTCGCTTGACACGACTGCATGCAATTCACTATCCAAATTTCGTTTTGGATTCTCGCCGCTATCAGCAACTGGGATTGACTTTGAAGTGTCCAATGGAGTGAATTCTTGGTGCACTCGGGTGGTATCTTGTAGTCTCATATTTGATCGAGGTGTTGTTATCAGTTGGATATTCTTGGTCTCAAATGTTTGCAATTCTGCAAATACTAACTCAGTAGATCTGTGACAACATCAGAAAATATTAGTTAAGTTACTTACTTGTGTTTATTGGTTCTTATGGTACCACTCGAACACCAAAAGTCAAGAACCATGTCTCAGACATGATGTGGGCACAACTGGAGCTGCAGCAGGTTCTAGAGTGTGTGCAAAACAAATCCAATATCAATAAAGTCTGCAAACAAGATTACAGATGATTCATGCAACAATTTTCACTATCACCAATTCCCTTTTTAAAACTGACGGACTTGCTGATCTTTGAAGGTTTTCTTATGCTTCGGGCCTTTTGAATTTAAAGCATCAAAGGGAGTTTTCTCAAATGCAAAACCGCGCATTTGCTTCTCCAAGCCAACATTATGTTTCACAATGCCCGACAGGAATGGTTCTGTAAAAGGAGTAAAAGCCAAAGATATCCTAATAGATGAGTCTAGCAGAGTTTAGATTTGAATCTTTATCCCTTGCTCTGATCTTGAATCTTGCAAGGTTCTAGTGGTCTTTTACTCCCACGGCGGATGATTGGGTGACAAACCCAAATTTCTTGCTCTATGATATCTTTTGCAGACTTCTTGTAAAACAGGGGAACTGCATTGTTATTTCCACATATTACAGAAGGTTGCCAGAATACAGGTTTCCTAGAGCACATGAAGATAGTTTTAGTGTTCTAAAATGGTTTCAAAGCACAAAATGTTGAGCTATCTAGATGTCTTTTAGCTGGGGATAGTACAGGAGGAAATATTGTGCATCTTTTGGGTGCAGAGCAGTTATAGAAGATATGAATCCTCTACAAATCTTGAAAGTGGAGAATGGCATTGGAGAGCATACCTTCCGGAAGAAGAAGATAGAGACCATCCTACTTGCCATGCTTTTGGACCAAGGTCTGATTATATTTCAGGTTTGAATCTGCCTTCTTCTTTTGTGATTGTAGCTGATCATGATACTCTTCAGGATTGGCAAATTGGATATGTTGAAGGCATGAGTAGTAAGAAGGATGAAGAAATGCAGGAAGGGCAAAAAATACTCTAAAATGGGGGTTACGTAGCTCCATAACTAGCCCCCTTGCCTCGTTGATCTGCCTCTTTCAAGTTCAGATTGATCGATTTCATGAATCACTTGAACCAAATTTTTTGGAGAGTTCTTGAGCTATGTAAGTAGACACGAATTTCCCTATAAAAAGACAACTTAAGCAATCAATCTCGTTAATTTGGGATTTTTGGAATTTATTTTAAGTTTATTTCCTATGATTTTGGGGGTTCTAAACATCGGGTCTGTGGTCTTTGTATGCTTTCGAAATCTTACTAATAAGCGTGAAGGGCGGCATGGAGGACACCGGGCTTCACTGGATGCTTCTATCCTTTTTTATTATATGGTACTTGAATTGTAATTCAAGGATGCCAATTTGAATGGGCCATTAATGGTTTGATTAGGGTTCATATGAGCTTCGATTTGTCTACCGATTACAACGTCAATAATAACTACAAGATATTTTCTACCTCTGAAACACATATATCTCATTTTTAACATTGCAGGTGCATCTTTAGAATCACGATGGCTGATGGTTCTGTACTAAAGCTGGAACCTTATGCAGTTCCGACTTTGATTCAAGAGCAAGAATCTATTTTGTTTGATTTCTGCATGTCTCTCCTTTTATGACAAAAGTCTAGGAGGCTGAACAGCTAAATCTCTTGGTGGCATAAAACCATCTATCAAAATGCTATTCTTCAATTTCGTCATACGCAGCAACAATTTTGAGATTTTACTCTTGCAGATGAAGTGGTTGTCATCCATATGCGAGAGCTAGATTTTATACAAGACATCCAACCAACATTATCAAATGCTTTAGCCAGATTTTGCAAATGATTTCCAGCTTTGGTTGCATTGGTTAGTCTCATAAAACATTTGTTTGAATGTGCCTACGAGCTCCCATCTGAGTTGTTGACAATATGAATGCTGGAGTAAACCATTGATTAAATAATTTTCCTTCCCCAATTGCTGCACTTACATATAAGGTAGTAATTTATCTCAAACAAGTAAGTTAAATAACATGCCATGTTGTTGTAAGGTATATATTCAATATGGATTAAAACCAGAATTAACAATTTGGGATTCGTTGAAGAGCACCCTTGAACTTTGCGGTTGCCTGTCATACTGCAGTCCAACCACAGGGCAACTAGAAACTCCATACCCCTTTAGTCCCAGGTTAGTAATGGCGTTCTTAATGCGCTTTTGTGTCTAGAATAGATTTAAGCTTGATTTGTTAGCTGGAATAATTTTAACAGCTGTTAAAAAACTGTGGCTTAACGTCTGAACTTTGAAATCACTGCTGCTCTAGGATATTCTACATATTGAACAACTTGAGAAATTATGATAGATAGTCCATAGTCTAGGCATACTCCAGTGTTAACAGCATGCCATTTTAGAGGAATGCAAATTCCTGAGTAGAAAATCCTTTACGAGGGTATGTGGAACCAAGATTGGATAAGATGCATGATGGCAGTTAATAACTGCCATATTATTTTACATGCCGCTAACACAGCCTAATTTTCGATGTCATACCCTAACATTTATCCCTTTTTTTTTGCAAATTAGAAGCTGGCTTTATAGCTCCAAAGAGACGCCAAGATATTGAACTAGGACCAAATTTGATTGTGACAGCATGTAGTAATAATCTTCCAAACAGTTCTGCAAGAAAACCGAGATCCAAGGAAAAAGCTATCATGATATGATTCTCCGTTCCATCGCATCGAGTTCTTGGGCACATCGCCAGTTATGTTATGAGTGCCTTCAATTTCTGCTGCTCTGTGGCCAACTATGACAAATCTTTAGGTGCTTACAGTCTTGGACAAGGCCGACGTTATGGTACCATTTTAGGGCTATAACCATTTATGGTAATTTGTTTTGCACATCCACTGCCTTGGGCGCCTTATTGATAACTGCATTCCCTTTTGTCATGCCAATCCTGTAGCTCCTTTGTGTCCACTTGCAGCTTATTAGTTGAATTCACTCACACATTTATGCAAGCTACTTTTTTGTCTTTCTTTTAGAACTCAATCCTCTATGGACTCTATCTAAAGCATAATAAGAACTTCTAAAGGGAAAAACTTGCATAACTTTCATGGCACTTATTGTATGTCTTCAGCAATACAAAGTTCTTGATGGTTTTAGATGCTGACATGCATCTTTATAACTAATGATGGTAGTTTCTGCTGCTCTACTATGTCATTAAACGAAGAAAACTATGTAAACTTTCTTACTGTGGCTTATGCCTGATCTTTGCATGTATAGTTGAAGAAGCTAGAGATGTTATTGTGCAAACATTACTTCTAGTACATCTGATCTGCTGTAGACACTACTTCTAGCATTTTTTGCAGTAATATCTGAACTAAATCCATGTTCAATAATGTCCAGGGGGGTTGGCATTGCCGTCTCTTGAGGAGTAATTACTTCATCTAAAAACATTCAGAGATTGCTTTGGAGCTATGGACGGTGTGGAATCCTTGCTCAGTTGTTGGATTCCTAAACACCATGTAGATGACAACTCATGATGATTTTTATGAAGCAATTATTAAAGAATGTAGATGTTCAATTTTTTGCTCATCGCAAAGAACTTGGCTATTAACTTGGTAAGTTTACAATTTTCTGGTAGGTTTTGGGATCTATGGTTGATGTAGCATTAGAAAGAGGCAGTGATTTAATGCTAACTAGCAACTTCACTACTTCTTGGAAATGAATCATCACTCCAGTTAGATACTGACTTCCTTGCAATTATCTGCTTAGGTCTTCACTCTTTTCTCTATCTCCAATTTATTTATTATAGTTGAATCTTATATAACTATAGTTGAATACAAAAGTGTAGTGTAGGCAAAAGAAAACAGAACGGAAAAGAACATTGCAGAATGGAAAATAACAGTACAGGTTGAGGACCTAATTGCTTCTGGTTTACCACCGAGGAGGAATGTTGGATGCATGTCATACTTTTTTCTTGGTTTGAAACAATCCAAAGCAGTCTCTAAGTTCGTGCCGGTGTGTAAAATTTTGGATTTCATGACATTCTCATCGTTGATAACTATGAATTTGCCATATCCGCTGAGATGTGATGGCATGTCATGCAGTTGCTGCTGTTGCTGTATGCAGGTAATCTAGATCCTCATAGAGACAATTC
The DNA here is from genome assembly GCA_021234155.1 of Isoetes taiwanensis. Lineage (NCBI taxonomy): Eukaryota > Viridiplantae > Streptophyta > Lycopodiopsida > Isoetales > Isoetaceae > Isoetes > Isoetes taiwanensis. The sequence continues at coordinate 2,066,972 of JAJEKV010000120.1, read as the reverse complement.
AAACGACTGTGCATATATTTTCTAGATGCTAACAAATGAACATGTTGTTGCTTCAGGTGGTGTGGTTTTCTGACTATTTGATGATATATAAATAATCTGTTCTTGGATGGACCATCTGCCTCTTCCTCCTGTACTACCGGGTAAGATTGGAATAATTTTCCTATCTAGATATTTCAGGATTAATTTAGCATGTTGTAAACACATTAGTTGTTTTGAAAGTGTTAAGCAATGATTTTAAAGGACATTCATGCTTTAGGCATCAAGTTGGATTAACTAGTTCTGCACAGGTATAAAGATGCAGCTTTTGCAATTCATTTTCCATATTAATGTTTGATTATTTTGGTATTGTAGGGTTTGACATGTCAAGTATGCATCATAGATGAAGAGGATGAAGGACTTGCATGGGATATTCTTGGCATGTGATAGATCCTAATTATAGGTGATACTGATGTTGGAGATAAATGAGGCCTCCTTGGAGATTCATAATACGTTATCTATGAATATGAAAAGTTGAGACAATGTAATCAACTTTATGTAACATCTGCGGAGTTTCTTATGTCACATTAAAGGCATGACTTCTTCTGATAGGGCGAGGAGACAACATAATGAACTTTATGTAACATCTGCAGAGTTTCTTATGTCACATTAGAGGCATGACTTCTTTTGATAGGGCAACATAATGCACTATATTATATCATAAGTTCTCAAGCTAAATCTCCTAATTCCTTTGGATTTTTATCTCTTGACAAAGGTAAATGCATTTTTTATCTTAGTATCTGTGCTCCTTCGATGGTTTAAGGGTGGATACCTCCAAGTTCTAAAAAATGGATGCAATAATCTGCAGGGTAACAGCATGATAGCATGTTGTTGAGATTTTGAAGTCCAAGTGGAATACCTCTACTATTTTTGAAGTCCAAGTGGAATACCTCTACTGTTTTTGAAGTCCAAGTGGCATTCCTCTATTGTTTTTTATCTTATCTATCCAAGCAAATCCTACTTTATTACGAGGTAAAAATGTAGACTTTGTGTTTCAGAAGCAAATCATCGTGACTCAGCATTAAGGCTGCAAAGCATTGCTGCACTCACAAGAACATCTTTGTGTCTAAGAAGCAAATGATCTTGAGGCCTCAGCGTGTAGGCTGCAAACCATGGTCGCACTTATGAAGGCACACAAACTGTTACTGAGATCAATTGTCTCCATGCAGACACTCTAAGATCATGTTTTAGTAGTTGTTGCTCTTATTACGTAGTTAGTACTCTTTGATGATATATTATCGAGTGAGTAGCTAAAGTTCACCTGTGCTTCAATCTAGGACTATAGTGTCTCCAGTATTACAGGGACCTCTGCTGCAGGTTCTGGCTTCAGCTCTACATCAAGCTATTTGAAGGCGAGGTTGACATCTTCTATCTGTCTGAAAGCAACAAGCTACGCAGTATTTGTTTGTCTCGATATCCACCTGGTTTTGATAGTAGAGTCTACTACATCATCAGCTTCGAGATCATTCTGCAATCCAATTTGACGGCCAGTAAGCAATATTCGGTAGCTTAGGACTTCCAGGCTATAGGTTGTTTCACTGCTTTGATAAATATAGAATGATTATGAAATTATTTTGTTATTCTACATTCCTTGCAGTAGATTGCATTTTTAAATCTGTTAGCTTGGTAAGAGTTCTAAATTTTGTAATTACAAGAAAAGGTGATTGAAACAGGTATCCTTAATTGCTTCAGTGGTCCATGCCTAAGGAGCATGCAGCTATCTAGCAGGGTCTTTATTTGATATAGTCCAAAAATGGTTGCTGCTTCTGTTAGAGCTATAGAGAGTACAAATAATGAGAGGTTCTTACATTGTCCAGCTGGTTCAAATCAATTCAGTTACTTCCATCTTAGATCTTTTTCTTCTCCACATAATTTAAGAGTAGTCAAGTTTTGCGTTTGATTTTGCATATGACGTATATGATTCCAGTAATTACATGATTCATGGGCCTTGAATGTATCTTTTGATGTCGTTGTATGTCTATACCATATATTTTTTAAAATTGTTCTATGCAACTCCATATACTTCATGCCCTTGCCTCCTCTTCTACTCCTGTTTTCCTACTCTAATGTTTGCTTATTATTTCTCACTTGCCTTCTTTTCTACTCTTGCTTTCCTACTCTAATGTTTAATTATTATTTCTCAATAATACCAAAATTATGTAACTGAATAAGTTTTTATCTTGAATGCACATTTTGGTGTCATCGTATCTATATCCTCTTTTTTTTTTCATGCAAAAAATGGACCATAATGTCTATCTTAATAATTCTGTGCAACTCCACATACTGCCTCCTTTTCTACTCTCCTGCTCCCATCTTTGAGATAATTCTTCTTCAAAAGTACAGAATAATTATTATCTTAACAAGTTTTGATGGGCTATCTGCTACTAAATAACATGTTTATGTGACAGTAAGCATAACAACTACCAACACTTTGTGAGGAATGTTGAAATTTCGTTTATTTGAAATTATTTCGCAAGTGCTCCATACAAATAACTTATCCATTTTATGGTCTTTCACTATAGGCACACGACCCTTTTCCTCAATGCTGTCAAATCCCATTGCCATGTTCCATTCCATACTAAATAATAATGTTCAACAAGTTACATATGGTCTTGAATGTACTTATTATAAACAACTCTAGCATGAGACGCATCTGTCTCCCACCACCTCAAATTCAATCTAAGAAAAGAAACAGCACGTGACCATAGACATGTTCGTACTTGATCAAAAGACTTAGGTCCTTATAATCAGCATCTTCGTCATAGGACAAGGAACTTTTATCATTCTTTCTAACAAACGAGTGTATAATTTCTTAACATGGAGCAAAATAGTTAAGTTTCTAGCTTAGTGTCTCTGATACGCATTTCCATACATTTGCACCCATTCATCTATAACATAGAACGAGGAAGGAAGGCAACTATAGTTTACTTTTGTGTTTGAGAAGATAATATCTCATGAAAGGAGAGTGCAATATAACCAATGGCTAATGCAACCTTAACTAACCAAGGTCATTCACATCTTAGGACATCATTTTACACTTATCCTATGGCCCCTGTCCTCTTCATAGATTACAACATACCCCATGCAAGCAAGACATGGTGCCCAATGAATGTCATCTTTTACCCACATGACCATGTTGTATTGATTAATCTAATGATATCTTCCACATAGGAATAACAAACAATTTAAACAAATACCCTTTGCTATTTAAACATTGTTGTCAAAACATATATAAAGCAGTTTTGAATTTTTCATTGTTTTTGTCCCTCTCTATTTTTTCCGCGCCGCAATCTACTTTAATGTTTTGATGCCACGTATTTTTCAGGACAATCTTCTCCGTCGAAGCTCGCTCGACGCTTGGTGAACGCTTGGTGTAGATTAGGGATGAAGCAGAAGTTTCGCAGACTGCATCTGTTCCTCTGCGGCGATTTGCTTCCAAACAGAAGGGTACAGCGGCTTTTTTTTTAGTATGCTTCATTTCCTCCGGCCATGGCTCCCTTGGGTCACAGATGCCTGGTTTTGTCGTCTGCTTTATAAGCCATGGTGACTTTAGCTGGCGGAGTTTTTGACCTGGTGCAAAATGCAAATGAGTTCTTTGATGGAAATGCAGTTAAGTTAAGTTAGCTGGTGTGCAAATATGCGAGTTCTGTGGATGCTTTGAGAAAAATGTGAATGTGAATGAAGCAGAAGATGTCAGATGCGAAAAAAACGTACCAGATAAATGATGGGGTTGCAGCACCTCCGCAGTAAGTGTTCTTTTTCCCATTTCCGTTCCGTTGTAAAATCTCTCATACATTATGAAACTGGTAAAGAAAATCTGTACCCATGCTGGATAGTGCATGTGAAGTAATATTTCGTAAAAACCCATTGATTGTTGAACATTATGTACCACATTTGATTTGACATAACCTTTTGATCTTATGCAGTCTTTAGAACACGGATTGAACAAATCATTTTGGGATAATTTGCCTACTATTGTATACGATGTCACATTTGGGGAGACCAGAGATGACAACCAGTGAGTACTCTTCCATGATCAAGTCTAGGAATGAGTGTTTCATTTTATTTTATGTCAGTTAAATGCTAAACCTTTTGGATTCGAAACAAAGGGACGTATCACGAGAAATACATTATAAACATAGTATTATTGCCATCCAACGAAAACAGCTTATCATGACAGTGTTCCCAAATAGTCAAAATGATTTCTTTCTCTTAAAACAGGCGTGCACACATTATTTAGCGAAAATGAATACAAGAACACACATTTAGGTAGCAACCAGTTCAGTTAAAACAGGTTTATTTTTGTTAATTTTTGCAGAAGTTCGTGTTACAAACTTGCGGTGGCATGAGATACCTGGTCGCGATAATGCTGGCGTTAAAGCAGCAGGGCTTTCTTCCTTGCTATATGCTGGACAGGGTTTTGTTGGACCAGAAAGAATCTGTAAAATATTTGGTAAAATTGACATAACAATACACTAGAACTTCCCGTTTATGACCCAGACTAATTGCCCTTTGGATGCAAGGCAAATGAACGTCTGCCAGATAATTCCTTGCATAGTCGAGGGGTCGAAGAAGTAAACCTTGAATCTGAGATAAGAAAAAGTATGCTTGAGCTCTTCCTCATTACTCATACTAAAAAAATGGAAGACAATTTTGTGAGGACAAACCACATGCTTTAGCACAGAGAAAACTACAGCGTTAGAGCCTTTGGGATAGGTCTTCTATGAGGATGGCAATATGGACGACTAGAATCACAAACTTCGTCAAGCTTGAAATGGATCCCATTATAAAATGCGGGCAATGATAATGGTGAAGTGAAAGGAAAAATGAAAAGTATTTGTAATGTCCACTAAGTGTCTACTGTTGTCTCAAAAGAATTTTCAATGCCCACTAAGTGTCTATTGTCTTAACATAAAAGAAAAAAACATTATTTTTAATGCCCATTGTGTATACTGTATTATAATAAGGAGGGCTAATGTTATTGAACAAAGTTCAGAATGTGCATGAAGAATTTTTCAATCTCAACTATTCGGTTGCTCCTTGCCACATGATGCTTAGATGAGAGGCAAGATGTCTTGGGATCTTCTAAGGTCTAATGGGAGCTAAGGTCTATTGTCTACTATATAATCTAAGGTCTAATGGAATCTAAGGTCTATTGTCTACAGTGTAATCTCGAAGAATTAGAGTGTAGAACTAAAATATTTAAACATTTTAGTTCTAAATCAATCGAGCCCTTTGAGTAATTGTTCCTAACCCATCTTCTTCTTTTAGAATCTTTGATGTGGAATGTTAAAAAGATATGAAGGTGCAAGCCCTAGAGTAGCAATTTAAACTCTGCTCCAAATAGCTAACCAATAGCTAGGTAACCTAGGCATTGATTTACTATATCAAATTTTGACATCTCTATTTCTAAGAAAACATCATCAAATGCTAACACCGACAACAATAAGAAGCCCCTATGCACATATCAAAATAAAAGACTATGATGAATTAACTTGCGAAAAATATACTGCAAATATTCCTCTTTATCCACTCACTTATTTAAGCACAAAGAAGTTGGGAAAGAGAAATGCTCAGTGAAAGAGAAATGTTCGCGGCGGCCTTGGCCGCCGCGATAAATTTCTTGTATTAATAAACCTAATAATATCTTCCACATAGGACTAACAAACAATTTAAACAAACACTCTTTTCTATTTATACAAGAAATTTATCGCGGCCGCCGCGAACATTTCTCTTCTCCAACCCCCTGCAAAACAAGTTTTGTGCTAAGTCGAATAGATCTCAATTTTGGACATCCTTGAGATGCAAAATAACATGCACCATTTGCATTACCTTATAAGTTGAGATAGAGTTGCATAAGAACTAGAAAGTAAAACATAGGATTAATTTTTATGCATTCGTGTGAGATGGAGGTTCCGGGTTGTTGTGGACTCGGACGGTTTTAAATTTGCAGCAGACATGCCAGATAATGGCATATGGATCAAGGGAAATAGCACACATATCATACCATATGTTGGTAATGTGTTCCATAATTTTGCAGATACTGTGTAGCCACATATAGCAAGGCATGAATATCCTTTGAATGCTACAACACCTACTATCAATCTTTTTGTGGTTCATAGGCTCAAGACATGGTTAGATCAAGCTTATAATAACAATGAAAGGGCTACATTCTTATTTCAAATCAGACTACTAGGTGAGTTTTCAAAAGAGTCCAGATTTTTAGCCACAGATGGACATGGCAACCAGCCACTCTGTTTTATCTTTCCGCATAGGTGCCGAACACAAAGAGGGCATTGAAAATAGTGCCAATGCCATTTCTAGTCATGTTATATTGGCTGCAGAATATCTACATCATGTCAAATCATGCTACATACACTGGCATTCTTATTCGTTGAGCAGACACGTGCTGATGTGGCATCCACGTATATTCAGAATATACTACAAAAGCCAAGCCAACCCATCGACTTAATTTTTCCATTTGTTTTACTCTGTCTCTTTCTTTTCTGTGTTGATTCTTGCTTAGATCATAGCTCTTATCACCTAGGACAGAGGATATACAGGCTTAGAATCTCCATATGAGTCTTCCTGCAAGTTATGAATAAACTTCTTCCCTATGAGCTGAATGCCAAAACTTGGCCCCAAAACGGATTATGCCTCAGTCAGCAGTAAAGAAAATTCCACCTTTAACCTGGCCCTGAGAAGGCTTCCAAATAATTGTGAAGACAAAGGGATCATTAGACATCATCTGAGTAGGCAATATTCTATGCATCTCTGGACTAGCAAGAACCTCCACCTAAGGTCTACAAAAATTTCACCTAAAACATGTTTGTCTGTGAGTAATAGCCACGTTTTAGCATGTACCAGGCTGAGCTCGCATAGTACATTCGTTGCTCAACTTATGCTGATATCAAATATAAATATGCCATGGAGGCATGTACATTGCTTCAATTGTTCGAAGATTTTAACGAAGGTGGTGATACTGTATGTATTGTATCAAAAGCTATACAGAAATCAAAACAGCTCTCTGGAATTCGCTTCTTCTATAATGTGCTTATATATGATCATCATAGAGAAACTCATCCCAAAATCATACCAATGCTGCTGTGACATTGGGCAATAAATAATTGAAACTTGAGCAATGCTCTAGATGTAGTTGTTTTTGTCTAATAAAAATTTGGCTGGCTTATTTTTTTAACAGAGTTGCTAGTTCGAGTTCCTATTCTTCACAAAGAGAAAGCAATACTTTCTGTCGTCCCAAAAAAGCCCCATACAGCCTCTGCTTCAGAAAGTAAAAGATGGGAAATGGTTCTCCTTAAATCTGTCAAGAATGAAATGGCTATAAGGGAGCTTTAAATGCATAGGAAACGCTCCATTTTCATCATCACAACGACATTAAAAAAGGATTGTTACCAGAAATTCACAACCCTGGTTTGATTTATGAGGATATAAATGCTTACGTTCTTCAGCTCAGTTCTGCGGTCTTGATCTTTAACCCAACATGCCATCATTTACAAAAGGGCTCTGCCTCAAGATAAACCTAGAATTCAAACTCGTCTCAGATCTTTTGTCTTAGATCTTTTTCCTGTAATACACAACGAAAATGAACCGCAAACCAAAGTACCTTCTGATTTTGCTGACTTTTGGTGCCCTTGCGGCTCCAGATTCCATTTGAAAGTTTCAGCTCCAAGGTGCAACTGAAAGCTCCAGCACATACAATTTTGTCCTCTCATAAGCCTAAAACTGTAAGACTTATTGTGCCAAGTCGGCCATAACCTAAATCTAAGGCGTGAGACAGAGGAGGAAAACATGGAAAGAAAAAAAATTCACCTGAAATTTAAACGTTTGCTATAGCTCCAAGCCCCGGCTCTAACCTCCAGGCTCCCAAAATGAAAGCTCACTCCGAATTTTCCAAAAACCCTAGGCAAGCTGGTTTTCTCTGCCGGCTTTTGCTGAAGCAGCTTCAATCTGCCTATTTTTGCTAAGTTCTCTGCTTCCTCACACCGATTTATTGAGCTAGAACAGCCTACTTGAGGTTAGAATCCTCAGCAAGACACAGCTATGGCAGACGACCATCGGATTCTGTCTGCGGTCGACCTACCTGCCCACCGGAACAGAACAGGGCCGCCTCTTTTTCATTTTTCATCTTTTTTTCTTAAAGCCCCTATGTTTTTCCCCCGGAAATACGTGGCGGGAATCAACCAAATATGCCAAAGGCATCTTGCCAATAATAATTATATATGTTTACATCAGATGTTGTAACTAAAACCAACAACCTTATCTCATGTTTTCCACCAACAACCATCGGAAAAAAAATCCAGAACCATTGAATTAAACATGAATACAAGGAAAATCTGATTCGAATACAATACCAGATCCAGGAACCATTGAATTAAACATGAATACATGCAAAATGTGATTCGAATACAACAGTAGCAATTTTTGGCAGAATATAGAGACGACAACTTTCATATTATAACAGAGAAGGATCATGACAGAATGTGATGCTGCCGCTGACAGCATTCGAGCCACCAACTGTGTTGACAACACAACCATGACAGCCTTTATATTATAGGCACAAACAAAACATCATGCTGCCCCTGACAGCATGGCGACCACAAGAAGTCTGTTCACAAGGCAATATTTACAGACAGAACTTTGAAACCAAGAGGAGACCAACACTGCAACAGAACTCCAGTCATGCCAAAGCAACCACAGATCCTCAGGTCTGCATAGTCCCAGGATGCCTAGCTGCCATACGATCCAATGCATTGAGATGGCGCACAAGAATCCCTTTGAGCAGATTGACATGTCCCCGAAAAGATCGTCACTGCCTCAATAAAATCTTCAGATCCTCCATCTCTAAGCATTCAAGAGCATCCTGTATGCGCTGCAAGCTATTGCACAGGCTATCTTTTGCATCTTTAATCCACTAAGCACTTCCTTTGACAGCAATTCCACGTCCACATGAAGATGGAAACACTCTGACCCCTTCCTAGGAGCACTATTTACATTGCAACTCTGCAAATCCGCCGATGATTCACCATCCGATTCGCTATCTATGTTTATGATCTCCCGAGGCAGACCATTGTCACCAACACCACCCACAGCAACCTCATTGATTACCCAGAGGCAGTACCTACTTTACATCAACAGTCCTATCGCCCGAATTCACGGGTATGAACTCTGGCCAAGGATCATAAAGGGCAGGAGCAGGGGCGTCTATGGGGACATTCTCATCCCTGAACGCTGCTACGACAGCCTCGTCATCACTGTTGTCAACATCATTCCCAAGATCATCCCAAATCCGTTTCCTCCTCTTCCCAATGCGCTCCACGGGCACAACTCCAGTGACATCCTTAATTGAAGCAAACCCTGGATTTAAGGTCAGCCTCCACGCTGCCTCAACTCGCTGCTGTGATATGAATGCACAGTTCATGGGCAGCACCCATGCACTGCTCAAAACAAATTTATTGGTCCTCAACATTGCGGTCACGGCCTGCTCCAATGATGCAGTAATCTGCCTTTTCCCATGATATGAAACAAAATGGGACGCCCTTGCTAAGAGATTCCGATTGTCCAAAGTGACACATGATTTGATGTCACCTGCACCATAGAGCATAGAGATCTTTCCCCCTGGCCATCTGCTCTGCGCTAACATTCTTGACATGATATCTAAAATGCATTTTACCAAGATCCTTTAGGCAATAACCAATCATGCCTTCATAGCAGTGCAATTTTGTATCTTTGAGCACTTTGCATAATATCACTCCTCCGGTTGGCTTGTGAGTGTCCCAACCAAGATATTTCTTCAATCTCACATTGACCATAGCCGGGGTGCTGAAACTGGTTGCTGCAACTCTAAGAACGCACTGAATGTGAAGGTGGTCCAACTCAGACCCCCGTTCTTGGCTCACCACCCCGGATATGCATTCCTTGTCCAGGAAGCTACAGACTGAAACGTACAGGGCTTCCCATACATCAACACCGCCCACACTCACTGTTACACTGATGTCAATAGAAGAAGGCTCATCTCTAGCCTCACCAGAACTCAATCTCGGCTTCTTAATTCTTCCTCCCCTGGCCACAACCTTCTTTGGTAGCACATGCTTCTTTCCTCCGAAATTCTGTCTCCCTGGCCCCTTGTCTTCAAACAAACGAAGACACTCCACAAACTGCCAACTCTTATCCCCACCTGCATCCTTCCCACCTGCCTCCAACTGCTTCCCCTTGCCTGTATCTGCCACAAGGGGCTCCGACTGCTCCACAAATGTGCTCCCATGAAAATTAGAATCCTCTGACAGTTTAAACCCTTCCCACAAACTCCTGCGTTCACCAAGCGGCTACTCTCGTGGTAGTCCCTCGGCAAAGATCCCCCCTGCCGCCTCGACACCTCTCCGCCAACCTCCTCAAAAACATGACGACCACAACACTCAATCACACTCAGAGAAGGTTTGTACCTGCAGGACAGACTTATTCCGCTGCCATAACTGAGAGAAGCATGCAAAACAATGGACTACTGCAGATCTTATACTACTCCAAAACCTTCTCGAAGCATGCCCATGTGAACTACCACTGCTCCCCTAGCCACAGATCAATCCCAGCCAGCCACATCCCGCAGGCCAGGAACTACCAGAATAGAACAGGGGCCACATGCATGAATCCGGCCCCTGTCCCGCAAAAACCTAGAAACGAAACTAACAAAAAAAGAAACATGCAGAACAAGAACCATTGAAATAAAAGCCACTAAAAAAAAAAAAAAAAAAAAAAAATCACTCAACCCAACCTTTGCCCAAAATCTTATAAACATCTACAGCAAATCTTCTTACATAAGATGTTGTAACTAAAGCTCGGCAACGCCGAGCATGTTACTAGTACATGTTTAATCTCAAAGCGATACCACTTTTCCTTTTAATTGGCCTGGTAAGGGTCTAGATGGACTTGAGAAATGTTTTCAATTTTCGCAGGTCGAACACTACTCTAGTTGGTTCAACTTTCAGAGGCCTAGAACTGCACCGTTCTGCATCTACAAGGACGGCTTCCAAACCATTCCAAACGGACAGAGTTTAAGCCAATAAGTGATTCAACCAAGAGAAATGCTTGCAGTAGCTGCAATAAACTTCTTGTAAATGATAAAATGATTATTTGATGAGGCTCCCCTCGCCATTCCCAACCAAAAAGAAAAAGAAATTGTTTGTATCCAGGAGACGAAATATCATTGAATTAAAAAAATGAAATGTCCATTGTGCACTGCTCTATTAGTTCATCCCAGTAAGACACCGTGCTTCTCTTGCTACCCAGGTTGTCCTTTATTTGGTTGCAACAGTGAGAGATGGTTACGTGCCCCATCCATATACATGGTTTATTTAAAAACATGTTGTGCTGCTAAATCTCACGAAGAACTCTTTCTATTTCCCTGATCCTTTTCGAAACAGATAAATCTATGTGCTTATCTTCAAGATCAATGATCAGCCCAGCAACAAGTCCTGGATCAACCTGGCATAAAGTTGAACCATTAGTAGCCTTCAGAATACAAGCTTTTTGCAAATGCTTCATACCTTTTGTTCTACTATAAGTGTCTCGCCTGGCTTAATATAACCTTTTAAAGAGTCCTTCAAGCCTTCCAGCTCCTCTGGCAAGAGCTCCTGTTATGATGGTTCAAGATCCGTGAGATTGAAAGCTAGAAAGGATAACTCACTATAAGATGGGCAATACCAGAGCAGTTGTTATCGTGGCTTTCACCAATTTGTTATGTTTAGTCATGAGTTTATCAAAGGCCTCTGCCACCTTGTATATGAGTTTCAATCTTCCGTTTTCTGCCAACAAGGCTGCAAGAAAAGAAATCACAATGACAGCATGCACGAACCGGTGTATTAATCTGTGGAGATGGCTAGGGCTTCTTAGAAAAAGGGTAACAAATGCATCTCTAATTCCGGGCACCCAATTATTTGTCAAAAATCATATTTTCATATTCTAACTTTAGTATACATGTAATAGGCTCTTCCATATCCATACCTAGAAGATTTTTGGAGGGATCAGAAAACTTCGCTTCAGTGAAAATATCCATAACTGCTTTAATTCGAATGCTTTTCTGCACTCCTTGATCCTTGATAAAACTTGCGAAAGTAGGGCTTAAATTTGCAACTTCTATAACCAACTTTAATTCCGAGGCAACCTTATCAAGTGCGTTAGCACGTGCAGCAGCCATATACAATGCTGATGCATACTTCCCTGGTACTCCAGGTGAATGAAATGGTAACTGTCATCAGCAAAGCTAGTGAGTCTAAAACCATATTCCTGACCTGTGTGATGCAGTTGGTGAATGCAAAATAACATGTTCCGAGCCTTACTGGCTAATATACAAGCATCATAATTAAAATAAGGGTGCAAGAATAAAGTCTAAAAGACAAAGGTTTTCCTAATGCTTTCTCGATATATTATGAGCCTCAGCGATTTGGAAAGACGTTTAAGTGGCCTCTCATGCATGCATCTACAGTAGAAAACATCTTCTATTGAGATCTCATTCTTTATCTAGGTTCGAAATGGCATTGGCAATCTCTGAAAAAACTATCAGCAAATGCTTATGGACAGTCCCAGGCCATAAACGCACTCTCAGGGTAAATATTACAGTAACAGACAAGTTTAAAAATGAACTTCCATGCAATGTGGTTAAGGGGGAAATCACGTTCTATCAGTGTCTGTTAAAAACATTACCTGAATCTCCTTCTCCGGTTCATTGCTCGCTCGAGTGGCATAGCCCTGCATCCAAAAGACCCTACCTAAGTAAGGAAAAAAACAAGCTCTGAAAGCAATAGCCGAACGGAAGGCAATGGTCGTCATTGCGTTGCCAAAAGAGTTTAACAAAAATCTAATAGGTTTTAAAATCTCAAATTTCGGATCAAAACGAATAATAAGGGCAAGCATACCTTGTAAGATCGGAGAAGAGGACTGACATAGCGAGCTGCTTCAGATGATTCCAAAGGCGCCGCAGCTCTGCAGATGGGCTGCCGTGCTATGGCATCTACAGGTGCCTTGATTGATCGCCGGATTGGAAGAGCAGCCCGTCGCATCATTTTTAGAAAAGACAGAATATTACAATTCCTCTGTTCGGCCTATTTAAGTGCAGTTCTAGTACTAGGACTTGTTCACACTATGGCCTCTTCTCTTTAATCCTTTTTGGGTTGCCCCAGGGGTAAACCCTATGCGACCTTGTGTAGAACAAGGAATATTCTATGAATATATGAAATTAACGGAGTAGATGGAATAGTCAAAGGGAATCAGAGGAGCATATATGAAATTGAAGGTGACAGATAGTCCAGAAAAAAAAAGATGCCGACTTCAAGTTCTCTTGCCTAAATGGGCTCGAAAGGATAACCGACGGAACTGGAAGCTTGCATGAAAAGAAGTCATGATGACAGGAAGGAACTGAGAAAACTATCACATGAAAGAACTCTCTGCGCTGCATAGAATAGAATGCATTTGTTGGGTCATTTGCATTAATTGCAAGCCAGAAATGGCGACTGAATGAAATGAAAGAATACCCCTTTTTGCCATACCCAAATTATATCGGTTGTTTCTGCCATTCTTGCTAGCATGATATGCTTCTTGTTGCTCTAAATTCCACCGCCTTAACTTCTTTCTTTTGTATAGGGACGATTCGATTCCCATTTCAACTGCAAAAAGATCGTCTGGGTCATTTTGCTTTCGGGTGTTGGATTCCCATTTGACAGCCTTTTGATTCGTCAGAAATGGGTTTCATATTTTGGTTTTGGCCCAAATGTTTCAAACTTTAGGATTGTAAGAAGCACAAATTTAGAAGGCAAGGCTGGCTAAGGAAGCACCCTTTCTTGGAGGGCCTGGGCTTTTATAGAGGAGCCCAATAGACATGGGATGGTGGACATGAAGAACAAAATCTGTGTGAAATTTAAATTTCCTTGAAAGCAATGGAATCTGTTAGGCTCATAGTAAACTCCTATTCTTTCAATTCTTCATCTTCATATAGGAAAGCCCAGTAAATAGGCTTTCCTATATACGTAAATTATTTTTGGGTTGCCCCTATGAGGCAAACCCTCGTTCATGTGGGTATTAGGCATATTCCAGATATATCTCGGCATATATCCGAATATGCCATGTGACTGGCTTAAACCTGCCACTCTGCGGAAGAGAATGTGGCTATTGCGTTTTATATCGTCCATCCTCTTTGGCATGCCTTCGCCAAAATAGTAGGAGGCATGCTCTAATCAATGCTGGCAGCGATCATGTAATGGACCTGGTCACAAATGGACCAATATACATATTTATATATGTATGTATACATGCTTGGCATGCATGCATCCATGCATGCATGCGTGGAAAGCATATGAGCAAGGGTTTTGCCTCTTTGAAAAATAATTTTTGCAAGAGCTTTTGCAGAGCATGAGGAAGGAGGAGCAATTTCTGGACAGTTTTGGTAATCGAACTTGTTTTGCTAAAAAGATTTTTGAATAAGATTTTCCTATTGGTCTGATCATGTCGCAATTCATCCGTATGAGAGAGTTATGACAGAAATAGTGATGTTGGATCAAAATTGATTGCACTATGTATATTCCTTTGCAATTTTATTCTTGGAGCGAGAAGCCGATCTTTTGAGGTGCATGCAATTGCAATGGGCCATGCATGAAGAAATTTTTAAGTGGGAGTTTTCTGTTGAATGTATTTAATTAGAGACATATGGCTATCACAATCAGATTTATGTATGCTTGATTCTAGAGATTACATATGTTCCAACCAAGAGTAGCTTTGCACATGCTTTGTGTTACTTATGTAGTGATGAAAACATGGATTTTCATAGGTAAGTTGCTAGAATTGTTCCTTCGGAGTTGTATCTAAATCTAGGATAAGGTATGCTGATTGAAATAGGATGATTACAATATGAGCAGCTTCAAAAAGCTATGATTGAATGAGGAAGAGCTCCGTCCTTGTTGCCTTTTGTTGGTTTTTGTTGTCTAGTTTGTTAATGTTCTTTTGTCATGTTTGTCTCTTGTTCATAAATTGTCATTTAACGATATAAATAAATATACAAGGCACCCAAAAGGGGAAATATGGAAGAACCAGAGCATGGATCTGGCACAGACTATCCATAGAGTAAGTTCAGGCGCAGCTGCAAGAGATTTGGAAGAAACATATGAGCTTAAGAATCCCAAGACTAATGAGTTATTATAAATTTGGCTCTTAGAGATGGGGTCTAGGTCTGGGGATCAATTTGACATGTGATATAAGCAGTTGCAGTCATGAGGCCCTATGAGTTTTTAATTTGGAAGCATGCGTGATTTTGAGAACTCTCTATGGATGCACCGATAAATCCATTAAGATAGGCAGCTGGGGACCTCCCTTGACTTGCAGAATGCAGTGTATAGGCTGTACGAGGCATGCTCAGGCCGTATCACATCGTCAGCACAGCCGGTAATCAGTAGCATTGGAGTGCGTCAGGATTGCCCCCTCTCCCCCACACTCTTTGCCCTATACATTAAGATAAGGAAGTGGATTTTAATCATAAGAATATTAAAAGCTATAGCTATAGCTAAGTGAATTATGTATAACTACGGGATATTGAGATGGAAATTGAAGGTATGTGAGATATGAGATTGAGTTTAGTTTGGCTAAGGCAGTCTTTGGGAGCTTATATGGGGAATACTCTTAGTCTAATGATATACCTAAGCTATGAATTTGGTAATGGACGAAAATGAACTTTGGATGGTAAGCTATGCATATAGGAGAATAAAATTATTTCTATTTGTTCAATGAAGTGCATAAATGTTAACATCAGCATGAAATAAGGCTTGTGACTTTCTCGATGTTTTTGAATTGTGATCATAATCTTCAACAGTAAGTTAGCTACTTCGATATAGTTAGGTGATATGGGCAACCTCGACAAGAGTATGAGCTAGACACATATATAATAAATGTCGTAACGAACATTACATGCCGGTGGTCTTACATTGTCCCAATATTGTCTTTATATATGTTCTTGGATCCTCTAAAGTCGAACTTCCACGTTCGATGCCCTGGGTTGCTCTGGTATGTTCATGTCATCTGTGTTTCTATGTTGTATTCTTGTGCTCTTTGATCCGAGTGTATTTTTCCAGGCAAGGATGCTATATCAACTCTTGGACTCCATGGTAAGAGGTCCTCCAGTGCCAGTCGTGGGCTGAGAGAGCATGCACATACGAGGTTAACTCCACCACTCCCGCTACAGGACATGGAATGTAAGCTGGCTGAGCATTTTTTTCCTAACAGGCCTGCATCATGTAGGCTGGATAAGCTTTGTTCCATTTGTCCCAGAGTTGTACATCGTGATGGTTTAGTAATTTGGCTATGTTTTTTGCTTCTGATGCTCATGTATTGTAATGTTGTCATTGTCTAGCACTTTCCTCACGTAGCATGTGGTGTCTTTGCTTGTGCTTATGTTCTTGGATATCCAAGATTTCCAAGATGTTCCATGCATGCAGCCACAGCCTGGGATCCCCACTTAGTCACAAGGACTAACCCCATTGAGTGCACGTGCATGAATTTGCAAAGCAGTGGTCAAGTTGATGGCAGCAATGTAGCTAAGAATCATGGCTGAGTTTTAGAGCTGGAAGCTCATGTTTGATTTGCTCAGTCTGATGTTGTATATATCATGAAAATATTTTGCATAGTAAATCCTTTGGATTTTGTTGTCTTTCATGGATAGTTGAATTGACAAGAATGGATCATTCCTTAATAGCAAATGGAAGATTAAATTCTTCACTAAGACTAGAGCTTTTGTAAAGTTTTTATACCAATCTAGATCTAGCCTTAAATTTAAATAAGTCCCCCCCTTGCCAGGAGGATCAACTCGATAGGCTCGTCACATTTGATATCAGAGCCAAGTTGGATCTTTGGGAGTTGGCATAGCAAATCAGAGATTATGTTGAGGTTGTAGAATTATGATACTAATGGTTTTTCTTTCAAAGACATTTGGAGATGGTGTTCTCGGGAGGCGAATAGTATTTAGGGGCTTTGTGGTTACCATGGAAGTATACCAAGGGAGACGTCTCCATATTAGCAACGAGAGCAACTCTTGATGATGTTGAGGTATGGATTAGTGAATAAGTTGGCATTGCATATTGATTCCAATTGGCTGGAGGAATGTTTCACTAAACCTATGATCGATCCATGAGGATATGAGTTAAATTTTAAAAGGTGAGACTGTAACAGACATGACCACTTGATGGGCCAGTATATATATTTATAAACGTATGTACACATGCTTGGCATGCATGCATGTGTGGAGAGCATATAACTTTGGAGCATCATAGCTCGGTGACCAAAGATCCTTTTTCGGTGATTCTTGTCTTCCTGGAAAGGTTTCTGAATAAGAATTCGTGATTGGTCTGATTAGGCCAAAATTCATCCGTACGAGAGAGTTCTGACAGAAATAGTGACGTTGGATTAGAATTGACTGCACTATGTATCTTCTTTTGCAGTTTGATTCTTAGAGCGAGAAGCCAATCTTTTGAGGTGCATACATGTGACGTCCCCTACTCGCATACGGTGCTCTCACCATATACAAACAGGAGTTCTCCCCCCATACCAGCTCCACACTGATACAGGGCCCTCCACATATCACTGCACCCGTAACGAGTCCCAGTGGGAAGAGTGAAGGTGTCATTCTACCCTGTCTCCCTCAGGGCCTACCTAGCTGCGGAAGCGTAAACATACATGTCAGTATACAACATAATCCTCCATCCCACCCAGAAGGTGGTGCATCAACATCTGCATAGACAATGATCAACATCATACATATGGAAACTCTACCCAAGGCTCAGACTCCAAGGGATGACTGACGGCTTGGGTCTCCAGAGTTCATTGCAGACAGAATTCATGGCAATGGATTTGGCTGGCATAAGAACATGGCATAGGGTTGTCCACTCCATCCGCCCCTCCTGTGCACACTTTGCAGAGTAGGCTGAAAAGTGTCGGGACTCGACGTAGCCAGCACGGATGCATAGCCGAAGGGGCTATTCCCGGGTCTCATCCTCCCGGTTCGATGGGGCAGGGAAGGATCACTCCCTCCGAGAGATCTGCATCTTTGACTCAAGGTGACTAGAGGGCCACTTTGCCTCGTGATGTCCGACCAACCCACTGGAAAGTGTACACCACTTCACGGGTGTCGAGTCCATGCCTTACCCGCACTCAGTGGTAAGCCATTAGACCTAGTCACAATGATCCCTGGTAGGCCTTACACACCAGAGGGATCGTTCAAGAGTCAGGACATGAACCTCCTTCTTAGCCGATCGGCCCCTTCACCCACAACCCGTGGGGGTTCTTGTACACACAGGCGAAATTACAATTGTGCTAGAGAGGCTACTCTAGGAGCATCAACTACAAAGCCTTAGGGCCTCTACCCCCCTTCCCAATACAAGGAGTTCACAGAGATACATCATCCATATACATCACAGAAGAACTAAAGAACTAGATCTAATCTATCTCATAGAGTTAGGTTCTTTAGTTAGTGTCTAAGATCTAAAGATCTAGATAGCTGCTATGGGTAATTTAATAGTCTAAACTTACTGGTTCCATGACTAGAAGACGGTCTAAGCTATTAAATTGACCAAATACCTGATCCTTGGGTGGCTCCTCCTGACCTGAGTTCAACCATTCTGCTGAGCTGATCGAATTCGGGGAAACTAATGGCGCAATTCGTTTGGGCAGCGTCTGGGAGGCGGTTTTGGCTCCTGGGGCAGCCAAAACAGAGCTCTAAAACCCTAAGGACGAAAACTAACAAGTTAGGGTTTCCCTACATCTGCTGCGAAACTTCCACTTTTGACACGGGGTTGTGCCAAGTGTCTGGAGTTAGGCACTGGTAGCCGTAATTGATCATAAACGGCGACATTTGGGATGATTCCTGCTTGGTGCTATTGTATGCAAACTCCACCAAGTGAATAAATTCTTCCCACATACTTTGCTTATTCCAGACATAGTTTCGTAGCATGTCTTCTAAGATCCTGTTGGTCCGCTCCGTTTGGCCATCCGTCTGAGGATGATACGCCGTGCTCATGGACAGCTTGGTCTGGATCGTCGCAAAGAGGTCTTGCCAAAATGCACTCATGAACTTCGGGTCCCTGTCGGATATGATCTCCCTTGGCATGCCATGAAGCCTGAAGATCTCTTTGGTGAAGAGCTTTGCTGTATCCATAGCTGTATCTGTGGTCCTGCAAGGCACAAAGTGTACCATCTTTGACAGCTTGTCAACCACTACCATCAAGGCATCCTTCCCTCTTACTGTCCTTGGGAGTCCTGTGATGAAATCCATGCTGATTACCTCCCACTTAGCGTTTGGCACCGCTAATGGCTCTAATGCCCCTGGAATTCGAAGCTGCTCCGCCTTCGTCTGCTGGCATAGCTGACATTCCTTGATGTAGCGAGCTACCTGCTTCTTCATTCCTGGCCAATAATAGCTGCTGCGCACTTTGAAATATGTTTTCATGAATCCCGCATGGCCAGCTATTGGGCTGTTGTGCGTGTCATGGAGGATCAATTTCCTTACACCTGATGATTCGGGTACGCACAACTTGTTCTTATGATATAACAGGTTGCCCTCCTTCTTATAATGCTTGAAGGCTTCCCGCTCTTTATCTGTTCTAGCCTCCCTAGAGAGGCTCGCCCATACTTCACTGAAATCCACATCCGTTGGCAAGGACTCTTCAATCTTCTTACCAAAGTCGCTGGAGAGCGTCGAAATTGCATTGCAATGCACTCTAGTTGTCAGGGGATGCCTTGAAAGCGCATCTGCTACCACATTGAGCTTCCCCGGCTTGTAGACTATAACAAAGTCATATTCTTCGAGGAACTCCATCCACCTCCGCTGCCTCAGATTAAGGTGTGGTTGCGTGAATACATACTGGAGGCTCTGATGGTCGGTATCCAATTGGAACTTCCTTCCCAAGAGGTAGTGCCTCCATATTCTTAACGCCCTGACAACTGCAAGCAATTCCTGATCGTGCGTTGGGTAGCGCGTCTCGGCGTCGTTCATCTTCCTGGAATCATACGCTACCACATGCTCCTCTTGCATAAGCACTGCACCTGTAGCTATCTTACTCGCATCCGTTGCTACAAGCTTATCTTTCTCCGGGTCCGGCAGGGTCAAGACAGGGGCTGTCGTCAGGGCTTCTTTCAACAATTCAAACCCTTTTTGGGCTTTCTTGTGCCAATGCTCTGCCCAATCTTTCACCTTCTCTGCCCTCGTCAGGTCTGTTAACGGGGCCGCTATCTTAGCAAAGTTCTTCACGAACTTCCTGTAGTACCCTGCTAGCCCGAGAAAACTTCTGACCTCGTGCACATTCTTCGGTGCCGGCCACTGAATGACGGCTTCAATCTTGGCAGGATCCGTTGAGATTCCTTCTGCTGAGATCACATGACCCAGGTATTCCACCTTTTCCGTTGCGAAGTGGCACTTCGACAACTTGGCGTACAACTGGTGCCTCTTCAACTTCTCTAGCACTCTCCTTAAGTGTTGTACGTGCTCTTCAAGGGATCTGCTATACACCAAAATGTCGTCAAAGAATACAATCACAAAGGTGTCTAAAAACTCCCTGAAGATGTCGTTCATGAGCCTCATGAACGTCGCGGGGGCATTCGATAAGCCGAAAGGCATTACCGTGAACTCATAGTGCCCATACCGCGTTCTGAAGGCGGTCTTATGGATATCTTCCTCCTTTATCCGGATCTGATGATAACCTGACCTTAAGTCGATTTTGGAGAAGATCCTTGCTCCTTGAAGCTGATCCATCAAGTCGTCTGATCTTGGAAGCGCATACTTGTTCTTAATGGTGTGCTTATTCAACTGTCTATAGTCTATGCACATCCTCAAACTACCTTCCTTCTTCTTAACGAAGAGAATGGGCGCTCCAAATGGTGAGACACTAGGTCTAATGAAACCTAGGTCGAGCAGCTCCGTCAGCTCCTGCGTTGTCATTCTATATGGAGCCTTGCTTGTCGGCTTTGTTCCCGGTTCGAGTGCTATCTCGCACTCGACTCCCCTATAAGGAGGAAGCTGCTTGATCTCATCTGGAAAGAGATCATGGAACTCCGTGATCAGCTTAGCTATTTGCTTCGGCAACTTGCTGAGCACCTTGTCTTCTTTGCTTTCTTCTGATTCCGGCTCACTAATCTCAAGCTTGAAGATGTATGCCACCTGCTCACTCTTGATGCACTTGAACAGCTGTTTAGAAGACATACACTGCATGATGGGGACAACTTCTTTACCTGTGATCTCAATGATCTTGCCGTCGGGCATTGGGAAGGTCACCTTCCGCTTTCCACAATCGATAATGGCCCCTGCTGGCCCAAGGTACTCCATACCTATGATCAAGTCGTATTTGCCAATGCCCATTACCTCTGCCCCCATCTGGATTTTAATCCCTGGCAAGTCGATGTCGAAGTTGATTCTCTTACCTGCCGTCTGCCTTATTGCTCCACTTGCTAAGACAACGGGCCTTGGCTTTGACTTTAGTGGTTTCAACTTCAACATTTGAACCATTCTGGGGGATGCAAAGTTATGGCTACTTCCTGAGTCTATCAAGACTATGAAGGACTTGGTCTTGGCCTTCCCTACTGTGGAAATTACTTTATACTGGCTCTCTGCTTGCTCTGTATCTATTGCGGCAAAGATATGACACTCACCCTGAATGTAGTCGCGGGCTTCCTCGCCGTCGTCGTCAGACAGGGTGTCCCAATCTCCCAACTCTGCTGAAGGCCGCACGCATGGCGTATGGGCGGTTCGACATCGTGGCTTTGGTTTGGAAGCACCAAGCAAAGCCGCTTTTCTATGCACTCTGTCTCTTTTCCTTGGGCATGGCACGCAAAAGGATCGCCTTTGCTTTGGAGTAGTTTGACCCTTCTGCTTATCTTTGAAGGACACCTGCTTCTTCTCCTGCTGCTTTCCCTGATTGCTACTATATGGGGCTCTAGCTGGTCCCGGCCGGGTCCTCGGGCTAAAACCGCCTTTTGCCTTGCCTTTGTCCCCGATATCTTTGCTGCCTCGCCCGCTATTCGGAGGTCCCGTTCCTTGCAAGCTTATTGCCTTGGACTCTGCTTACGATCTTGTTCTAGGGTTTATCGCCCTTACAAGCTTATGGATCTCCTCATTCGGACCTTCAATGTAGCTTTCTCTTTGCATGCTTCTCACCTAACTTTGGGACATCTGACCTCGACCTCATGAATTCCTCTGAATATTTCTGGACTGTCTTGTTGCCTTGCTGCAACCTGTAGAACTGCTGCATCATGCTGGACTTGTGCTCTCTTGGAACGTAATGGCGCTTGAAGGCTTTAGCAAACTTCCTGAACCTGCAAGCATCCCTGCTTAAGCCATGAGCTTTGGCATAACCCTTCCACCAAATGCGTGCTGCTCCTTTCAGGTTTGCTGTTGCCACCCTGCCTTTATCCTTATCCTTCATACCATAAGCATTGCCATATTCACTCATCTCGTCAAGCCAAGCTTCCGCCTCCATGCCTGACCTATTCTCGCCTGAGAATTTTTTTTTTTTTTTTTTTTTTTTTTTTTTTGAGTAAGGGTAGATTTTTTCATTAATTAGATAAAGCCATACATTCCATACACCAAACTGCAATGAAGCAGGGCTATGGAGATAACAAGATACTCATCTAGGTTGAGCATCTAATGAAAAATACAGCAACCATGATAATGTAGTACATAGTATCCAAAAATATGAAGATAATAGTTTCAATAGTCAAAGTAGAGAATGATCTCCAAGTCTGCAAAAAATAAGCAGTCGAGTCTTCTGAAGAGCTGAAGGTCCTCTTTTCCTGCAAAAGCAAACAATAATACTATCCATGATCCTTAACTGAGTCATAAAAATCATGGTATTGATCACCTTCAGTGAACAGGAATATGACAAGGAAAACAAGCAGGTTCATCAGGCAAGGGAGGATTTTTATGGCTTCAGTCCAGATTTCTGTCAAACCACTGATTGTAGTGTGTGTAAAAGTCATCTGTGGAACCATGTGTATAGCTATTTTTGCCACAGTCATTCTGTAATATCAGTGTACTTAAGCTTTCCTTTCCCATGAGTAGCAGCAGGGTACCATGTAAATCTGTAAGGAGCTTGTGGCTATAGTATAACTCCCTATACTTTGAGAGCTGCCTTTCTGACATACTGAAATGGGTGTTGAATATGAACTCAAACATTAAATGCATCTGCATGAATTCTCTTATGAAAATTTGTGCCCAAATAGCTTCCCTTTTCTTTGAGCTTTCCACTTCTTGAATAAAATCATCTGCCATGTCACACAACTCCTTTAAGGTCAATTTTTTCTTAGCTGGCTGACTCTGATGCAAACTGATCTCGTAATTGTCTATATCAGTGTCCAACTTTGTAGCACCTGTCCCTCTAAGAAACGTCATGTATTCTGTCACAGTCAGAGAAGGGTGCATTAGAATCAATTATATTTAGTTTAGATACAAATAAGTCAAATTGGCCCCTGAATAGCCCAATTGAATTCCAGCTGGAATTGTAATTTTCTCCATATCTCCTCTTGTGACAAGTAGCAATAGACTCAATGTCGAATTGAAAGTGCATTTTAATCCAGAAAATAGAGAAGGGTTTAGAAGAATAAAGAATTCTATTTCTAGATTTCCATATGTTCCACAAGGCAGTATGAACTAGAGAATTGGCTATGGTGTCTCCCTGCTGAATAAAATCAATGATGGAGTTGATGTTTCTATTCTTAAGGTGAGTGCCAAGCTTGTTAAAAAACCAGACCCAGAAAGGACTCAGCTTGGAACAAATAAAAATATGCTCTAATGTCTCATCCTGCAGACAACCTGAGTGACACTTAGTAGAAACATCACATCTTTTAGATAAAGAGACCAAATTTGTAAGACTTTTGTATGAACTAGAGAATTGCTCGAGCTTCCTGGCCTTCCAGACATTTCCCAATGCAGAGTCCACTTTCTTCTGGTAGTCAGAGGTTCTTGTGTCCCTTTGCCGTCCGTCCGGGGCGTTCCTCTGCCTTCCATCTGTTCGGTCTTGGTTCTGCTCTTCTTCTTCCTCGGAATCGGAGTCTGAATCTGAGCTTGAGTCGGAGGAGTCCGAACTGGGGGACCTTCCTCTCTTGCTCCTCTTCTTGTCTCTTCCTGTTCTCCGAGCTGACGCTTGCGGCAGTTGAGCGTTACCCACCGAACCTGCTCCTGCTTGCGCGGCTAGCAAAGCCTTTATCTGCTCCAGGTCTGTCCTCATCTGGGATAATTCCTCTTCTGGGGTCATGGGTCCAAATTCTTCAAGCAGGTTCCTTGCCGGACGTGGCCTGGGCGGACTCTGTTCTTCCATGAGTTCTCGCCTGTGTCGTTCCCCTGAGCTTAGGCTTCTAGCTGCACACACAAGTAGTCCATAGCTATATGGTTAGTTTTACTTGTTCTCTTGCATTATTTATGTTTGTTGGTATAGTTGGGGACACAAAATACATCCACAAAACATTTATAGTGCCAAAGAAATTATATTCATATTTTATAATATGCTAATACAAAATTAAAACTTCCGGGATCAAGATTGCTAACTATTCTTGATGCTGCCGGTAGGATGGATTATCCTCTAGGAACTTTTTCACTTGGGCTGTTCCCACTGAATGACCCAAGTTCCTCAGGACGTTGGCTGAAGATCCGCCCTGCAAGGCTCTCGCCAAGTCTTCTTCTCTGCGGTCGGAGGTATAAGCTGCGGTCACCGCCAGTCTTCCTTGCCGCCTGTAAGGTATGGCGAAGTCGAAGACATCGAGTGCTACTGCTCTCTTTACCAGGATGGCATACTCGGTGTTGAGGGGTAACCGCGCATGCCGGCCAAATCCTGAGAGTGCGATTAGCATTGATACTCCTTCTTCGCCTCTGGGGGTGAATTTGCGGTGAATTACCGCTATTCTTCCATCCATCAGCAGGGGAAGGTAATAACGCAACGACCTGTCGTTGCGAGAGGGGTCCTCGGCCACTCGGTATCCAGCTCTGTGCCTGCTTGCAAAGTCATCAACCTCCACCGTGGTGAGCTCCCTGTAGTCTCTGACTGTTGCTGAAGCCCTCCTGAGGTCGAATTCGCCTCTCCTCTCCCGGGGAGGTGTTGCGGAAGGGCTTGCCGTTAGGATGTTCGAGGTCGCGTAGCGGATCCCCATCTGTTCCTGTAGAGCAAGGAACTCTTCTTCTGTCGGTAGCTTGTTCTCGGCCTCGTCTGCCTCCATAATCTGCCTGATGCTGCTGTAAGCTTGAATGTCGGAGGTAGACTCTCCCGTGTAAGTGTCGGCTTCCCTTACTTGGAGGGGGAAGTCTTGGGGGGTGCACTCAGAAAAAACTATAGAAACCATGTGAGTGCAAGGGAGGGGTTTTTTTTTCACCCAACCATACTATATAAGTATGATACGAGTTTTTTTTTTTTTTTTTTTCTTGAATTCCATATAAATTATATGAGAAATATGGTAGGGGTATATAAATATGAGGTAAAATTTTCAGGAAAATTTTGTATAAGGATTAATTTCTCTTGACCCTATGCACGCACACGCCCTATGTCTCTTACATTAGGTACACCCCCCGGGGGGGAAGTCAGATGCTCCTCGGACGATGAAGTCGTCTAAGTCCGTTCTTCGGAGTTGGTGCAGCAACTCTTCAGGTCGGTACTCCCTTTCCCTGCACTCCGGAAGGTTTTGGATGTCGCTTAGAAGCAGAAACTCCTCGCCTTCAACAATAATGGGGGCTAGGCTTGTAATGCCTAACCCAAGGGGCGGCGCGACTCTGAGAGTTTGCCGGTTTCTCTCGAAGTTTTGCCACTCCTGCTCTGCTTGTCGCCGCTCCTCCGCTGGGTCGAGCTCGACATAGTCTTCCTCCTCCTCTGATTCCTGTTCGTCTGAGTCCTCCTCTTCTTTTCCTTCCTGCTCCTGTTCATACTGCGTAAGGAGCCGTTGTTCTGCTGCTATGGCTAATGGGTCTATGTCCAAGGGGGGAATGGAGGTTTCCCCCACGGTGTTCTCGGCACGGTGGGTGAGAAAGATTGCCAAGGCAGTGTTGAAAGAGAAGTACTTGGTCCTATTGACAGTTAGGACCATTGGCTCAGGTGTGCGCTGCGCTTTGTTTGTCAGGTACTTGGCAATGTTTGGAACATCACCTAATGCTGTTTGCAGGGATTGCCTAGGAACAAAGTAGCCTATGCAAGGAGAGAGTTGCACTAGTGCGGTTCTACCCTAGCTTGGAACTCAGACAAGACTCTGCTGTAAGCTGGGGTTGCGTGCAAGGTTGCTTGGACATCTACCTCCTTCCTGAAGATATGGAAGATTTGGTCGACGTCAGCCTCGGCAGCATGAGCGCTGGCGCTGTACCATCTGCGAAAATCTGAGGTTGCCATTGGTTAATTGCAGAAGAGGGTAACAAACAGTTGCAAGAGCGCCTCAGGGAGTTGAGAAATCGGCTAGAAGGGCAGGAGCA